>LPNX010624774.1:614338-692805 GCA_001517045.1 Pseudotsuga menziesii
TTAGACTCCACCATCAAATATCATTTTTCAGCAAACATAGGATCCTTCATGGATAGACCACTCTCAAATTGAGATCTAGTCCTCCTTGGGTCATTGGGATCCCCAGCTAGCTCACCTGCTGCATGTAGTGTCTTGGCTGCCCATTTAGGCCTTGTGGGGATTTTTGGGTATGCAATAAACTCATCTCCATCAGAAAAATCAGAATCAGCATGTTCAACAAACTCTTTATTTACTTCTTGAGGTTCAGGTGGTGAAGAGGCTTCACCAATTTCCACTTCTGCAAGGGGTTCTTTTTCAAACTGAACACACCTTTCAATGAAGGATTTGTTTGTGCTAAAATTTATCAACTTTTACCCTTTTGAATCTTCAGAGTATCCCATAAAAATACACTCTTGGATTTGAGGCTGCAAAGCCTTCCTCTTCTCTGTCGGGATTCTAGCCCATGCCTTTGAGCCAAAAATCCTGAAATGGGTCACATCTGGCTTGTGCCCACTCCATGCTTCGAAAGGAGTCATACCATAAAGTTGTTTGTGAGGAACCCTATTCTGAATATAGGCTGCACAGTTGATAGCTTTGGCCCAGTACTTTGGTGGCAAAGTTTTGGCCTCCATCATGCACATTGCCATCTCCTTCAGTGATCTGTTCTTCCTCTCAGCAACACCATTTTGCTGTGGTGTGTAAGGGATAGAATGCTGCATCTGAATACCTGCATCTACACAATATTTAATAAACTCAGACTTGACATACTCACCACCATTGTTAGATCTGAGGACCTTGAGTTTCCTTCCACACTGGTTTTCAACCAAAGCCTTAAAGACTTTGAATAGGCCAAAAACTTCAGACATGTGTTTCATGAAGTGAACCCAACAATACCTGGAAAAATCATCAATAAAGGTCAATGCATATTTGTCCTAACTCATGGAAATATGAGGGAATGGGCCAGAAACATCACTATGAATCAGCTCGAGGGGTGCAGAGGTTCTCTCATGACTAGCTTTCTCAAACTTATGCTTTGGGTGTTTTCCTAGGATACAACCTTGGCAGACTCCTTTGGAAAATTTTATCTTGGGAAACCCTATGACCATATCTTTCTCACTAATATCAGATAGATACTTGTAATTTAGATGGCCAAATCTTTCATGCCATAGCTTGCTAGCTTCATTAGCATGGATAAGAAGAGCAGAGGGGTTTGAGTAACGAAGGAAGTGTGAAAACATGTATACCTTTTGAGCATGATTCGCTACTCCTTTTGCAATGACTCTACCAGTTGAGATTTCTGTGATCTCAACTTCATCGGGGGAGAATATGAATTTCTTAGGAGACCTAGTGTGGGTCATCTAGTACACTGAAAGAAGGTTGGAGGCGAGACCAGGGACATACATCACATTGTTGAACTGCCCATGATCAAGATCTATTCTTCCTTTGCCTTTAATTTCAGTGAGAGAGTCATCTCCCAGTACAATAGATGGTCCTTTCGACATATCCAATGAGGAGAAGGCCTCCTTAGTCGAAACCATGTGTCTTGAAGCTCCAGAATCTATGATAAAACTGGGTGAGCTTGATGTGCCAGCAACTAGAGCATGAACTCTCTCTCTGTCATCGAAACTTGATCCTCCTTCTCTCTTCTTTGAGATTTCTGGAAGGGAGATGCCATTCTTCTCCAGGATATTGGTCAGCATATCAATCTGTTTTTTCATACAAGAGCTTTCAGTGTGATTGCCCTTCGAACAGTATGAGCACTTGTTCATTTCACCTTTGTTTTTCTTCTTCTGGGTATTTTTCTTGGGACCTTGTTGATCCTCTGGAGACTACTTCTTGTCTCTTCTTTGCTCAGGTGGCTTTTTAGCTTTCTTTTTTCTTTTTGAATCCACCCTCAAATCTCCAGCAATCAAAGCTTGATCTTTGGATGGTTTGATGGTGCCCATCATCACCAGCTTGTCCTGTTCTTGTGTGAGAGATTCCATGAAATATGCAAGGCTAGGCATCTTCCAGGTTCGAGCTGTGAGTTTTGTCGCATAGAAGGTCGAAACAAAGACTGAGTAGTCAGGTCCTAGATTCGAGAGGATGGCCAATATGAGCTGATCATCTTTCTTTTCGATACCACACTGCTTCAGCTGCAAAACTAGTGCTTTGAACTTGGAGAAATATAGCTGCAGGGATTCAAAGCTACTGGGACTTAGAGAAATCAGCTCATTTTTTATCTGATGTCCCCTCATCTCATCTATCTTTCCAAAAATATCAGAAAGCTTCTCCCATACTTGATCCGGTGAAGTTAATCCATCGAGATGGAAAAGGAGGTCTCGGGAAATACTGAGACATACGAGGCCATAAGCCTCATCTCTCCTGTTGTGCCATTTGATCTTCTCTGCAGCAGCATTGGGCTCTGCTTCTGTAGCCTTAGTCACCCTGTAGAGGCCTTTCACTCTCAACAATATCTCCATCTCTGCTTTCCATTCAAAATAGTTGAAGGGAGTCAAGATAGTTTTCTGTGAATCCATAGCTTTAGAAAATCTGTCCCGGCTGTCAGTAGAACACTCCCAGTCTTGATGTCGAACCTGCAAAACAATTTTTGAAGGAGAGTAACAACCTATAATGGCTCTGATACCATGTAGAAATTCAGGCCAGCAATAGATTAATTTTACCCACAACAATTATCAATTGATCATGCAAAATTGCTAACAATGGAGACTGAATATGGAGCTGTAACACAAAATTATATTAACTGAGTGTACAATAGCCAACCCTGTAATAACATAGGTTTCTGAATATATAGAATACATCAAGATATAGAATGCATAAGGAGGCATCCAAAACTAGCATAAAGCAGGCTTACCCAAAATAGGCAAATCCCCATAGGTGTAAAAAGCTGATCCCAAATATGTCATGAGGCTCACGAATTGGAAAGGGTGCATGGGAAAGCTAATGAGTGGTGGAATGGAAGCTCATACATGCTTTTTCATGGAGGAAAGAGTGGAGGATGAAAGGGGAAAAAAACAAGTTCACCTCACCTAGTCTTGCTTTCATATGTGCC
The DNA here is from genome assembly GCA_001517045.1 of Pseudotsuga menziesii. Lineage (NCBI taxonomy): Eukaryota > Viridiplantae > Streptophyta > Pinopsida > Pinales > Pinaceae > Pseudotsuga > Pseudotsuga menziesii. The sequence continues at coordinate 617,370 of LPNX010624774.1, forward strand.
TTAAAACACTGAAAAAGCAGGCATTAAAGCAGAAAAAGCAGAAGGGCACCTAGGAGGCCAGGAATAAACCAGATTTGATTCCTAAGGATTTCCCAAGTGCTAAATGAGTCAAAGATGGCAATTTTGACCTCTATGGATAGGCAATTAGCAACTTGCACATGGTGGGACTCATGGACTAGGCAAATAAGACAAAAATAAATGAATTAATGTCTAAGTGGGTAATACTATGGGTTTGATTATTCTAACACCTATCTTGTGACAATTCATTGTAGAATCCTTGTCCATATTCCTTGCTCAATTTACTTTATTAAATGTCCCAAATTAGCATCTCCCTTTAGATACGCCAGAAAGACTGGCATTGTATTGTGGAGTAAATTTGCATTTTTCTTGTCAAATAACTGTTTGAGCAGATATCTTTCTCTTCGCTAAAAGCTAGTTGTCCCTATTATGCATCAAGAAGTAATGGACACACAAGTTTACGAGTCACAAGCTGCATAGATGAAGTTTGACATGGCTTAAATTTAAGTACTCGCTAGAGTGGTCACAGTGGAAGGGTAAGCAATGTTAACTTCTGGTTGTGGTCTTTATAACCATTTATGACCAATGTTCTCTATTGGTCCAAACTTGGGCATGATTGTCTGCTTGGACTGTTGAATGGTTCCTTTTGGTCTATTAAGGACAAAGAGGCTTCTATGTGGTCTTCTGGCACCAGCTCTTGCAGAACCACATTCCTACCTTTTGAAATTATTTCTTTTGTCAACATTTCTATATCCCTACTTTGGGTGGCTTTTCCTTTGTCTGTTCTTTTAGGTTTCTTGTTCCTTCCTGCATACTTAGTTCAAGACTTGAAAATGTTGTTACACTCCCATCTATTTCCTTTTCCTGGCTCTTCTTCCATATTTTTCCTTTACCCAATGAGGCTTTGTATCCTAATTCCTACTCCTTTAGTCTAGGAGTGTTAAACTAGTAGCAACAAGGAAGGTCTTCCTGCAAGAAAAAGACTTAAATTAGGAAACCATTTGTATTTAATTTACTTTTCCTAAGTTTACTTTGGAAAATAAATTAAAGTGATCTAAATTAACTTTAGTGAACCACTAGTTAAAGTGAAAGTGAAATTAGGGATTTTTCTTTACCACTAGTTAAAGTGAAAGTGAAATTAGGGTTTTTGCTTTACCTAAAGTTATAAAAGAGACATCAATTGGTGGAGAGAACACACACACTCGTATTCTGATAGAGACATGAAACAAACAAGGAGAGAAAGTCGGACAGAGGATTTAGCTGAGAGGACGGAGGAGCGAGAAGCAGGATGATCGAGCTTCGTACAGCTGGGTCGTACACTCACACAGGAGGGTGTTGAGGTTTAGCTAGGATTTGCCCAATGATTCTGCCAGGTACTGAATTCGCCAGGTTTGGGTGAATTTGCAGTGATTGTAAAAGTTCCATATTTTCTCATAATAAAATCTATATATGACTACTACACTGGTTTCCCATCTTGGGTTTTTTCAGGGGTTTCCATACCCAAAATAATAGTGTCAATATTGTGATGTGATGTTGTGAGTTATTTCTCAGTTTTATATTTCGCTGCATACTGTAAAATATATTCATGTGTGGTTATCAATAGAGATCTTGCATGCACTGTTAGCGCTAGTTTGAATATTAAAGGACAATTTACATGGTATCATAGCTCTCATGAGCTAAAGCTAGGATATTTGCAGCAGCAGTGATATATCAGGGGTAGATCCATAGGAAGACACAAACCTAGACTTCCAGATATAGGATTTGACACGTACACTTCTCTATGGCCGTGCAGTTGAGAGTTGAGAATAGACTCCAGTATGCTCACAAATTTCCTTCATGGAAGGAAAGGATCACAAGGATCCTGGATGTCAGTGATGTAGAGGAGCACATTGAATCCATGAAGGTTTCACCCACAGATCTAGCAAATCTAGAAGCTTGAAAGAAGATTGATTCCAGAGACATGTTGATTATCATGGATGGAGTGAAGGACCATATAGTCCCTCACCTTTATGGAAAGAAGACTGCATTAGAAATGTGGAAGGATTTGGAGAGTCTATACCAGAGTAAGAACGAGAACCAGAGGAATGGTGTTGCAAGAGAGGATGTGCAACACCAATATGACCAAGGGAGAAGGATTGGTCCCTTATCTCACGAGGTTCACATAGATTAGGGATGAGCTTGGAACTGTTGGCTCTAAGACAGAAGATGAGGAGCTAGTTCGGATAGCCCTTAATGGATTCTCGAAGCCATGGGACAGCTTTGTCAAAGGTGTTGTAGCTAGGGAGAATCTCCCTAATTGGCAGAGACTATGGGATGACTTTGTGCAGGAGGAGACCCGCATGGGTCAAGGATCAGGCTCATCCAAAAGTGCCGCACAAATTGTGGATGAGGAGGCTATAGCCCTTACATGGAAGAGCAAGGGGAAGGAAAAGAGAAAGAAGGATGGTAAGAAGAACCTTGGCGTGTGAAAGGTCAAGTGGTGTATCTGCCACAAGAAAAGACACTTTGCCTCCCAGTGCCCAGACAGGAAGAAGAAGAGTAACACTCAGATGGATGGATCTCTAGAGGTGGATGAGCTCAGTGGGAACTTCGATGAGGAGTTTTTCTTGATAGCTTGCATGGCAAGCACCACAGGAGCAGCATATGGTACATTGACAGTGGAGCATCTAGTCACATGACTAGATAGAAGAGATTCTTTAGAGACTTGTAGGATGGTTGAACAGGGATCCACTTTGAGCTGGGTGATGATGCGCAGTATCAAGCACAGGGACTTGGAACTATTTCATTTGAGAGGGAGTCTGGAAAACCCCTTAGTTTTGTTGATGTGTTATATGTTCCAGGACTGACCAAGAACCTTATATCAGTCTCCACTCTGGAGGACAAGGGATATCAGGTGAAGTTCCCTGACCATAGAGTGTATATCAGGCCCAAGGGGTCAGATAGGATATTGGATCAGGTGATTGGTAGAAGGAGCAGGAAAGTGTACATATTACACTTTGAGCCTGTAAAGGCTCTAGTTAGCAGCATCAGCAGCAATTAAGGTGAGCTATGGAATAGGAGGATGTCACACTTACACCATGGAGCACTAAAGCATTTGAGACAGGTAGTCATTGGATTCCCTCAAGTATAGGAGGAAAAACATAACCACTGCAAGGGTTGTGCTTTGGGGAAGAACGTTAGAAATCCTTTTCCATAGAGTGAGCACAAGTCTAAGGAGCCCTTGGAATTGGTGCATTCGGAAGTATGTGGACCTATGAATATCCATTCAGTCATTGGTTACAGTTACTACGTAACCTTCATTGATGACTATTCCAGGAAAACTTGGATCTATTTCTTGAAGGCCAAGTTAGAGGTCTTTGAGAGGTTTCGAGAGTTCAAGACTCTTGTGGAGAACCAAACAGGAAAGAAGATTCGGGTATTGAGGACACACAACGGGGGTGAGTACACTTCCAATGAATTCATGGATTATTGTTCGGCTAAGGGGATTAAGAAGGAGCACACTGTGCCCCATACCCCACAGTAGAATGGAGTTGCAGAGCGAAAGAACAAGACTATGGTTGGAGCAGCCAAAACCATGCTATTTGATCAGGGATTACCACTATTCCTCTGGGCCGAGGCATACAAGACTGCAGTATACATTCAGAATGGGTGTCCCCACACAACCTTGGGGAGGAAGACATCGGAGGAGGTCTTCATAGGCACTAGGCTACATGTGAGTCACATTCACATATTTGGCAATGTCTGCTATTGTCATGTTCATGCTGACAATAGGAAGAAGCTGGACCCTTCTACAGAGAAGGGGTTACTTGTTGGTTACAAAAAGATTTTGAAGGCATATAGAGTTTACATTCATGAGGTTTAGAAATGAATTAGAGATGAATTTGTCTTCATTTACTATAGATTGGGGATTTTTAAACTTCCTATCAATACCATACCCTTCATGGGCACTTGGAGATTTCCGAGAAGTTTTTGAGGTGTTTCCAAGTTTCCACAAGTTTCCAATACTGGTACATGGGCAATTTAGGAGTTTCATGCAATATAGGACCAAAGGCTATAATTGGGTTATTGGACTTCCATCAACAAGGTGCTTCAAAAATTCAATTTCTCAATGTACTGGAGTCTTTGGATGAAAGTTTGTTACTCTCCTCACATATATTTTCCATAAAGATCAATGGATCAATGGTTGTCCAGCTATCTTATTTAAATCCCAAAGGGTTCTTCAACAAGGAAACCTGCCACAAGAGGTTAACTGGATTGGTGAAACCAGGGGATTGTCTTCACCCCCAATAGTGTTCATATTTCACAAAAGTGGCCAGCTTGCCTTCACAAGGGTGGAATTAAAGGCAATAGAACCATCATGGCCATTTAGTTAGGCCAACTAGCTTGAAAGTAGGGGATTTTCTTAGGCCCCACTAGGGTTCAAATTTTACAAATGGCAATAGGTGATAATCGTAGCTTTTTGGGATTAAGAATCTTAAATGATTCCTCTAGAATAATTCTCAACCCTTCAAGGAGACCCTTCTCCCTATCTCTCTATCATTATGGCCAAGGCTCATGGAAAAGCTTTAGAGGATGCTTAAAACAGAGGGGAGCTTCACAAGTTGAAAGTTTCCTCACTTTCTCCACCAATATCCCATCTACAAAATGCAGATGATACCATTTTTGGCCAAGAAACCTCTCCATCATGAAGCCTATGAAATAAAGGAAAACGTCTTATACTATAAAAGAGCATCCTGGGAAAGGATTAATGCTAAAAAATATGAGATATATTTCTTCAATTATAATGGTAATAAACAAAGAATTTCATTACTATTGGGATGCAACAGAGAACCTCTTCTAGGGAAAGACCAAAAACAACTTATGGAAACAATTGCTGGATAGAATCACAAAAGGTTGTCAAGCTGGAAAGGAATGTAGCTATCTTGGAGAGGCAGACTCAATTGTTAAAATCAGTCCTCCAAGCTGTGACAAATTATCCCTTCTCAATCCTTAAAGTTGCTGAAAGTATAAAATACTCACTAAATTCTATTTGAAGGAGTTTTTTGGAAAGCCATAGATAGAAGAGGTCAAGAAAATCCCTTTCTTGTCTTTGAGAAAAGTTTTCCTACCCAAGTCCTGAGGTGGTGTTAGACTTAGATGATGCAGCTAGGCAAGCTCTGCTCTTGGAAGTATATAGGTTTGCAGACTTATATATTTAGAATATGGATACTATAGAACCTGATTGCATCAAATGGAGCGAAGGAAGGAGCAGGTTTCAGGGGCATGGTAGGCCCTAGGAGCCTAGGGTTTCTTTGGATCAGGGAGATCGAGACTGTACGGGGCACCGAAAAAATCAGTTGACAAGGATTGATGATCTGGATCCAACCCTTGGAGAATGCTGGTGGTTACGGTGCCTTGACTGTGGTTCTCACCCGTAATGGATCTTCTGTCTGCCGATAAACTAGTCTTTTTTTACTGTTATATTTTACCTTTTACTAGCAAACTGGCAGAAGATGAGATGGTAGCCTATTCTAGTGATCATCTGGAGGGGGGTGTTTTCTAGGTTGGGACAGGTGTAAGCATTTTTTATTAGGTGGAGGCTCCTCCTCCTCCATGGGTTGAAATTTATCCAGTGGTTATGTTTTCACCTTCCCATGGTGAGGAGGGTTTCTCTCTGTCTGAACTGTTACTCTCTTCACCTTCCCCTTTTCAGATTCCAGAGGTAATTCCCTTTTGTCCCGACGAGGGCACTGCTGGTGTTATTGGACTTGGTAAGACGGGGGTTGTGGACCCAACTTTGTCGAAGGGGCACTCTTTTGCAGGTGCCTGGGATTTTGGAGATGTGTTAAAGGGACCATTTGCAATGGGGGTCGCAAGCGGCATAGAGAAACCATTGGCATTTACCGACAGTGAATCTCAGAGGGTGGAGGAGCTAGCCCTCATGTGCTAAGCTTCACATGGTTCAAAATCAACACCATGAGCATCACATGCATCTAGCTATAATATCAATACTATGTTGTTGTAGTTGTTATTAGTAATAATGCTAGTTTAGTTTTAACAATATTATTATATCTATAGTTTCATAAGAATAGGTAGTACATGAAAGGTTTTCTATGGATGTTAGCATATTTCATTCTTAGTGATTATTTAAAATTTTGCAGCTACCTGTATAAAGTTTTACATTAATTTGAAGGACAGTNTTTTAGATGTAAAAGAGGTATCCTGCAACTGTTTCTATGACATGTATTGTAAAATGACAATGTGGTTGTCATGAATATGATTTGTGTTGAAGGCCATATAGATACTTGTATAGTACTTAAAATCTTGTTGGTGATTGCTCTGGAAAACGCTTTTGTAACGATTTTGTAACTTTCCAACAAGTTTAATATTGATGTTGGAAGTCATAATCCAATGTTATTGTGGGTGGGAATTGATTTTGTTACAACATAACAAACCTAAATACAATGTTGATGTGATTATAATAACCGAGGCATACAATCATTGGCTACTTGATGAGTCACAATATGTTTACTGAATATTTTATCATATTTGAGGTAGATAGGGGTCATCTGGATATTACCATTCTTTGCATGTTCATTATGTTTGTTTTTTTTTTCAGGACATTTTGCATGTGAATTTTCAATACCACAAACATGGTTTTGGAAAATCCTCTTGCTATTCTTAATTTATTTTTGGTTCAGGTAACTATTACCCTCTGGAATATGGTGCTGCAGCTGCAGTTGCTGGTCAAGGCTTCCAGTCAGACAATGATCCAAATAATACAACTGTAAGTGGATGTCTTACTGTACTACTCTGAGGATTCTTAAGGTACGTGTTTTTTTTAATCACTTTTCAACTGTCATGCAGATATTTGTTGGTGGGTTAGATCCAAATGCAACAGACAAAAGGTTCTTCACAAAAGGCTTAGATATTATTATTATTATTACTTATTCTTTAATTAAATTCATTCATATTAATAGATAAGAATGCATGCAATCACTATAAACACATCATCACATCATCAATATACATCAAAAGCACATAGACGAGAGCATAATAGTCTTGCATTGCATTAATAGGAATCATCAAATTACATCATGGATCTTCATCATTCCTGCAGGTTATCCAAAACCTACTGCCATTGAATACTTTTAATCCCAGCGCCTCTGAATCAAAAACTACATTTTATGTATTTCTAAAGATAAAAATTCAGATCCAATCCAGAAGGATTGAGAAAACAAAACTTGCCTCGCCTTGATCTTCGTCGTCAAGAAGCTTGATTCAGAAAATCGAGGAGCAGGTGGAAACGAAGATTGTAAAGCAAGTCAAATTGGGTGGGTTATTTAAGGGAAAACCAATACGAATTAGAGTGAAAGGATCAGGTCAATTCATTGAATTATGGTTTGGAAAGAAAGAGTATTCCATTGTCACTATCATCCCCGCAGTCAAGTTTTTGGTACAACCAATATTTTTTCATCAACCGTGTATTCATCTATTGGCGGGCACCCTAATTTTATTTTTTTTAACAGAAACGGGTAGTTTTATTGAAATAGGAAAAACATGTTTATTTTGGCAAAATACCAATCAAGATGGATACAAATTCATGAGAAAGTCCTACATAACAATGTACAGGAATAGATATGCCCAAACAGTCTCCTATACTTAGAAATTACGGAATAGGATAAAAATAGCCGAGTTCCCCATTAATACCGAGAAGACCTTGAGAAAGATGAAAAGCTTGATTTGCCAAATCATCCGCTGAAGTATTTAATCCCCAAAGGATATGATAGGAATCCACCTTATCAAAAGCTTTTAAAACTCTCTTAAGTCTCTACAAAGTTACAATTAAAGCAAAAAAAATCAAACTATAAGAGGAATTTAAAGCTTTAATCAAAATTTCAGAATCACCGAAAATTTGGACAGACTTATATCATTTATTCCTAGCCAACTAACTCGCTTGAAGCAGGCTGTAAAACTTCGCCTAATTATTGGACATAATGCCAATCCCCCAGCAAAACCTGATAGAAGACAAACCATCTGGAGAGATAACAAGACAACCTGCACCAGAAACCCCGGGATTACCTTTCGAAGCACCATCAAAAAAAATTTGCAGCTGAAGATGAACTCATCCATAAAGATTTGAAGACACCATTTTCACCTCAGAACCTCCACCGCGGGGATGAAACAGGTTTCAAATTAATGTTCCCCACAACATTTGAAGATGAACCCAAACAATTGAAATCTGGCAAAGAAGATGCTGAGTCGCCAATTATTTCTGCTAGCCAAGATAATGTTTTCATGACCACAAGCTGAATTTTAGGTCACTGATCACTGAAGAGACAATTATTCTGGGCAATCCACAAAGACCACAACATAAATTTCGGAATTGAATGCCAATGTTTGTACAAGATTGCATCAATGCGTTTTGGAGGTCGTCGGTCATGCCAGACTAAGTAGAATTGATTAACAAAATTTTGCCTTAGGCAGGAAAGATTAAAGTAATGAAGAACCAAATGCCAGGCTTGTCTGGCAAATTCACAGCTCACCAATAGATGATCGGTTGTCTCATTAGCAACCTAGAAAAAGAAACATCTGAAAGACCCATTAAATCCATGCTTCTGCAGGTTGTCACCAGTCAAAATTTTGTTTTTTAATAGCAGCCACACAAATAAATTAACCTTAGGGAAGCATGAATACCATACTGAGTGCCAAATCGTTGGAGGAAAGGAAGAACCGTGAGTTGACACGAGAGATTGGAACGCAGAATTAGTAGAGTAAAACCCTTCAGTGCCCCATCCCCACTAGTCTTTGCTAGTAATGTGAACTAGAGCTAAGCCCGAAAGGAGGGAAGAGACATACAATTTCTGGGAAGATAAATGGACAAGAAATTCTGGAAAAATCTAGCCAGACCAGTTGCCTTCAAGATCCCACTTACATATATCAGCAAGGTGATTTAGACCATAATTCTTGAACCAAATCATTAATTCCTGCAAATTGAGAATCAGAGGAAAAATATGGAGTGCCTGAGATGGAATCCTCCCAAAGAAGGGTCTTTATCCTGTTACCAGGAACTTTATACAAATTTTGTTTGAAAAACACTAGACATTTCCTGTAGGAATTCCAAATACCAGATCCAGAAGAAGTATTTTCAGAAAAAATATTTCGTAAAGAACCACCTTGTAAATACTTCATCCTGAAGATTTTACTAACAGGATGCTTGGGATCATGAAAAAGCCACCAAACCAGTTTACCTACCATTTCCAAATTAGCAAGACCAATATCATGTATTTGAAGACCACCCTCTAAAAAGGGGTGCAAGAGGACCTCCCATCTCACCAAATGCATCTTTTTTGGCCGCCTTTCCTTCCATTCCATAGAAAATATCTCATTAGTTTAGAAAGTTGAGCAGAGACAGCTTTGGGAGGAAGAAGCAAAGTTGACTGAAAAACTGGAAGCGCCAAAAGAACTAATTTAATCAGTATCAGTTTCCCAGCTTTTGAAAACCACTATTCCCCCCACATGGCTATTTTAGCCTTAAATTTGGCCAACATTTCAATCCACAGAGAAGGAGGAGATAGGCCAAGAGTTAATGGGAGACCTAAATACTTGATTTTTTCCCACTTTACAAAACCAAGGAATCCAAAGAGATCTGGAATCCAGAGCAAAGCGAGCTGATCAATATTCCAACTGTATACTGCACTTTTGTTTTTATTAATCAATGCACCTGAGCTTAAACATAAATGATTGAGAATATCTTTAAAGGCCCGAGCAATTTCCATAGAGGCCCCTCCCAAGAGAATAGAATCATTCGCAAAAAGAGCATGATTGATTGGATCAATACCCCTGGCAATCTTAATGCCTGGAATATAGCATTATTTTTGGCTAATAATTTTCTGCTAAGAGTTTCAGCCATCAAGATGTACAAGAAGGGGGACAACGAACAACCTTGATGAAGGCCTCTAGTGGCTCTAAAGAAATCAGTGGGTCTACCATTTACCAAAGGGGCGATCCAAGGATTATCTATACAAGCTTTAATCAGGGAAATAAATTCTGAACATAAGCCAAAAGAATGCAAGAATTCATAAAGGAAAGGAAGCTTGACTCGATCGAAAGCATTTTTCATATGTAGCTTTAATATCATGCCTTTCTCTTTTCGAAATGAAACTAGAGTGTAAAGATTCTTCAACTTGTATGACGTTATCCACTAAATGTTTGCCTTTTACAAAACCCCCTTGAAGAGGAGAGATCAGCTTTCCAAGCAAATACCTTAGTCTGTTTGCTAAAAGTTTGGCTATTATCTTATAAGAAGCGTTACACAGAGAAATTGGTTTGAACCTGTCAAAAGAAGAAGGGTTGAACTCTTTAGGGATGAGAGCAAGAAACGTAGAGTTTGTGCACCCACCCATTTTAGCTTTTTTCTGGAAGGCAGTGATCATTCTCAGCAAATCAGACTTGATTATAGGCCAACAAACTTTGTAAAAATGAATCAAAAAACCATCTTGCCCTGGAGCTTTATTTGACTCCATGGACCAAATAACTTCAACAATTTCTTGCTCAGAGAAAGGATTCATTAAATCGCAGTTATCCTCAATGCTGACCAGAGATGGAACATTGAGCAGAAAGTCAGAAGACACATGCTCATAGGAACAATCATCATCTTTAAATAACTTTTGAAAATCCCTACTAGCTGATTGCTTGAGAAGTTGTTGTCCTTTAATGATGACCCCTTCATCATCAATGATTTCCAAGATGTGATTTCTGGAAAGCCTGGCCCTACATTGACGGTGAAAATAAGAGGAGTTCTTATCCCCAGCCTTCAGCCAAATACTTCTTGACTTCAACTAAGATACTCCTCCTCCTGCCTGAAGGAAATATTAGTTTTAAGCTAAGCAATCTGGTGTAGAGCAATATGATAGGAGGTAACTTCTCTATTTTCCAATTCAACTTGAAAAACAGAGAGCTCTACAACTCTATCCTTCCTTACACTCAAAGGAGTTAGAAGGGGCAGTTTAATCCAATTCTTCAAAGCACACTTAGTCTGTTTCAATTTTTGTTCCCAGACAAAACTGGGAGATCCAACTACAAAATTGGACCACCCGTGAAAGACCATATTCATAAACCCTTCACATTCTATCCATAGAGGACAGAACCTAAAAGGAATTGGGCCAAGCTCATCCTCAATTTCAAATTGCAAGGAAATCGGATGATGCTCTGACGCTAGCTTGGGGAGGATTTTAGATGAAATCAACCATTTGTTGTCCAACAAGGGACCCTACACTAAGAATCTATCTAACCTAGCAAAAATACTCGCTAATTTGACCACGTGAACTGGCCCACCTTAGGATTTAAATCAACCAAATCCCAGTCATGAATCATATTTTCCACAACATCTTGCATGAAGTCTTTACCACACACTCCTCCTTTCTTCTCACATAGAGCTAAAGTCAAATTGAGATCACCAGCGATAATAATGTTTGCTAGAGTATGGAGCTCAAGGAAATCAAAAATCGACTGCCAGCAGTCTTTTTTTTCACCGTAATTAATAGAAACGTATAGGTTGAATAGGGCAATAGTTAACTTACTGTTAATATGAACAAGCTATGTAAAGATTTAATGCTGGGTTACAAACTCATTTAGAAGTTGAAAATTATCTTTTCCCCATACTGTGGCAAGGCCCCCACAGGAACCTCTAGCACTGACCGCCTTTCCCGAAGTCATATTCCACTTGTTTTTGCTGATGAGAAGGAGAGAATCCTCCTCTATTTTAGTGTCTTGGAGTAATACGAGATCAGGAGGAGCCAATTTTATTAAATTTTTTATAGCTTCAGCTTTACTAGAGTGCCCCAATCCCCTACAATTCCAAGAAGTTATAAGCATTACTTACCCAAAGAAGAGAGAGTAATTACTCCCTTAGGAGGCATGTTTCTCTTATTTCTCCCATAAGACATTTCAATAGTTGCCTGACTGCCTTGATTCTTAAGCCTTTTAGCCTCCTCTTCCCTTATCTCCTTTTTAGACTTCCTACCAACTGTTTTTTTTTTCTCAAAGGAATAATCTTCTAAAGAGTCAGGACTAACATCATTTTTCTTCTAATCAATTTGAGCATATGAAGGAGGAGAGCAAGAATTGATAAGAGAAGAAGGAAGGGAGCCACCTTCAGGGGGTAGAGCGGAAGGACCAGATAAATCCTTAAGAACAGATATATATTCTAAGACAAGCTCGATCACTCCCTTATTACTCAATTCGCCTTCTTCAAGAATAAGTTCAGTAGAATTTAAGACATCAAAAGAGTTATGATCATCTTTGAGGATATCACCAGCCTGAGAATTAGAAGCTGTCCCAACCACAAAGTCACCAATTACTGATTTTCCTTTCTTTTCCATGCACTAATTTTCCTTTCTTTTGGACTTGAGTCCATTGATCTTATTTCTCTTTAACATTTGCCTCTTCAGATTTTTTGTTGCAATTTCTAGAAAAATGGCCATAGCCGTGACAAAATCTACACTTCAACGGAATTTTCTCATCGTCCAACTCCTGGGTGTAAGACTAGTATGGTACAGTTAACTGAATTGCTTCAGGAAGACCAATCTCTAGATCCACTTCTACACAAATCCTAGCACAGGAAAATTGATCTTTCCTTTTAGCCCGGTCTATGTACTTGCCGAGCTTATTCCCAATAATAACCACTGATTCAGTATTCCAATAATGCAAAGGAAGGAAGGGTAATCTTACCCATACTGGAGCTGCGGATGGAACGTCCTGGGAAGGGTCAAAATCGGGAGTCCATTTATTCAAATAAAGACCTTGAGGACCCATGAAGTATGGGTCATTCTGGAAAATCAAATCTCTGTCCTCATTCGATTCAAATACAAACACGAAGAAACCTTGTCCGACAAAGTGGCTACGAATATCCTCTGAGACAAGAGGCTTCCAATTCCTCTGCACCCATCCTTCAATTGTCTTGGGGGAGGGCCATAGGCCAGTGAATTGACCAATGATCCCCCTCTCAGCAAGATTTAATGCAGAGCAGAAAATCCTTTCAGCAGGTAGCTCAACGGAAGGAATGTCTACCTTCTTTACAAACTTATTAGATGCCCCCCCCTTTATCTTATCACTAGAAGAAATCAACCTTTTGAAATCTCCGAGATAGGGCAGGAGAGAGAGTGGAGGAACCCCTCCAGGATCCATTTAGTAGAGAACCAAGAAAAAACTGCAAAAATCCCAAAGAAACTCAGACCAACCCTCCTTTTACAGCCAAACTCCAAACCAAAACAAAGCTGAGAATCCTCTGGCAACACCACTCAATAGGCAATCCATACAAACACTACTCAATTGAAAACCTCTAGAGGGTCATCCAATGAGCAGGCTCAAGAATAGACAGCTGGAGCCACCAACAATCAACTGTGCACCCAACAAGCCATAGAAATCCCTCAAGCTGCCTAGCAATCCCTGCAATGGACGAGAACGCGTTCAAAAAGGAACAAATCCTGGCCCCAATATAGAGATGAATCCTTCCACAATAAAGGAGAATCGACAACCGCAGAAGATTTGCTTCAAAGCCACGGTCAAGCAGCTGCAAATTCAAAAAAAATAGAAGACTCTTTTCCAGATCTACAGCCAATCACGAACCAACACTTTGCCAAAACGAGAATTCTCAAGCTTTGCGTTCTTAAGAATTCACAAGACCTTTGCATCCAGAATTGATTCCTGAACAAAAACGACCTCCCAAAGCTTCTTGAAGCGCAAAAATTGAATCCCCCTCTCTACGAGCTTCAATTCTTGGAGCATATTTCAAATCCTCTAACAAAACCAGAGCCTATGAACTCTAGCAAACGAAGCCAAGAGGCAGGAACTAGGCATGTAAGATGAGCCAACCACACAAATTTTTGAAAATGGTTCTTGGAGAAAAATTTTCACACCCACACCAACTTAATTAAAACATAATCAAATCCGCATGCATCAGGAAAACACCCTAATTTTAGCATTGTTGAAATTTTAGCAAATTGGTTTGAATATTTGAAATGCATATGAATATGAATAAGCTGAACAAAATATTGTTGTAGAAGATTGAGAAAATAACTAAAACGTTCGTCCTGACCAGAATGCAACACAACCTCATCTGTGAAAGTCCATTTATGAAAAATCAGTGAAATTGACCCCTAAGGAGATGCAGATTGATCCCCACACGCTATGAGGTGAAGTTTTCCAACCCATGACTGAAATTCCCGACCCGATCAAGCAATTTCTCTTCGTAGCAAATGAGCAAAAACTGTGATTTCATTGTCATTGGCGGTATAGCCACTAAAATTTCAAATTTTGAAAAGATATTTGTCAAATATGGAAAATTAAGTTTAAGGTGTTTTTTTTTAATTTATAGATGTGCTTACAATGAGTTATGTTTGAGTGATTCAATTTATCATTTTTATATCATTTTTATAGATATTAAAATTGTTGTGTGTTGGTTTGAAATTTTTTTATAAAATTAATTAATTATTAATTTTTGTAATTATGGAAGCTATTTTAAATGGTTATGTTATTTTTGTGACCATTCATTGAGCTTAGGCGATTATTTACATAGGGGACAACCACGATTTTTTAGGCGCTCTATTAGGGTTTTAGCTTGCACGTCAGGGTTCTCGAGTTCATCTCTGCTGCAAACGCCATGGCTGCTACTGATGGTGGTTCACAACCGCCCTCCTCCTCTGCACTCCCTCCTGAAATTGAATCTTTCACACGCCTGGTTCCCAACAGCCCTTCTCCTCGCCTTTCAAAAGAGAGTCTCTATATACATGAAGTTGTCAAACACCATTTTCAGAAGCAAATTTGATGAGGATGATGATGAAGAGAGGTTGTTAATCGATGAGTTGTTGCCGCAAGGTAAGGAAAACTTGTTTGAGAAGGCCACTAGGGATTAGGGCTTGTCTGTAACAACAGTAAGAAATGATTGTGTTTCCAAAGGTAATCTAGGACCAATTGTTTTTAGTGGGGTTCTTCGTAATGATCAAGGCCATATTATGCTTCTAATGTATTATGGATATCTAGGAGTCGACAACAACAATGTTGTCGAACTGAAAGATCTGGCTCAAGGGCTCAGGATTACCATTAATAATGTATACTATTAGGTAATAGCTGAAGGGGACTCTTAGGTACATCTAGTGGTTCACGTAGCAACTAGAATATAAAGTGGAATATCTATATATCAATCAACATGAAGAAATATAGCCATATATGTTCACAAACTCTACTAAACTTAATCTCTGACATCTCCCTTATAAAGTGTCATTTGGATGATGTTTGTTATCGATTATATGCCTTAAAATGTGGACATGATCAATTTGATCCATCACTAAGTATTTTATGCATGATGAGCTCGGCTTTCACTACATCCATCTATTGAAAATATCACTTTGCTTTGACACCAATTAACATCTCAACAGCTTCATTTGTGCCCCATAGCCTTGAAGGGTCACATAGGCCACTGGGTACATTCCATTGTCGCACTTAAGTTATCGTCATCCATAATCAACCATGTAATTGACATGTTTATTGAAGTGGTGTGCGTGCTCCTTAATCTTGATGGTACTAGGGTCCATGGCCCAGAGAACTTATATTCACCTACTGAAGTAAAAGAGAGAGTTGGATTGTGAGCCTAGCCAGTCGAATACCTCTAAGAGGAATGATTATTTATGAATGAATGATTATTTACTTGGTCAAATAGATGAATGATTATTTATCAATATCTTTAGTATTGAGTTGTGATCTCAAGTGTTATCTTATTATATCAGATTTTCCTATTTGTATCCCTAAGTCGAGTTTTAGAGGGATACTAGTGTTGTAATCCAATATTGTCTTAGTGACTTGTGACCCTTTATCATACACCTAGATTGATTGTAGCCCAATAATGACCAACAAGAGCATTTTTTTTATGCAATAGTGTGAGGATGTGTCTCCCCCATGTGGCCCAACTATGTGCCTATGTGTGTGGTGAGGTTGATTCCTTGATGATGCGATGTAGTATGCGCTAATGTGTTAGATTACACTATATTAAACTTAATATTCTTATGACCATGACAAAGGAACATTAGGTGCTTAAATTTTTCTTTGTTACGCAATGGTGTCTTTCCATTTACCCCACTTTTTGTTTCTATTTGTATGAACAACACAATGATGTTTAACAATGCCCTTCAATGTTGTCATTGTCACCATCACCATCATCATCACCACCATCATCATCTCCATCATCAACGTATTCATCCTGATCATCGTCATCATAATCATTGTCATATTCATCCTCCTCGTCATCATGGATGAAACCATCATCATCATCATCATCATCATTGTTGTCATCATCATCATCATCGTCGTCATCATCAACATCATTATCATAGTGTGTCGCTATAATGACGATTATCATAGTAATGGTCATTGGATGTCAAGAGACAAAGATCATTTCAATGTCATCATCATCATCATTGTCAACATCATCTTCATCTTCATCATCATCGTCATCGTCATCACCATCTTCATCATCATCATCATCATCATCGTCTTCATCATCATCGTAATCGTCATCACCATCTTCATCATCATCATCATCATCATCGTCTTCATCATCATCGTATTGATCGTGATCATCATCATGA
Organism: Pseudotsuga menziesii; assembly: GCA_001517045.1. Classification (NCBI taxonomy): domain Eukaryota; kingdom Viridiplantae; phylum Streptophyta; class Pinopsida; order Pinales; family Pinaceae; genus Pseudotsuga; species Pseudotsuga menziesii. Next base: position 634,010 of record LPNX010624774.1, read on the forward strand.
TCATGATCGTCATCATTTTTATTTTCATCATGATGATGATCATGGTCATCAACATCATCAACATTATACTTTCATATTTTTAATATGACACGTGGACCATGCTTTACCCATTTGCATTCGTGACAGAGACTGGATATGTAGGCTAGGTTATGTTATTGTATGCACTTGGGGGTTATTATTAAGACATGTAGATGGCCCTTTAGACTTTGATCCGATTATTCCCCTCAAGAAGAGTATGATCAATTTTCAATACCCATGTGGGCCTTCAAGTCCCTCAACTCACAAGATTTCTCAATGGACCACTTTCCAAGGGATCTACAACCTTCATTGTCTCCCCTTAAAATATTGGGAAATGATTACCAAACATGATCTCATACAAAATTACTAAGAAATATTCACACAAATGTACTACTATGCTTGGTTTTATATCAAAACTAGACATTTAACCATATTTTTCAATAACAAAAACTATATGATGTGGTATGTTCTAGAAATGATCACAGACAAAGACATGGCCATCTGCATTTATGAGACCTGTACAAGATGCCATTAAGGCAATTATTTTCATTGGAGCATGCCACAATTTCTTTGTGTAGTAAAACATTAAGGAACTAACATACATAGATGTTCATCACTTGGTAATTCATGGAAATAATATTTGTAACCACAAATTTTAGGACTCCCTTCCATGATGCATTTTTGGGGACAATATCTTTCATGAAAAACATGTCTTTTTAATGTGTTTTCTCTGCATTATTTGTGTCACCTTGCTCTATTCCCATATTCATTGCATAGAGAATCAAGTTGGACATTGAGGCCAACCTTGTATTATACTTCAAGCAGTCAAGGTGTATCATTGTACAACATACAACGAATTTTTCTAGAACTTAACTCAATGGGGTCATTGAGCAACATGGTGGCTCTAAATTGATTCCCTTGGCCTCGAGCAGGTGGTTTAAAAATTTATGTCAAATAAGTGTATACCATATACCATCAAACATCTAAGGACCCAAATTAGAGAGAGAGATGAGGTTGAGATGCATTGTGCACATTATACTTGGTTGTTAGCTCACACGACACATGATTAGGAGCTGGATTGGGTGTTGAGCCCAATGTGGTTTGGGTTTTGGAACTTAACTTGGATGGTATAACATGGGAGGTACTAAAGCATGGTTGACTTGTGAAATAATATATAGATTGACTAAGAACTATTTTAAGTAGGAAATATGTGGTGCCTGGTACCAATTGGGGGTTCCCATTGGAATGGAGGACATTGTTGATTCATGGTAAGAAAACAACAATTTTTAAAATTTGTTCTTCATTAAGGAACCCTTATTGTTGATATTTCTGTGGATTTCTAGACTCAGAAAGATCAATACAAATGTAATTGTTCCTTGAGAATTATGGACACATATCTTGGTTGATTTATGGGTAGATCCATTGTAATAAATTCAACTCTTTAATGCTGATCCCAAAAGCGTGAGTTTGTTAACCATGTCAAATAGGGCATCTTGATATATTTAGTTTTCCTCAAGGGTGGATATCCTATTAAATTGAGACCTATATCATGAGCCCTATATTGAGGCTGAACATCCCCATGGTTAGTTGCAATAATTTATAACTATAAGAGGATCCACCACATGAACTTCTTCAGCAAAAGGCAGAAACAGAGAAGTCGAGTAACATTCCATATTGCTTGTAGAATCGAGACGCCGCATAGTCATCATCTTCATCATCATCCTTGTCATTATCACCATATTAAATAAAGTCACATACATAAAACATTATTGCCATCATCAATGGTATTAAATAAATTCACATATATAAAATATCATTACCATCATCATCATCACTCCAAAATTACAATTTATATACCTAAATTCTAGTAATGAAAAATAAAAAATATTTGACCTTCTAAAACCTACATGTAAAAAGCACAATAAAAACACAAATACTAAAAATAACATTAAAATAAAAATTAATAAAAAATAAAACAAAATCATAAAAAAAACTCAAAATCAAAATGCACCACAAAGAACAAAAACTCTGCCCAGTATGCAAGCCCGACTGCCATCCCTCCCCGACTACTCTTCCTTTGTTCATGAGTTCTGCGGTATAGCTAATAATACTCTACCTTTATTTCTGCATGCCCGACGGCTTCTCATACCTCCCTAACTAACATTTTTGTGGAATAGCTATGAATACTCCATGTAACTGAATCGCTGGGACAAATAGTGACTGAGAACATGTCATGCCCTAGCACTGACATGTTGACACAACACATAGAACTCACAATGAAAAAGTGTTGAGAACCCATGGTGATAGAGAGCTGAAGTGTTGAAGAGGACCAATTTATTCAAATCTGGATCGAGCCTAATCAAGTAATTTTTATTGAGAATGCATGCCATGTATTTGAAGTAATGTCTAAAAAAAAATTGAATACTGCCTAAATAGTTTCTGGAGTTAATGAAGAATGCAATTTTTCCTGATGTAATTTCTCTGCGCTATCCATACAATTGAGTGAACAATACTCAAAGCTTGGTCAAAATTTATCGTGAATGCTGTCAGTCATGAATCGTGAATGTTGTCAGTCCCCAATCGTGAATGCTATCAAGAATCGTGATTTGTGAATCATGAATAATGTTTTCGAGCTCTCCCATACTGTGAACATTACATGCATCATGAGATTACTGCAGTCCCAATCATGGATGTGATAATCAGATTGCAGCACTTGAAGGACTTCCTCTATGGAGGATTATTACCAACTCTTCAGAGTCCAAAACATGTCGAGCCTGTAGGTGTTGTTGGTGCTATAAGTAGGAGCCTTTACAACAGAACGTTGGATTCCATTTCTTCCATAGTTTTCCTTCAATCAGAAAGTTTGCAAAGGCATAGATTTCATGGCAGTAGCCGTAAATCTCTAGGATGCAACGTCCAGACCTAGATTGCAGAACAGTTCAACAATCCTCGGCACATATTAATACTCAAGATGCAACGATCCCTCTCAAAGAAGAAGCTAACTGCTGAAACAATGGGTAAATGCTAAACCTTACTGAGAAGCCTCCCAAGGATATTAGCACTACCCTAATGAAGCATGAATATAGCGAGACATTTTTCCAAAAGCTTGTCTTAGTTGATCCATACTCTACAATACACACTAATTTGACCACCCTACAAGGTTATCCCAAGGCTGCAGCTCCTCTAGAAGGTGATTTAGATCAACCTCAAAGATTCAAAAGGCTAGGAACAACCAATGTTATCGGAACCGGACCGATCATCGAACCGGGGAAGCCCAAAATGTGAACCAGACAGGAAACTAGACCAGAACCGACAAAAAATCGGGAAAAAAACCAGCTGACTAAAAAATACATAAAATATTCATATTTTGTAAAAAAAATATATATATTCATGTGCATACATATGAATCCAAACCACTAATACAGAAATATGCAAAGTTTCTCATATATATAGCAAATATGGGTGCAAATATCCAAAATAGCACCTAGTGCAATACATCTCTGAGGTTCTGAACCAAATTACATTAACAAAGATGCTCCAAAGTACATCAGTAAAGTTTTATTTTCTCGGTTTAAAAAAAAAAATTGAGTTTCGTGAGTCCCTAGTCCAAACCGATTGGTTTTGACCGGTTCGGCCGGTTTTGGCCGGTTCCGTACCTGGTCTGGAAAAAAATCCGGTTTTTTGAAATTTGTTTGCTGACCGGACTAACCAACCCTGTAAACCAGTCAGACCGGCCAATTTTTCCGGTTCCGGTTCGATTCTGATAACGCTGGGAACAACAAATAAACCTCTTCAACAGGCATGCAAACTCTTCAAATGCATCTCCAAGAGTATTCAAATAGACCACAAGAAGGAATGTTGATTAATGCTTTGTTGGATGCTACCAGATGAACCCTATAATTTCTGTTTAAGAGTGGCAGCCTACAGTTTGTTTATTCAATCACCCTCCAACAATAGCCTTACTTCCCAATGAGGTAACAAAACATAGACCTACTGAGCATAAGGAATCAAGCAGAGATATAACCCAAAACAAACCACAAAGAGCATCTAACCGTCCCGCGATGAGGAAAGGATTAACGTCTACGGGAGGACTTGGTTTCATCCGGGGAATTTATGATGCCCTGCCCACTCCCCTGGTTAGAATCTGCATGGCTTGATTCCTCCATGTCCTCATATTCATCTTGCGGGATGTGCTGAAAGGGTGGAGCCGAGAGTCAATCCATGCGCAACGTTCTGAAAATCATTGCTAGTTGGGATTAGGGTTCTAATACTCCCTTTCTTCTCCTGTAGGTTGTGAATGAGGTTGAATTTGCCACCTATTATCTAGTGTCTTCACCTGACAAGGTTACTCATGTTCTGCAGTGACCTGAGAAAGAGCTGCTTGGAAGCTAGTTTGAAGGGCCCATACACATTAGTAAGGAAGCCTTTGGAGTTGGTTCCTAAAATATGGAACTCGACGGAGATTGAAAATTTTGTAGCCATGAAATTAGTAATACTTAAGATCGAAGGGTTCCATATGATTCCTATACCTTTTTCCGTGCTTGAGGCATCAATGGCGGAGGCTTCACAGTTCTTCCAGATCTTGCTTGCCATGGATTTGAAACTCTCCTCTAAGGATTTTGTTTCTTTAATAAAAATCACTAAGGGTTTCTCTTCCCTTATTTTCTTCTTCAATAATATTTTCTTGCTAGGTGCGCTGCACCCTCTAATGTTCCAAGATAAAAGATTCATTGGGAGGGTTTGCTGGATATGGAAAAGGTTCCCTTGATGGTTGAAAAATGCCCTGACGCCACAAGTTTTTCCCCAATGTCCTTGATGCATTGCTGGTTACTTCTTCTTCCACATTTTTCATTACCTGTCTTCTTGATAGTCTCGTGGATTTTGGCTCTTGGGTTAACCAAGCAAACTACTAGAGATTTATCTTTTTTCCTGATATTTATGATTGCTTTTTTGAGTAGAACAACCTGTTGTGCTGGTATGATCCCTTTGATTGGATCTTGGACAGATTTCTCAAGTTTATCTAGGTTTAGGTCTCCTAGATCCATTTCCTCTGTGTCTTCTTCTTCTACCTGCATATTGGTTTGTTTCTCTATTGTCACATTTTAGAAGGTTTCCAGGCTTTCCTTGCAATCCTTAGGGCCATCTTTAGATGTTTCTAGGGTTTCCCTATCCATATTTTTTTGAGTGCTTTCCTTTTGTAGAATCTCGAATGGATTAGAGGTGCTAGATTTTTTGTTTACCTCTGGTCCTTGAAGATTCTTAGCCAATCTCTTCCTGCGTGCAACCTTTGTGTACCCCTCCTTGTCCTTCTCGTCTTTACTTTTGTACTGGGTAGTGGGCTTATTTTCAGGGCAATCTCTGAAGAGATGCCCATGTTCATGGCACCTCTTGCATTGAAACGGGATGTGCTGATAATCAATGGATTGATACCAGTCTTCGTCCTCCCAACACAGGTTTATACCTTCTGGTAGCTCCTTCACAATGTTCATGTAAACGCATATGTAAGCATACAAGGTGCACTGCATTCCTTTTGTCTGATGTGCAATCTTCACAAACTCTCCAATGACATTCCCCAATGCCTCCAAGATGTTCTCATGCTAGTATTCAGATGGGAGTGAATAGAGCTTGATCCATATCGAGACAAAGGATAGGTCGTCACTATCCATGTTGAATGTTTCCTTCCATGGTCTTAGAAACAACCCTACAGAATTAAAAAAATATGGGCCTCCCTCAAAAATTTTGTTCCTGTCTTCCAAGTTTAAAAAGACGACTCTAAAGAAGCCCTTAGCTCCTAAGTGTAGATCGAAGTGCTCTAGAGGCTTCCATGTTACATTAATGCACCAGAGCAAAGCTTTCTCCGATGGCCAAATACCCACAAAATTTTCGATAAGTGCATGGTCCCTCATGTGTTGTAAATGTGATCTGAAGCCTTCCTCCTTAATCTATAATGAGGGGACTTCTTTGTTTTGGCTATGCATTTCCTGGCGCTATGCATTGGCCCTTTTCCTTTTTTTGACTCTCTACCCATGGTGCCTGCTTTCCCCGTACTCTGATGATTTGTGTCCATGTCCATACCGGTTGAGGTCCCTCCGAGTGGGATCCCCCATGGTCGTCACCTGACCCCAATGAGGGTGCGACTAACGAACCCACATCAAAATGAGCAGAACAACAGATTGATCCTATGGTAGACTGAGTCTAGACGGTGGTAGACCTACAACCCCGCGTCAGAATAGAGTGCGGCTCAGATCCTGAGGCTCCCGTCAGAAACCCTATGCAGCTTCCAATGCCATCAAAGAAATCATGAGTTTGTTGAGCAATCCGAGCCTTGCCTGAGGAAGATAGAAGATAGTTGTGGAGGAAAGAGAGGTGTTGAGAGGACAGTTAGTTGGCCCAAGATGAAAGATACAGTTGCCTGAGATCTGGAAGTGTATGTGACTACTGAAGATGAGGGTTTGACAAACCTAAGACAGAAAATGAAGAAACCCTAGCTGAGGGTTTTGCCGAGAGAATTTTAGAAGTAGCAGTAACTGTGAGAGCAAGTGAGTGTGTCATAATGAAATGACTTGATCTTTTTTATATCCTTCAGTCACCTGTAAATGGACCAAAATTAGGAAGAGCAAAATAATATTATTTTATTCTTTCCTAATTTCACTTTTACCATTTTACCTTTTAGTAGTCTAAAATATCCTTTATGTATTTTTGACTTTTACCAAGACTCTTTATGTAACTTTGAATTTAACCTGTGGTCCCTTTTCTTGTGGTCCAAAAAGCCTTATGTATTTTTTGACTTTTGACTTTATCATTTATTCAAGTGCCACTATGGTCTTTTGATTCCATTCAAAGTACATCATCATAAACCAAAAGAGTTACTAATGCTTTTATCTCACACTCTGCGTGACACCAAGATTAGGTACTAGGGTAACTTAACCAAGGGTAGCTGATCCTTGGAGAAGTACACAAAGCCCATATATAAAGGGTCAGAATGTCACACATGCCTTAGACCAAGTCTAGGGCTTATAGTGCCTTCTTGGTAACAAACTAGGTGCCTCCATTCTCCAAGAGAATGGCTACTAAGAACTAAGCTAAGTCTACCAGTACTAGACTGGTCCACATCATGGTCCTGGACAAGATTTCTACCATTCGACAGAATGGTCACTCAACACTAGGTTGAGTCTACCTAGGGTAGTGTTGGGTCCATATCATGGTTAAGGACCAGATATCTACCATTCAACAGAATGGTCACTCAACACTGGGTTGAGTCTACACGGTGGTCCTGGACAAGGTGTCCCCATTCTCCAAAGAGAATGGTTCTCGATGTTGCTTAGAAAAATCAGCACTCCTCTCAGCGAGAGAGGCATTCTCTGACATACCAATCTTGTCATGAAAGTACACAAACTTTGATGTTGGCGAACTTCGAAATGATAAGTAGGAGCCTTTACAACAGAACGCCCCATTGAGGTTTTATAACTCTATTTCTGCACACACTTGCCCATAACAACTCAGATTCAACCCAGAATTGGATTCAAGGCCATTTCTTGTTGTTCTCATCCATGGAACTAGCCCAAAATGATCTTTGAAAACCCTAGTGAATACCCTCTACAAATAGGGGGTAACAGGTTTCATCTTACATGATTCACATATAGTAGTTATGTGATTTATTACCATTTTGGAAAGCTACCCTTTCCAGTACCAATAACCTATTTCAATCATCAATGGACATCAATATAATAATTTAGTTTTTGCATCACTGTCCAATGACTTATATAGCTTTATTGTGTGAGACAATACAAGTCCAAAAACCCTGATCAACCTCTGAAGAACTAGAAAACTAGAGGGATGCTTTCAATTTCATTTGCAGGATTTCAGTAAGATTTTATCCTAGATAGATTCAAATATATATTAGAAGTTACACCTACTATTATCACAGGTCAACCAACTAACAAACATGATACCAACCAGCTTGTAGATGAAGATCAACTACTTGGGTGAAATTTTTGCCTCATACTTTTTCAGCGCACCAGCTGCAACTCTTCTATTCACTCTGTTATCATCTACTACCAAAATATTCTTCCCTAACAGAAGACTTTGCAAAGATGGAGATCCATCCATAAGTTCCTTCCCCTGCTATCGTTTATCTCTTACACCCAAATCTTGCTGGAGACATGCTGCAATCAGGCTTGATCTAAGAGTTTTCATGATTATTGTTTCCACAAATCCTGTGGCCTTATCCTTAGCTGAATCTACACTGTTAATGGAAGTAGCAAGAAGAATCATCTTTGGTAACACGGGACAACTTTCTGCTTTAGATCTCAGCCTTGACTCTCTCAAAAATTGAGGGAATGTAAAACATGTTCCTGGACCCCATGCTTCCTTATCAATAAGTACCATATTTGTATTTCCTGTTGCCCTGAAATACACAATGCATATGCATTACAATAATATGGATTAATATTATAGACTTATGAGAACTTCTCACAGAATCTTCTATAGTTATGAAAAATTCTACAAGTACATAAATCCTACTTTTATATAATGCCACCATTCAATTACAAAGAGTTTATAAATTTTAAAACACAAGGAAATTCCATAAACATGTGACTTTTCTATCCTAATCGAACAGGCTGACAAAATATCACATTTTATTCAAGTAAAAGAGTCTTACTTGCATCTAATGTCACCATTTTTCCCTCCAGATATTATCGCTAATGCTGATTCCTGGTCATTTGCTATTTCAACTTGCACACCAAGCCTTCGTAAATGATATTTTGTTACTTCAGCTTGAACAGGTCTTCCATCCACCACAACAGCTCTCATTCCTTTGAAAATGGTGGGTAAAGGTTCAGGCTAATGTCACTTTTTATCCTGGCTAATTGTATGGCCTTTTTAAGTACAACCATGAATGTGAATGTGCTTCCAACACTTGGCCTGCTTTCAAAGCCCATCTCACCACTCATAGCCTCCACTAGACATTTGCTGATACTTAAGCCTATGCCTGTTCCTCCATATGTGTGGGAAGTAGAATTGTCTGCTTGCATGAAGGGAATAAAGACACGCCTTTGTGCATGTATGGGAATTCCAACTCCTGTATCCTCAACACTGACAACTAAATGTATAGTTTCAAATGTTTCAGGAAAGGATAGCTTATCTATTGCCCCAGACTGCTGATTCATTATTCCATTAGATAGTAGGAGCCTAAAGGTCTCCCAATTGTTCGTCCCATCAGTTGCCTCAAACCCACTCAAAGTGTTGCATGGTCCTTTTGAACTTTGCTTCCAGTCTTCCATCAACTACTTTGACCACGCTTCAACATTGGCCTCCCTTACAGCCTTCACATTTTCAGCCAGGTGGACACAAACATATATATGACCTCTATCTATGAACTGTAAAAGAAAAAAACAATAAACTAAGTTAGCTAACAGGCAATGACAATTGATTCCCTATAATTGAACTCTTGTGGGTCCAACATTTACTTTTTAATGTACATAATGTATTTTAAAATATTAGCACAAGTACTCTAGTGCAAAGCAAGGACAAGTGGGGATGGAAAACGAACTTTCACAAAATTTCCAACAAGATTTGTAATGATTTGTCGAAATCCACCAGGGTCCCCGACAACGATATCTGGTACCTGATCTGAGACAAATACTGCAAGCTTCTCTCCACCAAATAAAGGCAAGTTCACATACACATCCATTATTCAACTGGTCAGAAAATGTCAAAGGTATAAAATAAAAACTAGTATTGTACAGGAAATACACAAAATTGGGGAGTGGATTCAAATAGAAAATGGGTAGAGTGATAGGCACAGAAAGTCTTGTAATAATGCAATTGGTACATACCTCAATTCCCTTGCCTCTAGTATTCCCAGAAAATAAAGAAAGAACATCATCCAAAATGGATCGCAAATCAAAGGGAACTTCCTCAAGCTCTAGCTTTCCTGACTCAATCTTGGCCTAATCAAGAACTTCGTTTTTAGAGTTATGAGGGCTTTCCCACTAGCTTTAGTATTTTGGGCATAGTCCTATTGAGTTGCATCAAGATCGACGTCCATAAACATCTGCAACATTCCTAAAATACTATCGTGGAAATATGTTAGCATCATGCCCTAAATGTTGTAAAAGAATATTGGAGATAAAATGTATATATCTAAGCCTCAAGGTGTAATTAAAATTAAACATGAAATAAAGAATAGAATGGCACAGGATCAATATGCTTAACTTACAAAAACTAATGAAGTGTGAGATAAGCTGCCATTTACCTAGAACACCATTCATGGGAATCCTGATCTCATGGGAAACAGTAGAAAGAAACTGCAAGAACAATGGATAAAATGATAACAAGATTAGGAATTACTCTAGATCTAGTTATTCACAAATAAATTGACTAACCAAACTAGTTTGAGAAAATTATTCAAAAGAAAAACTGATTTGCACGAATAACTCAAGCAGGTTGAAGGCAGTTCTGAAAATATTCATAGTGAAATAGAAGAACTGTTCAATAATCATACTCCCAAGTACAATGCTATGCTGCTAGTGTATGCTTTTGAAAATAAACAACCTGAGATTTGGCAATATCTCCTGCTTCAGCCAGCTTTTTCAACTCCTCCATTTTATGGAAGTCCTCTTCCACTTTGGCAATTCGGTTTACTGCAGCATATATTATGTGACCAACTAACATAGCAATCACAAGTATTCCAAGTGAAGTTGTTATTGCTGACCATGGAATTGCAGGGTTCTCATAAAACCTGCATTCAAAACATTTGCAGCAATCAAAACAGACTTAACCAAAAAAGCATTTGAGATAATCTTGCTGGTCGATGCTGACCATCAAATAGAGATTACAAGCAACTTATTTAGCAGATAAATTGTTACTAGAGACAATTACATACCGACAATGCACCACATGACTTCGGAACGGATCTCCAAAATCAAGATTACTGACATGCGACACAACATTATTTGTAACTTGGGGACCATACATTATCAATGGAGTTGAGCTATTGGTAATATCATATACATTAACAATTATTTCTCGATTACCAGCAAGTTGGCATAGTAAGTTCTCCACTAATGACTCCACATCAAATGCTCCACCCAGGTACCTGCTTTAAGAAACATAGGAGCTAAACAAAATTAGGTATTCATTACAAAGATTAACTGAGAAAAATAAAGATCAATCATGCATCACAAAAGGTTACTCAAGCAAACAACATATCAGACAGAAGTTAAGCCATTCAATCAACCAAGAAAATGTTCAACCAAACAAACACGTTTGTGATTTAGTCAGACACACATGAGTAATATCAAAGAAATATGGTCGACTCCATGAAAGTGAGGTGTCATTGATGCACCCGCCAAGGTTCAAATATCCCCAAAGAAAATTGACCCTCGTGGGCCACTTGTGATAGTGCTAGTGCTTATGCTTTTGTTTGTAGATGGGGCCAAGTGCAAGTCACAAGCGACTTTGGCAGAATAGATACCCCTCAACGGTGTCTGCTTAGCCAAAGGATGCTCTCGTAGCCTGTGAGACCCTTTTTGCCACATTGTACTATCTGACATCAAATAGTTGCTACTTGTTGGTGTTCATTGAAAGAATATCAATGAAAACAAAAAAAACAAGAGTAAGGTCAACCAAGTACTAACTAGATCAATCAGAATGTCCAAAAATATTAATCGAATGTTCAAAGTCAATTATATAGAACAATGTTTGATAAGAAAAGACAATATCTAGAACGTTGTTTATAACAAACTCACACCTTTTGAGAGAGGGGGGAAGAATTATAGGACATAAACATAAAATGTCTGACTAGTTGAGTCAGACTACAGTAAGTAGTGAGTTGCATCATGTAGGATCGTTTGTACTTGTCGTTGTCATCAACAAATTTATGACATTATCTCCATCTCATGGGTATGTGATCTATGGTATGCATATGTAATGAAGATAAGGTCACAATCTCATGGTCTTGCATTGCTATTATTTTTATGCTAATGCCTATTATGTATATGGAATGAACATGAATAGTAGTGTAATTCTCCTATGTCTATATACTATAAACTAATTTAACCTTGGACTAATGTTTGTACAGCTTCATACAACCACCTATTCAGAACATTATAGATGTCCACTTTACAATTTTGCTTTCCATCATGCAAACAACAAACTACATCCAAATCATGGGTATCAAATGCAAGCATCTCTCATAGTACCAGAGGGATTGTTTTGAAATACACGTGCCAAGCTTCTTATTGTGGATGCAGCTCTCTGATGCTAGGAAATTTGGGGATAAAGGATTGATTTAGAATAATTAGAAAACATTAAAGGCAATATTAAACAAAATTACATGAATAAGTGCTCTTTAACAAACCACAAACTATGCAACCTTTCTCAGGTTCTGTGAAGGGCCACTAAGATGCGATCTTTTAAAAACGTAGTTTAACTCAGGTCTTCATTTTCATGACCATAGTTTCTAAAAGATATATTTTAAGGTAGAGTGTTTATTTTTCTTATAATTTGAAAGCATTTAACAAATATTCATGTTTCTGATTTTGTGTTTTTTAGTCACATCTTGTTGTTTGAGTTTGTTGATTTGGTTTTTACTTATCGTTACATGTAATTACTTAATACTAATTCAATTATGTGGTTATTTTTTGACCTAAAGTTTAAACAGTGCATATTTTAAACATAAATTGTTCCCATTTCTAGCATGTCAGATAACTATTTTTCCAAATGCTTTTGCAGAGATTGGATGCTAAGTACAAATTGGATCCTTCAGCAAACAGTTTGTTATATGATATTGTGCATAAGGAGATTGAAGAGAAAATAGCCAAGGGCTCTTCTAGTTGCACAAATGCTCTACTGTGGCTGACAAGGTGAAATATGCTTTTGAAGCACATATTGATTTCCTCTTTCTGTATTGTAAGCCACATGCAACAAATATGTTGAATTTATCTTAGTAAGATTCATGCTTGTTCTTTATGTGTTGTCTAACATGACTTTATCATGCCAAGTCTTGCAATGAAATCTAACCTGATTTTACCATTCGACAATATTTCTTGAGAATTCTTAAAATTTTGATCTATCAAAAATATGTTTCTTTGCATGAACCTGTTAATCTATTCAGCTGGATTGCATTGTCATTTCACCTTCGCTTGATAAATCCCCTGTATGATTCAGCTTTATAATGGTATGCATGATTACAATAGAGTTGGAACTTATGAATACTTTGTCACTGAAGTAGTGGTGATGTGAAAAACTTAGTCCCTCCCTCGTCACTCCATTATCCCATGAGAGACAGGCACTGGTTTTCTCCATCTCTTCTCTCCTAGTTATAGCCTTTTCGCTCTCTTATAATTTTTTTGTTTCCCATTCCCATCTTTTCATATACTACAACCACATTTATTTTGATAATCCTTACTCTCATTGTGTCACCTTGAACATTAAGGCCATAGACTTATCAATCTTACCATTATGTAGGGAGATCCAACCTAAAGTTGGAGAGGGTGTACTAAGGCGACAGTGAGTAGCCCTTGAGTTAGCATTGTAACACCACCAAAAGAAACCGAGTTACTCTTCTTTCTCTAGAAAATTGTTGGAAAGGATTTTTACAGGTCCAAGCTTCCATCTTTGTCTTCATTGGCTGTAGCTCAGATTGATGTGTTACACAACCAACTCAAATCTGCGTCTGTACCTTCTTTGCTTGGACTATTTTCACTGTTGTCTGGGTAGTTTGAGCTGAGACATAGGTTAAGGTGCCATTATTTTTTTTCCCCTTCAACCTAATATGTAATCAGGGCTGAAAAAAAGTATTTATGTGACTATTATTCAATCAATGAAGACTTTTTGGTTGTTCTGTTTTCAACTTTGATTGCACGGCACGGTTGTAAAATTGTGTTAGAAATGAAGTGATTTATGAGTACTTCATGGTGTTTGGCCTTCAAATCTAGTTGATAGCTGCTAATAATATTTGATGTATCAGCTTTATCATGCATTCTCCATATGGTTCAAGGTTCTCCTTTTTAACCTTACTCTATTACCCAAAGGATAAGGCACTTGTCCTTTCAATTTCACCATTTTTATATCATAAAATCCTAAAAAGAAGACCATTTCATTAACCTGATTTTTATATCTGCAATCAAGAACAGGTGTGTGATCTTACTTAGGGGTTCTCAACTTGTGTTGGACAAGAACCAGCCTTAAGAGTGAGGAACAACTGCTGTGATGACAGTGGACAACATTCCTGAGTTGCCCCAACCTTGCATTTTGTTCAGAGACATGGATATTTGAAGGGAAGATTTACAAGGTAACAAATTGGTGCCATTTCCAGGGACAAATTCTAGTTTCTGAAATCAAAAGAATATGCTTCAGCACCTTAATGAGAAGAATTGAATTGGTGTCTCTTCTAGCAACTCCACAAAGAAGGTATCCAATCCGCGAGATGTAGAACAGTTGGTGGCGGGGTATGGTTAAGACGCCCCCTAAGCTGGAAGGTCATCGGTTCGAATCCCGTCAGATACCAAAAATCCAACCATGTTAAGGGTTGGTGCGTTCCAGGCCGGGTGCGATCCCTGGGTGATTTTGACGGCTTAGATGCCCCTAGTTCGTGGTCACTTAGCCAATGGCAACCCTGCTAGTCAGGGGGGTTCCACCACTTTGCCAACAAAAAAAAACTCCACAAAGAAGGTATCCTACAAGGGGTTCCTCATAGAATCTTATTCCACCATTTCAAGAACTATAAATATTTTTCAGGAGAACACAAGTAGATAATTGATCCTAGAGTATGCAAGATCTAGGCACAATCTACAGTTTCTTGCTGATTTTAGTGATTCAAACTAGCCAAATTTGCATTTTCACTTCAAATTAATGCATCATTTCCTTGGGTTAAAGACTGAGTTCTCCTTAGTTTTCTTGCTCATTTTATTACTGCTAAATCATTGGAACAACAAGCTTAAATTTTTGGAAAATTTCATTTGGTTAATAATTAACATTTACTTGTCAAATTGCTCTTAAATACTGACTAATGGTTCAATTTTGGAATTTTCTAAGCTTATTGCTTCATTGGATGTCTTATAACAGCAAGCTGCAAGATAACTTAAGAGTTATTTGGTTAATGTTAGTTCAACAGAGTTGGAATGTTGAGATGAATATTTCAATTTGGAAATGTCTATGTCCTATATGCTAGGAGGGTAGGTGTGATGAAACTAGTAAATACTTTTTTGTTGTTGTTTCAAAAGGCTTAGCTTTATAAGTCAATATAATGTACAAAGAGTAATTCTTTACATCACTGAATTTTCTCTTACCACCACAATGAGGAAGCCAATTATATCTAACTGGGTTGTAATAGTAGAGGACACAATGTACTCTCCTAGAAAGGAACTTGGCATAAATTTGAGCTTCCTAGCATTCCAAAAAACTTTGGAAATCCATTCAATTTAAACCCTTTTTAGGATCCTAAAAGTTGCTTTATATCTCTTTTTCCATGAATAGGATAGAGTAGTGATCTAGACGACATGCCAAATCCAACACATCTATATTCTTATCACCATAAGGTATGCTCTCTAAGGTGTGTATATTTTCTTTACACACTGATACTCGACCCTCATTGATCTTTCCCTCCTTAACATAGTAATCGATGAATATATTGTAGGTAAATGACATAGGTTTGCATTCATGGGCAACCTGCTATTCTTTGTGTTGCTCCAATTGCCTCATGAATCCGCGTACAGAATAGAAAACCCATATTGTTCATGTGAAATTGAAGCTACCAAAATCTTGTTAACCCTTAGAGTGATGATCTTTGTAATAATTTTACAAGTACACTTGCATAATGAGATAACGTTGGATTTAATCAAAGGAGATTGGGATATCAGGCTTTGGGAACAAGGGAATGAATGTTGAACTGAAGGCTGTTAGTATCTTTGTTGATATCCTTGATTCATTGAAGATCCTTATAATATATTCTTCAAGTAACCCATTGAACCCTAAGAAAAATTTGACAACCCATCCTTCCAGACCTAGACTCTTGTATTTTTTCCTTCTGAAAACTAGGCATGGCCATTTGACCTTCTTCCTTTATATATTCCTCCAAGAATGGCTGATTGTCTTCTTTAGAAAAAAACTTTGAAAAATAGTAGTCATTTTTACTACCTCAGCAATGGCCAGTCAAGTTTCCTATTTATGGATATTTTTAAAACAAATACACCCAATTTAACACTATCTTTGAAACTGTGAGCCATGGAACCATTTGTATTTTGCATCTGCCAAATTGTAATGGAATTGTTCTAGTGGTTTGCAAAATTATGGATAAATATAGTATTGTCATGACCTTTACTCACAATCATTGGAAAATTGAATGTTAACCGTGTTCTCCTCACAATAAACATAATCAATGGTCGTTAAAATTATAACATAGCAAACCAATGATAAATTGATGATTTATAATACATGCAAACATACATTCATTATTCATTCATTATAATTTATCAAGTTTAAATACAGATAATATTCACCATTCAATAAATAGAGACTCATCATTATATCATTAAGGTAAATTAAAATGACAAAAAAAAGCCTTTTAAGTTATTTATACGTATTTATGTGCTCCCAGCCTTTTCATGGTTGCTTAAAACAAGGCAATGGATTGTTAATTAGTAGCAGTACTGAAAGTGTTAATTTTACAAATTTCCAATCCGAAGAAGAATATGTAATTAGGTAGCATAAAAGAAAATTTTCCATTGAGAATGTTCAGGAAATGAAAGAAGCATAATGAGGATAAATTACCTCCTTCAAATATTTCAATTGAGTTGTGTAAATCTTTTGTACCAGCAGTTAGAAGCTGCCCCAATGTATCAGTGCTAGGGTTTTGAGTAATTTTAAGGCTAACCATCCAATCATCCATAATATCAATTGAAAGAAGTTCCAGTTGTACAGGAGCTTCTCTACCATTTACTATGAATATCAAAATTCTTTGCAAAGTGCAAACCAAGCTCGAATCTGTTGTTAAAGCTCACTGGTAGACGTGTGGACAAAAAGAGAAGCAAGATATTTATTACCTAAAATATACTTACTAATTCTCTTAGTAATTTCCAAGGATTGCCTACAGTATTTGTGTACATTTTTTCTTTTTTTAGGTTGGTTCTCTTGTTTGGAGGTGTTTATTGGTAGAGGAAATGAAATAGTAGAAATTGGATTTGTAATAATCAATTACATATCAGACTTTGACCTCATTTATGATAATAAAGATTTCATTCTAAGTTATTTTTGGTTTCTTTATATGCTCAATTTATGTGATAGGAAACACTACCTAATATGTTTTGGGCCTTCTAATTGACTCGGTGTGTATACAGAGCTCAAAAATACACCTAGTTAGCAAACACCCCAAATGAGAAGGTTTTGGGTGTGGATCCCTACAATCACACACATGATATGCACTCAGTATGGGTTCCCCTTAGCCAAATTTGGTAACTTTGGTTAACTCCACAGACTATCCAGTAACGACCTTATTATTGAATATTGTAACTTCAAAGGATATTCTAAATGTATTTTACCGATGTAACCCAAGGGAGATGTTATTATCCCTCTGGCGGGGTGTTACTATCGTAATTGGTCATCATAGAGTCATGAGGTAAAGACTCCATTGTAAGTCAGGTCAATAGTACCCTAATGAATATAATATAATATTGTACTGAGTCTTCCTAAGTGAAGTCATCCCACTTAGTTGAGTGGGGCCGACTTGTTAGGTTAAAAGTCAAGTGAAGAAAAGAGTATAAATAGAGGATATGTGTTCCTCATTTGAACACACACTCAGTTGTGTATAATGCATAGGAGAGAGAGAGAGAGATATTTGCTAGAGGGAGGCACACCTATCTGGGGTCTTGTTTTGTACTTTTTTATACATCTTATACAGAGGAATTTTTGTTGGGTTTTCTTACTCTTGCGGGTTTTCTAGGATAAATCTTTGTGTCCTTTTGTGTGGCTGCACTTGTCTATGTTTCAGCGATCCTTTTGCTTATGGTTATGCTGTTATGATGCTAAATGTTATAAGATTTGATATAACCATTAAAAACTTAACATGGTATCATAAATACCCTGAAATAAGTCTTTGTGCAGCCAAAACAGTGTTACAACTACAACTATTGATAATTAGGGTTTCATGCTTGAAAACCCTAAAAGACTAAAAACTAGTAATTTTGGGACTTTCATTATATATAGATATTGGAGAAGGATAACAAGCCTACACTTTTACAGGATGAATATAAATTTTTTATGTACCCTATGTGAAGGTTTCAGTCTAAGATTCACTATAATCTAGGATATATGATTCCTCAAAATCAGGGTTCTAGCCTCTCCCAAGATTCAACCTTAAACATGTTACCTAAGGAGAATTGCTATATCTCTGGCTACAAAAGCCCAAATGAAATTTTGCAAGATGTTACAGATATGTAACGTACTGTACTTTATGTGGTAAAATTTTAAGACCTCGAAGGTGAAACGGTGACACATCGCAATCCGTACAAGTTTGATATGATGAACAATCTTGAAATAAGTCACCTTGGGAAACTTCGCATAAGTCCCATATGGTGAAACCCATTTTTCTCTAACCTGCGGGGTTGGAAATAGGACATATGGGGATACCTCCATGAGAAATTTTAGACACATAGAGGGATCAATTTCGGAGCTACCGATCAAAAAATTATGTAGAAGAAATTGAAGAAAACTAGGGCATCAAATATTTTACAGTTTTGGTCATAGTTTTGGGAAAATGAGTATGTTTCTCAACTCGCCTTGAGGAGGCACACATTTCTATCCAATTAGATATGAAATATACCTAATTTGAAAAAAAATTAGGGTTCCTCTGTCAAACCCTAGGTCTACCAAAAGAAACATTCCAGAAAATATTTCAAGCAAGCATCGAATTGAAGTAATCTCATTGGTCAAAGGAGGAGTTGCAGATCCTGAAGGAGATTAAGACAAAGCATAATAATAAGCCTTCCAAAAAAACAAAGATAAGTATTTGAATTTTATTTTCTGTATATGTTGTGTATTATGCATGACAGAATGTTTGCATTAATGACAATATACTACTAATATGCATGTTTTGGGTAAGTAGCCCATGGTGCTATACAGCTCTCCATTGCTACTTATCTAGAATGAAACCTCTTTGCTGACATATTGGATTAGTATACAATCTCAATGATGTTATGGTAGAGATGGAAGGCATTTGAAAAATTTCTTTGAGATATGGATGAATGTTGTATTGGATAAAATAGTTGCATGATGCATACGAATTTGTCTTTACGCATATGTCCTATGAAATGGTTCTAACCATGCAACTGAGGCATTTTACTTGTAGGAAAGGTCATGTACAATTGCCTACAAGAAAAGGAGGATGGGACTTGTTTCGAAGAACAAGTGACGACAATTCAAAATTCACTCCAATAAAACATGAACCTAAAGCTCCTAGGGTCAGAGACACCATGACAGAAGAAATAGCTCCAGAAGAATATAAGAGAGTGGTAGATCCACCTCAAGAGATGAAGAAAAGTATGGCGAGACTTCCAAACCAAATATACGGTTTCGAGACTTGAATGGATGCCCGTACTGTCTTCCATATGGATCTACAAGAACAAGTATACAAAGCGAGGTTCATGGTTTTTCTCAGAAAGAATAGACTATGGCATGACATATTCTATTGACTAGACACACTTCTCCAATAGAAGTATATATCGAGCAAAGAACCATCTGTACATAATAGGATTTGTACAAGCTCAGAAAACACCCATAGATAAGCACATCCATGAGCTTGAAAGACCACCTAGAGTGATGAATATCTTAACCTTTGCTACAAGGTTGAAGATGGAAACCTATAGAAGATAACAAGCTCATAGATGGGTGCAAGATGAACTTTTTGAAAAAGTTCAAGATAAAGGGATCTTGGTATCTAGTAACTTGAGATGGATACATAGTACCAGAATGATACTTGTCACTCCAATACAAAATGTAGGAGGATGATGCTTCACTTCAAGGGGAGTGACTACAGAAGATCTCCAAGTTGGACATGGTACGACAAGATGGACAACTTTCATATCAACTAAGGCTTTACCAAGAGTAAAGTGGTTTACAACCTTCAAGGTTGAATGTGAAAGACTAGGATATGTCGATGACCTAACATTGTGAACTCATGGTAGAAGCAATGATGGAAGAGTACCAGTCATGATTGGGATACAGTACCCAAACCAGAAACCAAGAGTGTCATATCTTCCAAGTAGATCTACAAGATAAAACATGTTGCTGATGGAAGAGAATATTTGTGGCCAAAGAATTCTCTTAAAGAAAAATAGTTGATTATGCTAAATGAAAAACTACATTTTGAAAGCTAACACACATTATATTTCACTCACCTTTCAATGATTTAAGGTTGAAATCTAACTCCAGCTAGATTTTCATCACGGTGCAATGTGACAATGTGGTTGTGTTAGATGAAAAACTACTTTATGAAAGCTAACACACATTAGCTTTCACTCATCATGCCATGTTGTTAAAAAGAAAGCTAACTCCAGCTAGATTTTCACAATGGTGTAATGAGCTAACACACAAGATTTTGCTCATAGTGCCATGTTAGAAGGAAAGCTAACTTGAGTTAGATTTCCATCATGGTGTAATGTATTTGATGACAATGTGGCAATGTTAGATGGAAAACTACATTATCAAAAGCTAACACACATTAACTTTTGATGATGATGATGATGGTGATGATGATGGTTAACGTCCCCTGAGACCAAACTTTGGTCTATCGAACCTAAAGAAGAGAATTAATTAGTTTGCTTTAAATTTATATTTCTATGCTCAAAGAGCTTGGAAAGAAGCGTCCCGAGCTTACTATAATTTTGACAGGCTAAAAGGCTAGGAAAGTCGGTATTGCAACAAAGATTATGAAACTGGGATCTAATGTGGGTGTACGCAGGGAACTCTAAGAGGAAGTGATTTTCATATTCAATGTTTTTACTCTCACAAAGGCGGCAGATCCTTTCTACCCATGGTGTTTTAGGGACTGTCCAACGACCAGTTTCACTATGAAGCTCATGCGAGTTCGTTCTTATCTTTACTCACCGTCCAATGTTTTAAGAACAAAAGCTAACTCTAGCTAGATTTCCATCATGGTGCATTGTGATTGATGACAATGTGGCTATGCTAGATGGAAAACTACACTATGAAAACTTACACATATTATATTTTACTCACCGTGTCATGATTTAAGGATGAAAGCTAACTTCAGCTATATTTCCAACACAACGCAATATGATTGATGACAATGTGGTTGTGTTACATGGAAAAATACCTTATGAAAGATAACACACATTGGATTTCACCCATCGTGCCATGTTGTTAAAATAAAAGCTAACTCCAGCTAGATTTCCATCATGGTGTAATGAGTTAACAAACATAAGATTTCCTTTATAGTGCCATGTTGTTAGAAGAAAACCTAACTCTAGTTAGATTTCCACCATGATGTAATGTATTTGATGACAATGTGGCTGTGTTAGATGGAAAGTTACCTTATGAAAGCTTAACAGACATAAAGCTTAACAGATATTAGCTTTACTCACCATGCAATGTTTTAAGAACGAAATCTAACTCCAGCTAGATTTCCATCATGATTCATTGTGATTGATGACAATGTGGTTGTGCTAGATGGAAAAATACGTTATGAAATATTACACACATTAGATTTCACTCACCGTGCAACGATTTAAGGATGAAAGCTAACTTCAGCTAGATTTTCAACATGGTGCAATGTGCTTGATGACAATGTTGTTGTGTTACATGGAAAACTACCTTATGAAAGCTAACACACATTAACTTTCACTTATCGTTCCATGTTGTTAAAAGGAAAGCTAACTCCAGCTAGTTTTCCATCATGGTGTAATGAGCTAACACACATAAGCTTTCCCTTATAGTGTCATGTTGTTAGAAGAAAAACTAACTCCAGCTAAATTTCCATCATGGTGTAGTGTATTTGATAACAGTGTGGCTGTGTTAAATAGAAATCTACCTTATGAAAGCTAACAAACATTAGCTTTACTGACCGTGCAATTTTTTAAGAACGAAAGCTAACTCTAGATAGATTTTTATTATGGTGCATTGCGATTGATGACAATGTGGTTGTGCTAGATGGAAAACTACATTATGAAAACTAACACATTAGATTTCACTGATTGTGCAATGATTTAATGACAAAAGCTAACTCCATCTATATTTCCATCACGGTGCAATGCGATCAATGATGATGTGGTTGTGTTATATATAAAACTACCTTATGAAAGCTAACACACATTATCTTTCACTCATCATGCCATGTTGTTAGAAGGAAAACTAACTCTAGCTATATTGCATCATGGTGTAATATATTTGATGACAATGTGACTGTATTAGATTGAAAACTACCTTACAAAAGATAACACACATTAGCTATTACTCACCGTGCAACGTTTTAAGAATGAAAGCTAACTCTAGCTAGATTTCCAACATGGTGCATTTTAATTGATGGCAATGTGTTTGTGCTAAATGAAAAACTACATTATGAAAGCTAACACACATTAGATTTGATCACCGTGCAATGATTTAAGGTTGAAATCTAACTCCAACTAGATTTCCATCATGGTGCAATGTGACAATGTGGATGTGTTAGATGGAAAACTACCTTATTAAAGCTATCACGCATTAGCTTTCACTCATCATGCCATGTTGTTAAAAACAAAGCTAACTTCAACTATATTTTCATAATGGTGTAATGAGCTAACACACATAAGCTTTCACTCATAGTGTAATGTTAGAATGAAAGCTAACTCCAACTAGATTTCCATCATGGTGTAATGTATTTGATGACAATGCGGCAGTGTTAGATGGAAATCTACCTTGTGAAAGCTAACACACATTAGCTTTTACTTACCGTGCAATGTTTTAAAAACGAAAGCTAACTCCAACTAGATTTCCATCATGGTGCATTGTGATTGATGAAAATGTCACTATGCTATATGGAAAACTACACTATAAAAGCTTACACACATTATATTTCACTCACAGTGCAATAATTTAAGGATGAAATCTAACTTCTGCTAGATCTCCAACATGGCACAATGTAATTTATGACAATGTGGTTGTTTACAAGGAAAAATACCTTATGAAAGCTAACACACATTAGCTTTCACTCATCGTGCCATGTTGTTAAAAGGAAAGCTAACTCCAACTAGATTTCCATCATGGTGTAATGTGCTAACACACATAAACTTTCCCTTGTAGTGCCATGTTGTTATAAGGAAAACTAAATCCATCTAGATTTCCATCATGGTGTAATGTATTTGATGACAATGTCACTGTGTTAGATGAAAAACTACCTTATGAAGGCTAATGTACATTAGCTTTAGTCACCGTCCAATGTTTTAGGAACAAAAGCTAACTTCAGCTAGATTTTCATCATGGTGCATTGTGATTGATGACAATGTAGTTGTGTTAGATGAAAAAATAAACTATGAAAGATTACACATTAGATTTCACTCACCGTGCAACGCTTTAAGGATCCAACATGGTGCAATGTGTTTGTGTTACATGGAAAACTACATTGTGAAAGCTAACACACATTAGCTTTCACTCATCGTGCCATGTTGTTAAAAGAAAAGCTAACTCCAACTAGATTTTCATCATGGTGTAATGAACAAACACACATAAGCTTTCCCTTATAGTGTCGTGTTGTTAGAAGGAAAACTAACTCTAGCTAGATTACCATCATGGTGTAATGTATTTGATAACAATGTGGTTGTATTAGATGGAAACCTACCTTATGAAAGCTAAGAGACATTAGCTTTGCTGGTAGTGCAATGCTTTAAGAATGCAATCTAACTCTAGCTAGATTTCCATCATGATGCATTGTGGTTGTGCTAAATGAAAAACTACATTATGAAAGATAACACACATTAGATTTCACTCACCTTGCAATGGTTTATGATTGAAAGCTAACTCCAGCTAGATTTCCATCACGGTGCAATTTGATAGTGTAGTTGTGTTAGATGGAAAACCACCTTATGAAAGCTAGCACACATTATCTTTTACTCATCATGCCATATTGTTAAAAAGAAAGCTAACTCCAACTAGATTTTCATAATGGTGTAATGAGCTAAACCACTTATACTATGAAACAAGAACTTGACACAATTCTCATTTTTCTCTCTCCTAATTTTAGTAGCTATTATTACCTCCATTTCAAAAAGGGTTGATACCAGTATCACATATTTTCATTTTGAGTCATTTTTTTGGGCCTTTGTATCATCTTTGTCGTAAAATATTTTTTAATTCTATTTTCTAGTGTGTTTTTTAGAAATTTAACAAAACAACATACATTTAAAAGAAAGTTATAATGAAAACCATATACATTTTGCAAAATTTTCTTTAAACTAAGACATTTTTATGGACAAAATAAGACATTTTTATTGACAAAATTGTAAAAAAATTGAGAAAATAAAGACATTTAAAACCATTTTCAATGGATTTTCAAAAAAATTTGCATAAAAATGATGCTATTTCATAGTATTTTCCAAAAAGTGACTATTCACATAAATTCAAGAAAAAACTATTCCATATATTTGTAAATAACATTACATATGTTAGAGGTTTTCTTTTTCTCACTTGTTTTTCACATAATATGGTAGAAATTTTAGATTAATTAGTGAAAAGGTATATAATATGATAGTTGTTAAACTTGCACAATATTGGTTCCCTTTGGGTATTTGAGGATGATGAATCCATTTGTGGATTCAAAAAACTAATTTGGACACTTCATAATTCGGATTTGAAAAAAAAACAAAACCCAATTCCAATTAAAACTTCACCAAAAAGTCAAAAACCTATAACAAATAGCCGAAACTATAGAAAGCCGTGGGTATAGGTAAAGTAAAATCGATAAATAAGTTTCACTTGCATACCTATTCTATGGTAATTCCAGTAAATACTATGAGCTTCTAAGTAAGCCCTCCTCCTCTAGTGGCCTAGTCCATGTAACTAAACTTAGCCTAAAGATAGACTCTCTTAGTCCACTTGGGAATTTACGGCATTTGACGAAGAGGCCGTAGAAGAATTAATTCACACTTAGATAATGTTTTGGCCAAACTCTTCTTATTAGTTTGTAGCTTTTTTCGAAGTGGGGCATCGGATGTGAAATTGTCTTATGTTGTGTAGGTGTTGTTGTGTCGTAATAGTTGGAGTGTTTTGTTTATATCTATCTTTCCTTCCTTTTGTGTTGTTGTCCTTCCTTGTTTGTTTACCAAAGACAAATTATAAATGTAATAAATTACAAGTACATTTTTAATAGTGTTACATAGTTCTAGGAATATGGAATCATCACTTAATCCTGCAATTGATCGTATCTAAAGTTGTAATCATTTTCCAATTTCTATCACATACTTCAGGTATAAAGGAAAAGGTTGTTGCTCCAAAAATAAAATTGAGTTTTCTTTCTACATCAAAAACCTCATACTATTTATACAAATGTTTTTTAAATATCCATCAGACGATCTCCAAGCCTTACACAATATGCTACTGGTTCAGGCCTTTCAACGATACGTGGTATTTCAATAGATAGGCAGTGACGGGCGATGTGAAGGATTCATGATAGGCTTTGAAAATGAAGACCTAGTTTGATCATTCTCTCTTTCACACAAATATCTTTTCCACCAGGTTGTAAGCTTTGAAAAAGGAAGACCTAGTTTGAAGACACTGGATATGTGTACAACTTCATTCTCAAGAGCATGAATGGAAATCTGGTAACTATTTTATCAACTATGTACTATTTTTTTCAAAAAAAACCTTCCTATTTTATTTCATAGATAATAAACTCTCCCTTATTCGAGAAGATGCAAAGAATTCAAGGCTCCAAAAACTCCCCAAACAAAAAGAATATAAATACTTCTTACCAATTAAACTAACCTTAAAACTAAGCTCTACCCAAATCTAACGTCTAATCTATCTAACATCTAGCCGATACCAATCAAATCTAAGAGAAAATGATAAACCATACCTTTTGGATTTACTCATTTCACCCCTCATTATTTGTATAGAAAATAAATGGATTAACCAATTTATTTTTTCGACATACTCCTGCTCTCCACCTGGGTGGGGTATGACTTGACCCATTTTCAAAAGATTTTATCTATTCGAAATGCTTCAGCTCAACTGCCTCTCGATCCATATGTCTTAGAAAATGATGAATTTTATTCTCGACTGAACTTTGAAGGCTGATATTTCTTTTCTTTGTATTTCTATTGCAAGTGATATGGGGAGGAGTGTGGAAAACCGGATGTGATATATAAAAATACTTAAGCCTTTTACCTTCTTCAGTTAAGGGACGCTTACCAATAGTATGTAACATACGAGATGTTTATTTTTACAATTGTTTCTGCCATTTTAGAAATCTATTTTGTGATATAATTTTTCCTTTATGATTATCAGGTTGAATCGGTTCGCCAGACGATATATGAATTAGAAAACATTATGATGGCTGGTTGGTATGACATCTATTGTGGAGAGACGAGATGTGGGCTTCGTGCTACAAAGATATCGAGAGGGGAAATTGTGACGATGAGATTGGTTATGACAGACGTGGGGAAGGGAGCGGAGCTGCGCTCCCTGGGTGACAAAGGGTCGCCCTTCACGAGCGGCGTGATTCTGAGAATCGTGCTGCTTGTGAAGGGTGGCCCTTTGTCACTTAAGGAGTGGAGCTCAGCTCCCCGAGGTTACAAATATCAAAGAAAAATATGTTAACTAAACTACGTGGAAAAATCATCACTAGATAGTATGGAAAGTAGCATAGGAGCATGCCATCACATGTTCTGGCTTTGTAGTGAAATGCTATATGGACGATACCTTTTATGAATAAGGAGGTAAAAAGGACAATCAATGAGTAATGAAAGTTTATAACATAATACTTTAATATAATATTAAAGTATTATAAAATTGAAAGTCCTTTTAATTAAATATAAATTATGTACCTAAAAATTCCAAAAGGGTGTCTTCATATTTATAATAAAGTATTTTATTTATTTATAAGGATTATCTCATCTTCATTTTTTAAATTATACATGAAAATATTGAGTGTTTCAGTTAAGAGTTGTTAATTTGCAAATACACCAACAAACTAAGATTTCTTACAATTGTCTAATCATCATATAAAACCAACCAAGTCAAATCCAAAAATATGATTAGTTTAATAAACTTAAGTACAACTAAGAAGGTGTTGTTTATCAACTAAAGTGCCAAAATATGCCAACTACAAAGATATCCAAATCACCAAGTCCTTATACAATTGAAAGCCAAGCCAAAGAACAAAGACGTCAAAAAACGAAGAATCGAAGAAAGAAATTCAAAACCCACCTACCAAAACAAGATAAATAATATAAAGAAAATAAAAATTATATATTTAAAAAATTTACATGGGGGCTCCTTTTGATTTTACAAAAATCAAGGGGAATTGTTGGCGTCCCAACAAGGTTTGCTCGAACTATTTTGACAGCTGTGGATAATAAGTCCATTGGATTTTAATCATGTCTTTGGGGCGAATTCATGTCCTAAGACTTAAATGGGATGTTTTTTTGGATAAAAAAAATGAAGTAGAAAGAGAGACAATTATAATTGTACCAAATACAATTTGTTTAGTGTGATTATATGTCTCACCTGACTTCTTCTTATGAAGAATGGGATACGGTTGCAAAAGATCATGATTAGGAGGAATCCAAGGAATGTGTGGAGTGTATTAAAGTTTAACAACATTTAATATTGTAATAATATTTAAGTTTGTGAAACTTATATTAGTTTAAAAATCCATAAACATCCATACAAAGTAAAATTGTAAATAAGACATACTCTAAGTTTTGATGTTGTGAATTATAAGTGATTTTGTTGTAAATGGATTGAGATTAATTATGAGATTAATGTAATGTTCTGGGGGGTTTATGGGATTAGAGGTTTATTTATTTTATTTTATTTTTTATTATATCCAATCCTTCTTTCGCAAAAAAATATAGATTCAGATGGAGTATCAGAATCCATGGACGAATTTGAATAATTTCACATTGAACATTTTAGATATTTTTTATTAGTATGATGTATGTAATTGAAACTCTAAGTGAATTTTTTAATATATACATGAATCATTTGTTGTTATATAGTCTAATAAATGATTTCATTATGAATTACATCATAACTTCTTTGATTTATATGGTTAGAGTGGTGAAATTATTGATGGACTTTTTGTTTTTGTTTAATATGCAAGTTTTAAAAAAAGTCGTAATTTATCTCTTGATGAAAAAAATATTTTTTCCAATTTAGGGGTTGATTTTAAAGTTTTTGTAAACAACAATATGGGATGTTTAGGACATGGCTCTATTTTTTATTCCAAAAAAAAAACGTGTATACTGGTATCAACACTTTTCTATTTTGAGGGTGTTTTTGGTGGATTTGATGCAAAAATCATTGTTTTAATGGGTATAGTTCTCGTTCTTAGTATAAAGTTCTCGTTTCATAGTATAAGTGGTTGCTAACACACATAAGCTTTCACTCATAGTTCCATGTTAGAAGAAAAACTAACTCCGGCTAGATTTCTATGATGGTGTAATGTATTTGATGACAATGTGGTCGTGTTAGATGAAAAAATACCTTATGAAAGCTAACACACATTAGCTTTTACTCACTATACAATGTTTTAAGAATGAAATCTAACTCCAGCTAGATTACCATCATGGTGCATTGTGATTGATGACAATGTGGCTGTGCTAGATGTAAAACTACACTATGAAAGCTTACACACATTAGATTTCACTCACAATGCAATAGTTTAAGGATGAAAGCTAAGTTCATCTAGATTTCGAACATAACGTAATATGATTGATGACAATGTGGTTGTGTTACATGGAAAAACTACATTATGAAAGCTAACACAAATTAGCTTTCACTTATCGTATCATGTAGTTAAAAGGAAAGCTAAATCTAGCTATATTTTCATCATGATGTAATTAGATAACACACATAAGCTTTCACTCATCGTGCATGTTGTTAGAAGGAAATCTAACTCCATCTAGATTTGCATCATGGTGTAATGTTTTTAATGACAATGTGGTTATGTTAGATGAAAAGCTACCTTACAAAAGTTCACACACATTAGCTATTACTCACCGTGTAACGTTTTAAAAACGAACGCTAACTCTAGCTATATTTTCAACATGATGCATTTTTATTGATGACAATGTGGTTGTGCTAAATGGAAAATTACACTATAAAAACTAACACACATTTGATTTCATTCATCGTGCAACGATTTAAGGTTGAAAGCTAACTCCAGCTAGATTTCCATCACGGTGCAACGTGACAATGTGGTTGTGATAGATTGAAAACTACCCTATGAAAGCTTACACACATTAGATTTTACTCATCGTGTAATGATTTAAAGATGAAAGCTAACTCCAGCTAGATTTTGAACACGGTGCGATGTGCTTGATGACAATGTGGTTGTGTTACATTAAAAAATACTTTATGCAAGCTAACACACATTATATTTCACTCATTGTGCCATGTTGTTAAAAGGAAAGCTAACTCCAACTAGATTTTCATCATGGTGTAATGAACTAACACACATAAACTTTCCCTTATAGTGTCATGTTAAAAAGAAAGCTAACTCTAACCAGATTTCCATCATGGTGTAATGTATTTGATAACAATTTGGTTGTGTTAGATGAAAAACTACCTTATGAAAGATAACAAACATTAACTTTACTCACCGTGCAATGTATGAAGAACGAAAGCTAACTCTAACAAGATTTTCATCATGGTGCATTGTTATTGATGACAATATGGTTGTGCTAGATGTAAAAACTACATTATGAATGCTAACACACATTAAATTTCACTCACCATGCAATGATTTAAGGACGAAAGCTAACTCCAACTAGATGTCCATCATGATACAATGTGATCGATGACGATGTCATTGTGTTAGATCAAAAAATACCTTATGAAATCTAACACACATTAGTTTTCACTCATCGTGCCATGTAGTTAGAAGAAAAACTAACTGCAGCTAGATTTTCATCATGGTGTAATGAGCTAACACACATAATATTTCACTCATCGTGTCATGTTGTTAGAAGAAAAGCTAAATCCAACTAGATTTACATCATGGTGTAATGCATTTGATGATAATGTGGATGTGTTAGATGAAAAACTACCTTACGAAAGCTAAAACACATTAGCTATTGCTCATCGTGCAACATTTTAAGAATGAAAACTAACTCTAGCTAGATTTCCAACATGGTGCATTTTGATTGATGACAATGTGGTTGTGTTAAATGAAAAAATACATTATGAAAGCTAACACACATTAGATTTCACTCACCGTGCATCGATTTAAGGTTGAAATCTAGCTCCAGCTAGATTTCAATCACGATCCAATGCGACAATGTGGTTGTGTTAAATGGAAAACTACCTTATGAAAAATAACACACATTAGTTTTCACTCATCGTTCCATGTTGTTAAAAAGAAAGCTAACTCCAACTATATTTTCATAATGGTGTAATGAGTTAACACACTTAATCTTTCACTCATAGTGCCATGTTGTTAGAAGGAAAGCTAACTCCAACTAGATTTGCATCATGGCACATTGTGATTGATGACAATGTGGTTGTGCTAGACAAAAAAATATACTATGAAAACTTACACAAATTATAATTCCTTCACTGTGCAATGATTTGAAGATGAAAGCTAACTCAAGCTAGATTTTCAGCATGGTGCAATGTGCTTGATGACAATGTGGTTGTGTTACATGGAAAACTACCTTATGAAAACTAACACACATTAGCTTTCACTCATCGTTTCATGTTGTTAAAATGAAAGCTAACTCCAACTAGATTTCCATCATGGTGTTATGAGCTAACACACATAAGATTTCCCTTATAGTGTCCTATTGTTAGAATGAAGCTTACTCCAACTAGATTTCCATCATGGTGTAATTTATTTGATAGCAATGTGGGTGTGTTAGATGGAAAAATACCTTATGAAGGATACCAGACAATAGCTTTACTCACTGTGCAATGTTTTAAGAATGAAAGCTAACTCTAACTAGATTTCCATCATGGTGCATTGTGATTGATGATAGTGTGATTGTGGTAGATGAAAAAGCTACATTATGAAAGCTAACACACATTAGATTTCAGTCACCATGCAATGATTTAAGGATGAAATCTAACTCCAACTAGATTTCCATTGCGATGCAATGTGATCGATGACAATGTGGTTTTGTTAGATGGAAAACTACCTTATAAAAGCTAACTCAAATTAGTTGTCACTCATAGTGCCATGCTGTCAGAAGAAAAACTTACTCCAACTAGATTTGCATCATGGTGTAATGTATTTGATGACAATGTGACTATGTCATATGAAAAACTACCTTATGAAAGCTAACACACATTATTTATTACTTATCGTGCAACGTTTTAAGAACAAAATCTAACTTGAGCTAGATTTTCAACATGAGACATTTTGATTGATGACAATGTGGTTGTACTAAATGAAAAACTACATTATGAAAACTAACACACATTAGTTTCACTCACTGTGCAACGATTTAAGGTTGAAAGTTAACTACAGCTATATTTCTATCACGGTGTAATTTGACAATGTGGTTGTGTTAGATAGAAAATTACCTTACGAAAGCTAACATGCATTAGCTTTCACTCATCGTGCCATGTTATTAAAAATAAATTTAACTCCAGCTAGATTTCCATCTTGGTGTAATGAGCTAACACATATTAGCTTTCAATCATCGTACAATGCTTTAAGAACGAAAGCTAACACGTTGTTAAAATGAAAACTAATTATAGCTAGATTTTCATCATCGTGTTATGTATTTGATGACAATGTGGTTGTTTTAGATAGAAATCTACCTTACAAAAATTAACACACATTAACTTTCACTCAACGTGCAATGTTTTAAAAACAAAAGCTAACTCTAGTTAGTTTTCCATCAGAATACAATGAACTAACACACATTAACTTTCACTCATCATGCCATGTTGTTAGAAGGAAAGCTAACTCCAGCTAGATTTCCATCATGGTGTATTGTATTTGAGGACAATATCATGGAAGACTAACCTATGATAGCTAAAACACTTTAGCTTTTACTCACCGTGCAATGTCTTAATAATGAAAGCTAACTTCAACTAGATTTTCATCATGGTGAGTTGTGATTGATGACATTGTGATTGTGCTAGATGGAAAAACTACATTATGAAAGCTAACACACACTAGATTTCACTCATCATGCAACGATTTAAGGACGAAAGCTAACTCCAATTAGATCTTCATTGCGGTACAATGTGATTGATAACAATGTGGTTGTTTTAGATAGAAAGGTACCTTAGGAAAACTAACACACATTAACTTTCACTCACTGTGCAATTTTTTAAGAACGAAATCCAACTCCAGCTAGATTTCCATCATGGTGCAATGTGATTGATCACAATGTGGTTTTGTTAGATTTAAAACCGCATTATGAAAACTAACACGCATTACCTTTCACTCATGGTGCAATGTTTTAAGAACGAAACCTAACTGTAACTAGATTTTCATCATGGTGCAATGTAATTAATGACAATGTGGTTGTGTCAAATGAAAAACTACCTTATGAAAAGTAACACAATTTAGCTTTCGCTAACTATGCAATGTTTTAAGAACGAAAACTAACTCTAGCTAGATTTCCATCATGGTGCAATGTGATTGATGACAATGTAGTTGTGTTAGATGGAAAACTTCCTTATGAAATCCATCGCATGTTAGGTTTCACTCACCATGCCATGTTGTTAGAAGGAAGCTAACTCCACTAGATTTCCATTATGGTGTAATGTATTTGATGGTAATGTGGTTGTGTTAGATGAAAAACTACCTTATGAAATCTAACACATTAGATTCTAGTCACGATGCAATGTTTTATGAATGAAAGCCAACTCCACCTAGATTTCTATCATGGTGTAATGTGATTGATGACAATGTGGTTTTGTTAGATGGAAAACTACATTATGAAAACTAATACACATTAACTTTCATTCATCTTGCAACATTTTAAGAACGAAAACTAACTCTAGCTAGATTTTCAACACATTCATACACATACATCAATAATATAAGTGCCATGTCCAAATTCAAATAGAAATTTGGTGGTTTTATCTGAGTTGATATCTGTCATTCTCTAATAATTCTTGGAACTTTTATTGTTATCTCTTCATATATATTTTATGTAATTTATATGTAAATTCCCTTTTGCTAGCGCGCACAAGATGTAGGAGAACAATGTTTCATGGCATACAAAAGGGCTACCCTATTCTTTTGAATTATTGGAACTATATTACTTTTTTGAACATACACTTTATATGGTTTAACCTTAATTGCAAACTACAATTCAAATGTGTTACATAAATTGGGAGGAGTTACAATGGAAAATATAATTTTGACAAGAGGAGACTATGTTGACCTCCTAATTAATGGTCAAGTTATTGGACTAGGAAGGGTTGAATCTACAGAGACTACAACTCATTATCGTGGAGAAAGGCTTGATGTAGGATATGTTATGGTTTTGATAATTGATGTCATTGAACCACATTTCATTGTGGAAGATGTTGATGAAGGGGACTTACATCCACGGAAGATCATATATTTGAGGCATAACAAAGGTAAATTAAAATCATGAAGCACATGTTAAGTGTTTTTTATAGTACATTGCTTGTTTTTTTTTAGCAAATAGTAAGATTTGTTTAATTTGCTATATAGGTGCAAATGCCTCATCTACATTTTCTATTGGAGACAAGGTAGATCTTTTGCAATGTGGAGTGAAAATGGGTGAAGGCTCCATATTCAATACAAAGATTGGTCATAAGGTGCATGAAAGGATGGTAAATAAAGGATTCATAGTGGTTCACATTGAGAAGGTGTTAAAACATGACGCTATTTTTCCACATCCAACAGGATTTGAGAATACACTAGGGGGTGCATTGAGATCTTATGAGATTTGGCAAGAATCATATTTGGAACCTCATTGTCATGATTATCCAGTAAATACTCCCCAAGATAGGCTTACATTCACATGTAAAAAGGTTTCTCTTACACATGAATGCATGGGAACAAGCACATGCATTGCCAAAGGGATCATAGTTAATGTCAATGAGGATGACATGTTTGAGGGTGAAATGTTAGGTGAAAAGGAATTCGGTGTTTTTGTGGAAGACATAGATAGAAATTATGAAAGATGTAGGATTGGGGATAATTCTATACATTGCTTAGTTAGATGGCCAATAAATATGTTGGTGGACAATGAAGGTGAGATTTTAAGGGTGAATGAAAATTTCAAGGAGGCACCCAAAAAAAGGACATGAGGTTTAATGGAGATATTATTTGTAAGAAAGCATGGTACAAGATACATAATATTCCTCAAAGAACCTTCTATACTTACCAACATAATTTTCAACAAGGACATGTCAAAGGAATTCATGGTAACACCAACAAATACAAAGCACATGCACATACTGTGGCAGCCATAGAAATATTACACAAAATTGTAATCAATAATTTATGTTTTCACCGAACCAAACACGATAAGTTGAAGAAGATGGAACACTTTCTCCTTTAAGATTGTTTCCATCAACGTACACCGAAACTTATTTGTTAAAAGCGATCAATGAGGATCTTCAAGAGCTCAATTTTCCATCAATATCACAACCAACAGTGAGCAAGATTTGGAATACTCATTTTCCATATGTGGCATTCTCAAAGAACACTAACTTCAGTAAATGTAGTGAATGTATTGTGTTGAAAGCACAGATGAAGACAACGACTACAAAAGAGCTGGAAGAAAAGGCACGAGCTAGACTGAAGAAACATAACAAGATTTTTATGTGTGGAAGATATTGCTACTATGCCCACAAAATTATGTCAGAGCGGTATCGAAAGGAATACTTGAGCATTATCCATGATAAAATGGACAAAACAAAGACTTCAATCCCAATATTACGTGTCAAATCAAAATCTATTGCAGGAACAAACTTAGGTTTGTCCTTGACATGTATGCTAACACATGGGCATAACAGACGAGGTTTCAGTCATTTCTCCCTACCATTTGTACACATGGGATCACACTTTACCATTACATCACTTGCAAAGCGCTTGAGGGAACTTCAAGACCCACACCTTGATATGTATGTGATTTTCTTTATGAGAGTGGAAGTTCAAGAAACCCACTTTCAAATGCATTACTTAAAAACTCTATTTACTCAAAATGTAGAGTGTACAAGGATGCTTTCCTATATTTAAATGGAAGCTCAAAAAATCAAAATCTTGATTTTAAACCTCTTCCTCCACATTTGTTGTTACAATTGGACAATGCAGCTAGTGATGATAAGAATCGTTATGTTTTCATGTTTCTATCACTATTAACTGTGTTTGGTGTCTTCATCACTATTGAGGTTGGGTTCTTGCTTGTGAGGCACACCCATGAAGACATAGATGGAACCTACGGAAGAATGTCTTCCAACTTGAAAAGTAAAATATATATATTCTTTACTTGAGGTGATGGATACATATCACACAATAGAAGAAATACGAGTGTTTCCACCTAAACTTATTTACAAAGTTTATGACTTGAAAAGTTTTCTTAATGGGTACATCAAGGAGGGGGGAAATGAACTAGTTGGACATCTCAATGTCCAGTACTTCCAATTTCTTGTACTCAATGATGTTCCAATTATGAGGTATAAAGAATCCATCAAAGACATTGAGTGGTCAGAACCATTTGAGTTGTGGAATATAGATGATGAAGGTCATCCTATATTTCCCACAGGGAAGTCATCTTTCTTACGTCCCAAAGACAACGATGTTTATTTAAAAGAACTAAAGGAAGGAATAACATCATACATAAAAATGTGGAAAGAGACTATTGGCAATGAGAATTCACCAATTGTTACAGAGGAATGGAATAAAGAACTAGATTATTGGAAAAGAGTTCTTGATGCATTAGATGGAATCTACAATGACCATACACCCTTGGATGAAAGCGATTCTTCTTCTAATGATTTTTTTCCTAAGACGAGGAAAAATGTTAACACTAATGGTAATGCACTCCATGCAATATCAAGTATTATGGATGGGGATTTTGATAATGTGACAGATGAACTGGTAAATGTTGGACCCAAGTGCAACAAGCCAAAGCCAACATTCGATCCTAGAATTGATGTTGAGAAAGGAAAAATATTTCTTGTTATATCAGGAAATGAGGATGAAGGAGATATGATTTGGATGGAAAAATCCACCTCAGATATCTTCCAGGATGATGACAGCGAGACCCTTCATGTAAATATTGATTGGTGGCAGCGTAGCTAAGGGAAATACAAGGGAAAAGTTTCAAAACAATATTGGGTACCAAATCTTGATGACACAGAACTTAGATCTATTCCAATTAATATAGTTTGCACATGGATGCCAAAGAAAGAAGATTCCAAGAAGACCAAGATAAATAAATGTGGTGTACAAGATGTACTTGATCTGCTTGAGCGGATATAAAGAGATTAGGTGGAGATGATACATGAATGTAATTTTGCTTTTTGAATGACTTACATGAAGAAACATTTTTCAATGTTTGTAATATAATAAATACTCTTCAAGATACTTTTTGAGGAATTTTATATTATTTACTGCATATATGAAAATTTCACTTCAAGTTCAATGTTAATTCATGTGACGATACTTTATGAGAATTATGATAACACCATTCAAATTTTAACTTTTCAATTTGTCTTTTAGATCAACACAACATCTCACTATATCAAATGTGCATAATTATATTCATTAATGCATGTACAAAACCCTTACCTTATTTATTATTAGCTTTTGCTCACTCTCTTCAATACCACTTTGAGCTTTTCATTTTGTTCCCCTGATGATTGGTGGAGTGTCCACTCGAAATGTAGGGACGTTTCAATACACATAATTTAATTCGACAAACTCTCTTTGTCATAATGATTAACTGTGGAAATCTTCATCCTGAAGATGTACTTGATCTGCTTGAGAAAATATAAGGAGATTAGGTGGAGATGATTCAAGAATGTAATTTTTCTTTTTGAATGAGTAATTAATATACATGAAGAAAAATTTGTCAATATTTGTAGTATATCAAATATTCTCTTCAAGCTACCATTTGAGGAATTTTATATTATTTGCTACATATATGAAAATTTTGGTTCAACTTCAATGTTAATTCATGTGATGATACTTTATGTGAATGCACCTTAAAACATATTATAGACTTGCTTTGTGAATACATGTAGGGCACTTGCAATAAGGTTTGAAGTGAGTTTTCCCTATTATCCGTTATTATAGTTTATTTAAATTTAATTGTACTACTATGTTGCATTCAAATTCATAATTATATTTCTCGTGTAGACCTTAAACTAGTGCCAACTTTGTACTAGTATATTAACTTATACTCAATAAATACAATACTAACATTTTGAGGGTGAAGGTTTTATCAGTTTGTCATCTTTGTGATTGATTTTCTGGATTAAACTGTGTGATCATTTTTCAAACCAACGTTTTGAGTGGACACTCCACCCATGCTTGTTACAGGAACCATGAAAAACTCATTCTGGACTGAAAATATTTCACATAAACTAATCCATAAAATCATTCATTAAGTAGTAACATCATGTTAGCTTTAATTCATGTTAGACATTATCATCAAATATATTGCATCATAAAGACAATTTAATCCATGTGATATTTAATGCTCATCGTAATGTACTGCATGTAATATAAGTATTATGGATGGATATTTCGATAATGTGATGGATGAACCGGTATATGTTGGACCCAAGTGCAACAAGATAAAGCCAAGATTCAATCCTATGATTGAAGTTCATAAATGAAAGATGTTGCTAGTTAGATCATGAACCAAGGATGAAGGAGAGATGATTTGGATGGCAAAAACCACCTCATATATCTTCTAGAATGATGAAAGTGAGACTCTTCATGTAAAGGTTGATTGATGGAAGCCTAGTTCAGGGAAAATTTTAGAACAATATTGGGTACCAAACCTTGATGGCACATGACATAGATCTATTCCATTTAATACCATAGTTTGGGAATGGATGCAAAAGAAAGAAGATTGCAGGAAGACCACGATAAATAAATGTGGCGTACAAGTTGTAATTGATTTGCTTCACTAAATATAAGGAGATTAGATGGATATGATATATGAATGGAATTTTCAATACACCAATTTTTGATATATGAGATTAGATGGATATAATGGATATTGTATATGATTAAATTAGTTTTTAATACACTACCACCACCAACAATAATAATAAAAAATTATATCTCTATTCTAATTCATAATTTATTTTAATCATTACTAAGATAAAACCTATTTTACTCTAAGTCATAAAATATTTTTTCTTGTACACTATGAAGTGGTGCCAACTTCTAAAAATACAACATCATACTCAAAAAGGCTTAGACTTACTATGGTAACTCAACCTAGACAAATTAATTAACAAAATTTCAATTAAATGAAATTCCAATATAATAATAGCAACAAACATTGATTATTAATGTCATTAAATAACTTTAATAATAATATGTAAAAAATATTCTACCCTCTATTTTTCATGATATAATCATTGATGAACTTAACCTTTATTAGAAAATATAAATAATAGTAATATGAATAAATTATATTTCTATTTTAATGTATAATTGATTTTGATCGTTAAAATAATAAACTTAGCATAGTAACACTTAATATATAATAGTTTTTCTTGTCACTTGTAAAATGTTGCCAACATTCTAATATATTACAACATGATACTCAACACATACAATATTACTTGCTATGTTGGGAATTAAAATTGTTATAGTAACAAAAACATTTGTATTATGTCATTAAATAGTTTTTAAATGGGTCATTCTAAAATTGTGCCAACCTTCTACTAGTATAGGAACTCAACACCAACAATGTACTAGTTACCATATCAAATTATAATTCAATTGCTTAATCATAGTAACATATACAATATTAATGTCATTACATAAACTTAATCAACTTACCATTTAATACGAACTATAGATAATATTCATAGAAATTATGCAATGAATCAAATTCTAAGACTTTCATCATTTTGATTTGTCACAGAGGATTAGAAAGGTGTAATCTAGGTGTTAACACAGTTCCTCTCCCCTCATGTTGTAAAGGGTGCTAGCTCAATGGAAGAGAACCTGCATTACACGCAGGACAATGGTGGTTTGATTCCTCCGTACCCTAACATAAATTAATAGATGATATAAAATCTTAATGATAATGTAAATATTGTAAGATATATATATTTTCAATATAAATAATCTATTTTCAATTAAACACATTGTTGAAATACTTCATAAATAAATAATGAACACTTGCAATAATTAGTTCAGTTGGTTTTCCCCCTTTCCTCTTGTATATGAAAAAAATGAAACTATACTGCACTAATGCTAATCTAGTTCATAATTGATTTTGATTGTTAAAATACTTAATATTAATAAATAAATGAGGCTTTACTAACATCAATATCATTAAATAAATTTATAGGTTAGAAATTTCTCATGTTAATCTATTATTCATAAAGTAACCATTCACCAACTTAGTTTTTTATACACTACCACTACCACTACCAACCAACAACAATAATAAATTATGTTTCCATTTTAATTCATAATTTATTTTAATCATTACAAGGGTAAACCTTAGACTTTAAATTCATAAAATATTTTCTCGTTTTGATTATAAGTGGTGCCAACTTCCAAAAATAAAACAACATACTCAGCAAAGACAAAAATAATTACTATGGAAATATTTATAATTGTTGTAGTAACAAATACAATGTTGGTATTATGTCATAAAATAATTTAATCAACTTAATATTAAATACAAACTATAAAGAGTATTAATAAAAATTATGGATTCAAAG
The DNA here is from genome assembly GCA_001517045.1 of Pseudotsuga menziesii. Classification (NCBI taxonomy): domain Eukaryota; kingdom Viridiplantae; phylum Streptophyta; class Pinopsida; order Pinales; family Pinaceae; genus Pseudotsuga; species Pseudotsuga menziesii. Next base: position 674,102 of record LPNX010624774.1, read on the forward strand.
GCTATGACTTTCCTCATTTTGAAAGAACTCAATCTAGCGGAAGTTCTAAATTCTAGATCCACTAAATAATTACAAATTTAATGAAATATGTGTTAGGGGGATTGAACCACCCCCAAAAGTGACTTTTGAAGGCGGAAGACAACTGCCCCTAAAATTCAAATTTGTTGTGGTGAAATTAAAGGAATTGTTAACTACTGCACCTATATTAAAAATAGAAAATCCAAAAAAGGACTTTGTTGTGTGCACTGATGCATGCAATGAAGGTTTGGGTGGAGTACTAAAACAAGAAGGTCACGTCATAGATTATGAATCAAGAAATTTAAAAACACGTGAAATGTTTTTTGCCACTTACGATTTAGAGCTGGCTACCATAATACATGCTTTGAAAATGTGGTGCCATCATCTAATTAATAAAATATTTCTATTAATCTTTGATAACGTAAGCTTGAAATACTTGTTTGATCAACAAAATATGAATGCAAGGAAAGCAACATGGTTAGCTTTCCTTAGCGAATATGATTTCGAGATCAAACACTCAAAGGAAAGGAAAACAAAGTGGTTGATGCCTTTAGAAGAAATGCAAGACTGAATTTTATCGTCGCCATTAGCAGCTACAAAGAACAATTAGAAGATAAATTGGAAGAAGGGATAAAAATGGTCAAAGAATATGAAAATCTAAGAGAAAAAGTAATAGAAAACGAATATGAAAATGTAAAAAGAGATTTCAATTTGACCGAAAAAGGATTAATGTTGTATAAAAATAGAATATATGTACCTAACATACCAGAAATTAAATTACTGAATTTAAATAAAGTACATAAAAGTCCTTATTCCAAACATCTGGGTTATCAAAAGATGATAACAATGCTAAGAAATGATTATTTATGGCATAATATGAAGAATGAAGTTTCTGAATATATATCTAGGTGTATAGAATGTCAGCAAGTTAAAGATGAGCATCGACACCCAGCAGGTGTTTTGCAACCACTGTCAATTCCAAATTGAAAATGGGAAATTATCAGTCTTGATTTTATAACTGGACTACCTAAAAAACAAAAGAAAAATGATTCTTTAATGGTAGTAGTAGACAAACTAAGCAAGGAAGCACATTGTATACCTGTTAAAACTACGTATAAGGTTGCTAATACTGCTGACATTTTTATGAAGGAATTTTTTCGGTTGCACGGGATTCTGAAGGTAATAATTTCTGATAGAGATCCTAAGTTTACTGATAATTTTGGAAGTCATTGTATAAAGGACTAGATACTAAATTAAATTTCAATACTGCTTATCATCTGCAAACAAATGGACAAACATAAAGAGTAAATCAAGTTCTAGAGGATATGTTATGAATGTATGTTAGATATTATCCAAATAAATGGGAAGATTATTTTCACTTAGTCGAGTCTTCATATAATAATCACTATCAGGCTTCAACTAAACTTAGTCCTTTTGAAACACTGTATGGTAGGAAATGTAATACTCATATTTCATGGAGTAATATGGTTGACAGATTGATGCCAATACCTGATTTGTTAAAATAAATGGAACTAACATTGAAACAGGTACAAAGCAATATGAAAATTGCACAGGACAGACAAAAGAGACATGCATCCCTTAAAAGATCTCACAAAGAATTCAAAATAGGTGAGCATGTGTTTGTCGAGGTAAAACCCAGACAGAGCTCCATTAAGTTGGGTAATTGTGCTAAATTAGCACCCAGGTATTGTGGACCATTTGAAATTTTGGAAAGAGCTGGACCAATGGCTTATCAATTAGCTTTGCCTCCGAATCTTAGAATACATAATGTATTTCATATTTCCATATTAAAAAAGTATGTGCATGATGCTACTCATGTGATCCATTGGAATGTCATTCAGTTAGAATCTTAAGGAAATTTTCCTCGACAAGAGAGAAATTTTTCTATGGAATTGCACCATTGGATAGGTAAAAGTGCAATGGAAGCACCTTAGTCCAGATGAAGCAATCTAGGAGTTCAAGAGTCAAATGCGGGAGCCATATCCAACTTTTTTCTAGTAAGACTCAGAATACACTTTTGTAACATTGAGGATGATGTTGAACTTAAGAGGGGGTGTTTGCAACCCACCTAGAGCTGAAAAACATTATGGTAAAAGTTATTGTAAATTTTTATGACCAAGGACGATGAAGGATAACTGTAATTGAATATTTTATTTATTTAAATAATTAAAAGAGGAGACACCTATTCAAAGAATATTTTTGATGAGTGTTCACTAACCCACTAGGAGAAATGATATGTTGTAGAAGGCCAAATGACAAGTGGCAGCAATAGAATTCACTTTCTAGTTGTTGCGGGAGGAAACATCCCTAAAATTATGGCCATGTTCCTTGAGAAGAGGAACTGAGCAAGTGGCTCATTTAATTTCAAAACTGACCCAAAGACCTAGGAAATATTATAAATACAATCGAATGGAGTAGGAGGCTCATTAGATTCTATTCCAAGTGATTAGAGACCGGTGAATTCACCGAAAACTGAAAAGTTAGGCACAGAAGAGGAATTCAATGAGGGGATAGCTAAAGTGAAATTGCTGAGAGTTAAGTATGCAAGTGAGTTTGCTAAGTTGCAGAGATTACGGTGTGAGTTTTTACATAGTATATTCATCCTGGTGGTTCAGTGAATAGGCTCGAGGGTCCTAAAACAAGTGATCTTGGATTCTTTCAGGAGACAGTTTGGAGGACGATCTTCTTTGGGTGTTTGTCCCGCTTCTACAGTTATCCAGGTTCTAAGATGTTTTGTTTATTATCTTTAAATTTATTTCATATCTGTATCTAAAGGTTTTATGAATGCTAAAGGATTCTGTAAACTAGTAATTATTGTTGAATTAGAATAGGTTAGATAGATTTTATTTCTATATAATAATTTATAAAGAATGCTACAATTTTTATTCTTACAAAGTTTAATGGAAAACTGTAAATTATTGTAATTATTTTGTAAATGAAAATATATAGATGTATACAGATAATATCATAAATAGTTTCTAGTTTATTATAAAGGAAACTGACTTTCTTTAAGCTTCATTTTATTTATTTTCATAGATTATTATAGCCATTGCTAAGTAAACAATGAAACCAAATTTCTTTAGTTTTTACTTTAAGACAGTTTTCAAAACAAATTAAATTACCAAGTTTCCCAATGAGAGTTTGAAACCCTCAACAAGTAAAATCTTATCACATATTATAGCCGATAGGATTTATTAGGATAATACAGTATTTTAATTCATGAAACTACAAGTTCTCTATCCAACAATGAGTTTTAGGAACATAATTATAATTATAAGTTCATACAAATATGGTCCAAATGCATTTTATAATTCGTAGTAAACCATCATTACAACCGAAAGGCTTACTCATCTACAGAAGATAAACTAGGGCTTGAAGATTCATTCAACACTTACACAAAAGTCGATTAAAAACTCCACAGGATCTCATTATCGAATACTTACAATATTAAAATAAAAATTACCTAAAATTTACTATCTAAACATTATTACAATGTTTTTAATTTGAAAACCAAATTCTTTAGAGCAATACCATAATTAAACCCATATTAAGTAAACAACTGACAGAGATAAACGTAGCCATTATTTTTCCAATTTAAAAGTACCAAGGATATATTTTCTTATCCAAAATACTTATTACAGTAGTGTATAAATATGCTAATAACCCTAATAAATAAACCAATTTATAAATGGATAGGTCGAGGGTTCAAACCCTGTATACAACTTTCATATAACTATTCACAGCTGAAAGTCCCTTTGTTCCAACAACAAGGGTTTTAAGAAAAACTAAAACATAGTAAACCAAAAACCTAAATCTAAGCCACGACTGCGCAGGATCCTTACGACTTCATCATTATATTTATCCAACCAATGAATTGCTAGTTCAAAACTAGGCACAATAGAATTTATTTAATGGTTTTTAAATTCTAGTGGCCTCACAGCCTTAAATTTATCATTTAACAAATAGAGTAATAAAACCACAATACCAGAGAAGTAATAAAAGTACAACACAATATAACTAGAGTAAAACTATCATATCACATCCAAAATGAAGTAAGTTGTCGCTCCATAAACCCCACCGAAAATGGTTATACTTAAACCTTAAACATTTTGTTTGAAAAAGAAAAATTCGTTGTAAGAGATCGAAGCCAAAACATAACCAAACAAATTAATTAAATTGCAATTCCCACCGAACTCCATGGTCTGAGGGAGACCTCTTTTAACACCTGACTATAAAATTCCATAAGGAAGAACCACAATAGGGTTTACCACTTCAATTGAGGAAACGTGTGAGTACCAATGAATCTAACCCAGGAGAGTGCACAGGCCCAGCTACAAAGCCACAAGGAGAAAGGGATGCACAATATTAGGTATTACCAGGACCATGGTTCCACATGTTGATCTAATTGTAACTTCGAAATGTATTCACTTGTATATCTTATGTAATGTACCCCGATGTTTATTCCAGGAATTGGTTGAGTCATGTCATGCCCCGATGTTCCTATTGGGAGATTCTATAATGTAAACAAGTCATGTAAAGTCATTGTGGGTAACCCTCCTATTGATCAAGGGTTAAAGTCCCTATAGTTGTGGGGACCTAGGGTTATTAGACTCTCCTAGAGAATTCGGCCCTAGTGACTTATTTTCAAGTCAGGAATTAGTATAAATAGAGAGTGATCCTCTCCATTTATCACACATTCACTCGCACTTAGTTGTAGCGCATAACTGAGAAAGAAGAAGTTGCTGGGACAAGAGAGAGAGAGAGACTACTGTTGTTGGGAGATCATCTTAATGTTTTTGGGGTTTTACTTTTGGTTTTGATTCTATCTCTGAGGAATTTGCGGGGTTTTCTCCTTTATGGTTTCCCTGAGGAAAAAATGTGTGTTCATTGTCTCTTATGTTTGATTGTTGTGCTTTTTATTATCTCAGTTAAAGATCCTAAGATAATTCTAGCTTAAATGATAAAACTCTAACATGATATCAGAGCTAACCTGAGAAGAAGACACTGTGCAGTTGCGGAAACTAGGGATTCCTAATTTTTGGATCTCTCTCTAAATATTTTTAGCAAAATAAGGTTGGGTTGACTCTCCTCTCTAGGGCGCATCTTTTTGTCGAAGCAAAATCTGATTCTGAGCATTTTCAGTTTTTGACCCAACACTGCTGCCAGAAATTAGGGCTTTCCATAGAAGTGGAATTTTTGAGTGAGCCCAGGCCTGGATTGATCTCCTCCTCAAAATCGAAGTTTAGAGATCAATATCAAATCTTTTGGTTGGATAGAACTTCGAGAAAGTCAAACCGTAATCTGCTCCTAAACCATCTGTACAGAAATTCAACTCTAGATCCAGATTCGACATCTTAACCTGATAAGATCTAAATATTTTGTATTTCCATTTGAGGTTCTCAGTTAAGATGTATCATCATACCAATCTAGATGAAAATATTGAGGGATCTAATAACTTCTGGGCCTGGAAGTATAGGATCTCCCTGGTGTTATGGAGAAAACTTCCTATGGATTGGGGTACAACAACAGAAAGAGTAACCGCATAAATCAATCCCTTCCCAATATACAAGAGAAATAAGCATCTAACAGTAAAGGATCTCGAAACATACCTTATTCCGGATGGTTGATGTAGATCCCTGTTGAGTTTTTCCAATCTCACTTGTGTTAGCAATTTGCTCTCTCAACAATCAACAAACAAGACAAGCATGCTATATAATGGTGTTAGACCTACTCTAGCATATATAATAAATAACATATAAGCATTTAAAAGCATCCATGGATTCAATATTAATTTAAATACACATTATTGGACAGGAAAAGATATTTCTATTAATATAAATCAGAGATTACAAGAATGACAACCTCTGTGAGCACGTCTGTTAACCAGAGAAACTGAGTCCTCCACCTGGGCGTCCACCACTTCAATCCTCCATCTCTCGATAGAAATCTCACAAGCAAAGGAAATCTTGGGAAGAACACAAAGTGCTCCAAGGGACAAAGGGATGCAGACTCAAGTATAAGCTCTAGCGACAATGGACTATAGTTTTCTTGCTCTTCAATTCCTCTCTCTTCAATGTATCCAAAGGGTTCCTTATATAGTGCTTCAATGGGGTAATGGAAGGTCAAAACCGAGCAATCTCAAGGCATATGGAAGGACAAGAGACAAGTGACTCGGCTACACATAAGGAAAACTCCAACACTATTTGGCCTTTTGCACACATCCCAATGTACACAGGTTTAAGGGTCATATCTGCATATATATGTGAGAATAGGTTTAAAAGTCGTGTATGGAAAACAATGCATGTTTTTAGGGATGATATTGGAAATATAAAACGTACAAAAATGGTCCATGGGGTCCAAAGTGTCTATAGAGGGACAGGGAAGTCCATAAATGTGTGATCCACCATATGTGGTAAAATCAGCTGTAACACCTGGTCCTGGAATAAAATGAGTTGGACACCTATATCAATGAGGAGGTTCGATTTCCAGAAGGAGATGAGGCTAAAGCCTTACACAAGAAGAAATTGGTCATGGCTAAGAGGATTATTGTTGATTCAATCAAGGATCACCTCATACCACAGGTTTCCTCTCTAAAGACACCTAAATCTATGTTTGATGCCCTAACTAAATTGTTTGAAGGGGAGAACATAAATCAGAAGATGACTCTGAGAAACCAATTGAAGAATGTAAATATCCATAATGCGGAAACCATCCAGTATTATTTCTGAAGAGTCTCTTAGATCAAGGAACAACTTGAAGCAGTAGATGAAGAAGTGGAGAATGCAGAAATTGTGATGACCACCTTGAATGGTATCCCTAGATCATGGGACTCCTTTATTCAAGGGATCTGTGCCAGAAAGAATATTTTCAATTTCAATAGACTATGGGAAGAATTCTCACAAGAAGAAGCTCAGATAGTAGCTCGATAAGAAAATATGGGAAGTGAAGAACAAGCCCTCACAGTACAATCCAAGAAGAGCAAAAAAAATCATCACCAAGGTAAGAACTTTCATCCTAAAAGACCTAACATGAATCTACCTAAATTCAGATGATATAGATGTGATGAAAGAGGACACTATGCTAGAGATTGTCCTAAGAACAAAAATAGCTCCATCAAGAAGAAAGGGAACAAAAGAAGACATCATGTTCATGCTACAGAAGATGATGAACCTTCCACAAAGAGAATCAGAGAAGAAAGTGATGATTCTTCAAGTGATGAAGAATATGTCTTGATTTCTGCTCTCATGGGAAACATCGCACATGGAAGCAATGATTGGCTTATAGACAGTGGGGCTTCCAAACATATGACAATATTCAAAGAATCCTTTGTGAAACTATCAAAACATGAATCACCCCACAAGGTGAAACTTGGAGATGACTACCAGTATCCAATAAAAGGTAGTGGGGACTCCCTCCTATAAACTAGACTCTGGAAATTCTATGAAGATGAAGGATGTCTTGTTTGTACCAGGACTTAAGAAGAACCTCCTCTCCATATCTACATTAGATGCAAAAGGCATGAGGGTTTCATTTGTAGATGGCCAAGTTCTCATGTGGCAAAAGCGAAATACTATTGATGATGCAGTAGGAATTGGGGAACAAGAGGGAGATCTATACAAATTGAAGGGCCATCCAGAACAAGCCTTGGTCCATGACAAAGTAGACCCAAATGAACTTTGGCATAGAATTCTTGCACATGTGCACTACAGAGCAATACCTCTTGCAAGCAAAGTTGTTGAAGGACTTCCAGAAATTCGGTCAAAACATGAAGGTCTCTGCAAAGGATGTGTGAAAGGAAAGAACACAAAGAAGACATTTCCAAGTAGAGAGAGCAAGGAAAAAGGAATCTTGGAAATCATTCACTCCAATGTATGTGGTCCAATGTCATCAAGTTCATTAAGAGGGTATGTATACTATGTTTATTTTATTGATGATTTTTCTAGAAATACATGGATATACTTCATGAAGAACAAAGATGAAGTATTCAGCAAGTTCAAGGAATTCAAAGCCTTTATCAAGAACCACACTGAAAAGAAGATCAAGACCTTTCGATCAGATAATGGCAGAGAATTCACATCAAATTAATTCAAAGAATTATGCAAAGATTCAGGGATTAAGAGGGAGTTATCCACTCCATATAATCCACAACAGAATGGGGTTGCAGAAAGGAAGAATAGAACGATCATGGAAGCTACAAGAGCAATGCTTCATGATCAAGATCTTCCCATGAATCTATGGGAAGAAGCTTCTAGAATAGCGGTGTATGTACAGAACCATACTCCACACAGAGTACTCGAAAACAAGACACCTGAAGAAGTCTTTTTTGGCAAGAAACCATCAGCCATCTCAGAATATTCGGATGTCCAGTGTACATACACATTTCAAAAGAAAAGAGGACAAACTTAGATCCTTCAGGAAGGAAGGGTATGTTTTTGGGATACTCTAAAAGCTCAAAGGCTTACAAAATATATTTCCTAGGATTCAAGAAGATCGACATCAGTAGGGATGTAACATTTGATGAAGACTCAACTTACAACAAATCCAGAAAGAGACCTGCTGAAGAACCTGAAGAAGCAGAAGTACCCAGAATTCATGACATAACCATAAACGAAGAAATTCAAGAAGAAGATCAAGAAATGGAAGAACCTAAAGAACCTGTAGATCCACGTCAGGAGAATAATTCTCACAAGAGGAAAACTGCTTGGGTATGAGAAGCTATCCAAGGTACAGAAAGATTTGGAGTTTCAGAAGAAAATCACAGAGAAAGAAAAAGGACCAGGTCCTACTCTGGTTATGCAGCCTTATTATGTGACTTCTTCGATAAAGAACCTTCCAACTATGAAGAAGCAGCAAAAAGGAAAGAATGGAAGGATGCTATGATCGAAGAATATCAATCGATCATGAAGAATGATGTCTGGGATGTTGTCCCTAGACCAAAAGGGAAGTCTATTGTAACTTCCAATGGATCTACAAGGTCAAGCATGCTGCAGATGGTAGCATAGAAAAATATAAAGCAAGATTTGTGGCTCATGGATTCTCCCAGAAAGAAGGAATATATTATGAAGAAACTGTTGCACCTGTAGCTATATACACTTCCATCGAATCAGTACTTTCTCTGGCTATAGTGATGAAATGGAAGATACACCAGATGGATGTCAAGACTGCCTTCTTGAATGGTGTAGTGGAAGAGGAAGTGTATGTGGATCAACCACTCGGTTTTGAGATACATGACAAGGAGACTCATATGTGTAAATTGAAGAAATCCATGTACAGTTTGAAACAGGAAACCAGGACATGGTACTGCAGAATTCATAGCTTCCTTTCCTGTTTGAGCTTTACCAAAACTAAAGTAGATTCCAACCTTTACTACAAGGTTGAATATGGGAACCCAATGATACTCTTATTGTATGTAGATGATCTATTTGTAACAGGTATGGATGGGTTGATTACTAATATGAAGAGGAAGCTTGCTGCTGAGTTTGAAATGAAGGAATTGGGTATGATGCACTACTTTCTAGCCATGGAGGTGTGGCAGAATGCGGATGGAATCTTCCTCGGATAAGGGAAGTATGCAATAGAGATCCTGAAGAGGTTCGAGATGATGTACTGCAAGGCCATAGCCACACATATGGCATTGAACCTGAAGCTATTGAGTGATGCTTCATCAGAATTGGTTGATGATGTAGTAGAGATCCTAAAGAGGTTGGAGATGATGGACTGCAAGGCCATAACCACACATATGGAATTGAACCTAAAGCTATTGAGTGATGCTTCATCAGAAGCAGTTGATGCTACGATGTATAGTCAGATGATTGGGTCCGTGATGTACCTGATGAATACAAGACCAGATATTTGCTTTGCTATGAACACCTTGAGCCAGTTCCTGACAGATCCGAGACATGTTCACTTGATTGCTGCAAAGCATATTCTAAGATATCTAAAGGGTACAGTTGATTATGGGCTCAAGTATGAGGAAAATCAAAAGATTAACCTGGAAGGTTATGTTGATTCAGATTGGGAAGATAGTGCTATCGATAGGAATAGCACTTTAGGATGCTGCTTCAGTATGGGATTAGGTGTGATCTCTTGGTTTAGTAGGAAATAATTGCATGGCACTGAGTACAGCTGAAGCAGAGTATGTAGCAACTTGTTCAGCTAGTTGTGAGGCAGTATGGCTAAGGAAGATACTGTCTGATTTATTTGATCTCCAGTTGGATGCTACTTGTATATATTGCAACACCCAAAGTTGTGTGAATTTGTCTGAGAACCCGGTGTTCCATGACAAGTCAGAGCACATCGAGATCAAATATCACTATATCAAGGATATGGTGTAGAGAGGAGCAGTGAAGCTCCAGTATGTTGTAATGGACGAACAGATACTTGATGTGTTGATGAAGCCATTAGCCAAAGTGAATTTTGAGTACTTTAGGGAGAATCTTGGTGTTCTCTAGATCGAGGTTCCCTCCAAGGGGAAGTGATGAGTTCGTGAGCCATTCTGACATGGTGAGAGGATTGGTTCCTTCCATGGTCAGATATAAGGGCTGAGCAATTCTATCATGGTGAGAGGATTGGTTCCTTACATGTCAGATGTGAGTGCTGAGCCATTCTGAGGTGACTATGGGATGTGTTCCCACATGATCAGATATAAGCACTAAAGGCCATTCTCTGGGAGAATGGAGGTACCTGTTCAGTTACTAGGAATACTCAGCCTGGGACTGAGAGCCATTCTGATGTAACTACGGGATGTGTTCATCCCACATGATCAGATATAAGTGAAGAACCTTTCTTACATGGTTTATGTGTTTGTACCATGGTAAGATATAAGTGTTGATCCATTCTGACATGTTTGATGTGTTCATCCCATTGTGAGATATAAGTGCTGAGCCCTTCTGACATGGTTGGTGTGTTCATCCCATGGTCAGATATAAGTGTTGATCCCTTCTTACATGGTTAATGTGTTCATCCCATGGTAAGATATAAGTGATGATCCCTTCTTACATGGTTGATTTGTTCATCCCATGGTAAGATATAAGTGTTGAGCCTTTTTGATATGGTTCTTGGATTTGTTCCTCCCATGGTCGGATGTGAGTGCTGAGCCTTTCCAGTATGGTTCTTGGATGTGTTCCTCCCATGATCAGATGTGATTGCTGATCCTTTTTGACATGACTGGATTGGTTCCTCTCATGGTCACATGTGAGTGCTGGGCGTGCCTTTCTGACATGGTGTTGGATGCATTCCTCTCATGGTCAGTAGTAAGTGTTGGGTGGGCCATTCTGACTTAGGGTCAGATATAAGCGTTGAAGAAGAACTACATGGAGGCTAGGCCTACAACCAACATGAAAAATGGTAGGCTCTGTAGAAATTCCTGTGACAAGAAGAATCAAGAGATATCACCTGTGATGATGATCCAGCAGAGATGATCCAGATCCAGAGATGATCCAAATCTAGTGATGTTCTAGATCCAGTGATGATCCAGATCTAGTGATCTTCCAGATCCAATGATGATGATCCATATCCAGTGATGATCTAGATCTAGTGATGATGATCCAGATCAAGTGATGATCCAGATCCAGTAATGATGACTTGAAGATGAAGATGACGAGAACTCGATGATGATCTAGATGATACAGAGAAGAAGACTTGTGCTAATAAATTGTATCGAGAGAATACCTTCCTAGTAAGAGGGAGTGTTGATGTAATTATAACTTTCAAATGTATTCTCTTGTATATCTTATGTATTGTACCCCGATGTTTATTCTGGGAATTGGTTGAGTCATTTCATGCCCCGATGTTCCTATCGGGAGATTCTATAATGTAAACAAGTCATGTAAAGTCATTTTGGGTAACCCTCCTATTGATCAAGGGTTAAAGTCCCCACAGTTGTTGGGCCCTAGGGTTATTAGACTCTCCTAGAGAAGTTGGCCCTAGTGAGTTATTGTCAAGTCCAGAATTAGTATAAATAGAGAGTGAGCCTCTCCATTTATCACACATTCACTCACACTCAGTTGTAGCACATAACTGAGAGAGAAGAAGTTGCTGGGACAAGAGAGAGAGAGACTACTACTGTCGGGAGATCATCTTACTATTTTTGGGGTTTTATTTTTGGTGTTGATTCTACCTCTGAGGAATTTACGGGGTTTTCTCCTTTATGTTTTCCCCAAGGATTTTTTTTTTGTTCATTGTCTCTTATGTTTGATTGTTGTGCTTGTTATTCTCTCAGTTAAATATCCTAAGATAATGCTAGCTTAAATGATAAAAATCTAACACCACCTCCACGGATACTAGACCAAATCCAAGCACATCAACCTAATATGGAACCTCCTGCAAGTAAAACAATGCATAGTTCAAACATAGGTTTAAAAATATATTTCTAAAAAATTGAAATTTTAAACAAAAATAAGTAAGCTTACCTTCACAGAGTTGAAGATGGAAATGAAGGATAAACCAAAATAAACCACAGAGCTAACACTGAGGAAGACCACGCCATTGGGCAAGAGACAAGCCAAGACAACAAAAGGAAATAACTTCACACAGAGTTCAAGTGGTGTCAAAGGTCGAGAGAAAGTAAAGAGCCTCAGCTTTTCCACCATCGAAGTTACACAATGCAGAGGTGAAGTAACTCAATGCAGAGGCAAGGTCATACAATGAAAAGGAAAAGTAAACCCTGAGGGTTTTTCAAAAAGAACAATGCTTTCCAACTGGAAATTTGTAATCCTTCACATGGCTTCCTTAAATTCCTCTTGTTTTTATTTTTAACCAAAACTCTATAGTTCATCGCTGTGATATGCCACCTTATCTTTATCCTTGTTTTTAATCCATGGAATTGTTAGATTTTAAACATTAAGCTAGCATTTCATTAGGATCTTTAACTGAGAGAACAACAAGCACAACAATCAAGCATAAGAGACAATGAACACAGTGTTTTTCCTCAGGGAAACCATAAATGGAGAAAACCCCGCAACTTCCTCAGAGATAGAATTAGCACCAAAGTGAAACCCAAAAACAGTAAGATGATCTCCCGACAGCAGTAACCTCTTTCTTCCTTTCCCCAGTGTCTTTCTCTTCCTCAGCTATGCAATACAATTGAGTGTGGATGAGTGTGTGATAAATAGAGAGGCTAGCTCTCTATTTATACTAATTCCTGACTTGACTAAACCCAACTAGGGCCGAATTTACTAGGTAATTCTAATAACCCTAGTGCCCCAGAACTGCGGGGACTTTAAACCTTAGACAATAGGAGATTTAACAACCCTGACTTGACATGACTTGTTTACATTACAAATACATTCCGGAATAAACATCAGGTTACAATACATAATAAATACAAGTGAATACATTCCAAAGTTACAATTACATCAACACTCCCTCTTAACTAGGAAGGTATTCTCTCGACACAATTTAACAGCAAAAGTCTTCTTCTCTGTATCATTTGGATCATCATCGAGTGTTTGTCATCTTCACCTTCAAGTCATATCTATATTCAAGTCATATTCTTCTTCAAGTTATCTTCATCTTTAGGACATCTTCATCTGGATTTGTATCATCACTCGATCTAGATCATCTTTGGAGCATCATCTCTGGACCTGGATCATCTTTGATAAATCATCAACACTGAATATTCACAGTTGCTATCTCATTATTCTTCGTCATAGGAAGTTCTACAAAGCCAGCCCTTTTTCATGTTGGATGTAGGCCTACCCTCCGTGTAGGTATTTTCCAGCACTTATATCTGACCCTAATTCAGAATGGCCCGCTAAGCACTTATATTTGATCATGTAGGAACCAATCCTATAATCATATCAGAAAGGAAATGCCCAGCACTCACATCTGACCATGTGGTAACATAGCCCAAAACCTTGTTAGAAAGGCCCAACACTCACATCCGTTCAACCAATGATCGGAAAGGCCCAGCACCTACACTTGGCCATGCGAGGAACCAATCCTCCATGCAAAAAGGCTCTACACTTACATATGAAAACCAATTTCAAAAAGCTCAGCACTTACATCCATTCAACCAATGATCAGGAAAGGCTTAGCACTTATATTTGACCATGCAAGGAACTAATCCTTCATGTCGAAAGGGCTCTGCACTTACATCTAACAACCAATGTCAGAAGGGCATGCACTCACATCTGATCTTATAGGAACCAATCCTACAGTCATATCAAAATGGCCCCCAGTCCCAAACTAAGCTACCTAGTAACTGACCAGGAGCCTCCATTCCCATAATGGAATTCAGTGCTTACTTCGGATCATGTAGGAACCAATCCTACAGTCACATCAGAATGGCTCAACACTCACATCTGACATGGAAGGAACCAATCCTCTCACCATGACAGAATGGCTCAGCCCTTACATCTGACCATGGAAGGAACCAATCCTCTCACCATGTCAGAATGGCTATGGGTCTCATCATTTTCCCTTGGAGGAAACCTCAATCTGGAGAACACCAAGATTCTCCCTGAAGTAATTGAACCTCACTTTAGCCAATGGATTTATCAACACATCAGCTATTTGTTCCTCCATCGCAACATATTGGAGCTTCACTGCTCCCCTCTTCACCATATCACTGATATAGTGATACTTGATCTCGATATGCTTCAACTTGTCATGGAACACTGGATTCTTTGACAACTTCACGCAACTCTGGTTGTCATAATGTATACAAGTAGCATCCATCTAGATATCAAATAAATCAGATAGTAGCTTCCACAGCCATACTGCCTCACAACTAGCTAAACAAGCTACGACATACTCTGCTTCAGTTGTACTCAATGCCACACAGGATTGTTTCCTGCTAAACCAAGAGATCACACCTGATCCCATACTAAAGCAACAACCTGAGGTGTTCTTCCTATAGATGGCACTGCCTGCCCAATATGAATCAACATAACCCTCCAGGTTAATCTTTTGATCCACCTCATACTTGATCCCATAATCAATTGTACCTCTCAGGTACCTCATAATATGCTTTGCAGCAATCAAGTGAACATGTCTCGGATCTGTCAAGAACTAGTTCAAGGTGTTCACATCAAAGAAAATATCTAGTCTCGTGTTCGTCAGGTACATCAAGGACCCAATCATCTAATGATACATCGTAGCATCAACCATATGTTATGAAGCATCACTCAATAGCTTCAGGTTCGATTCCATAGGTGTGGTCATGGCCTTGCAGTCCATCATCCCAAAACTCTTCAGGATCTCTACTGCATACTTCCCTTGTCCGAGGGAGATTCCATCCGTATTCTGCCACACCTCCATGCCTAGAAAATAATGCATCATACCCAAGTCCTTAATTTTGAACTTGGTAGCAATATTTCTCTTTGTATCAGCAATCAACCCATCCATACCTGTTACAAACAGATCATCTACATATAGTAGAAGCATCACTGGGTTGCCATCTTCAACCTTGCAGTAAAGGTTGGAATCTGCTTTACTGTTGGTAAATCCCAAACAGGATAGAAAGCTGGCAAGTCTGCCATAGCATGTCTTAGGTGCCTGTTTCAAACTGTATAGGGCTTTCTTCAATCTGCACACATGAGACTCCCTGTCATATGTCTCAAAACCGAGTGGTTGTTCTACATACACTTCCTCTTCCACTACACCATTCAAAAAAGCAGTCTTGACATCCATTTGGTGTATCTTCCATTTCATTACTACAGCCAAAGCAAGTACCGATCTGATGGAAGTGTATCTGGCTATAGGTGCAAAGGTTTCTTCATAATCTATTCCTTCTTTCTGGGAGAAACCTTGAACCACAAATATTGCCTTATATTTCTCTATGCTACCATTTGCAGCATGCTTGATCTTGTAGATCCATTTGGAAGTTACAACCGACTTCCCTTCTGGTCTTGGGACAACATCCCAAACATCATTCTTCATGATCGACTGATACTCTTCGATCATAGCATCCTTCCATTCTTTCTGTTCTATCGCTTCTTCATAACTGGAAGGTTCTTCATTGATAAAGTCACATAGAAAGGCTACATATCTGGAGCAAGATCTGGTTCTCTTTCTTTCTTTGTAATTCTATTCTGGAGCCCCATATATTTCCGCACCTTGGATAATTTCTCGTACCCAAGCAGGTTTCCTCTTGTGAGGATTCTTCTCTTGAGGTGGATCTACAGGTCTTTGTGGTTCTTCAAATTCTCGATCTTCTTCTTGAATTTCTTCGTTCATGGTTGTATCATGAATTCTGGGTGCTTTTGCTTCTTCAGTATCTTCAGCAAGTCTCTTTCTGGATTTGTTGTAAGTTGTGCCTTCATCAAATGTTACATCCCTGCTGATAACGATCTTCTTGTATCCTAGGAAGTATATTCTGTAAGCCTTCGAGCTTTCATAGTATCTCACAAATATACCCTTCTTTCCTAAAGGATCTAGTTTTGTTCTCTTTTTTTTTGGAATGTGTATGTACACTATACAACCGAATATTCTGAGATGGTTGACTTCTGGTTTCTTGCCGAAGAAGACTTCTTTAGGAGTCTTGTTGTCGAGTACTCTGTGTGGAGTACAGTTCTGTACACACACCATTGTTCTAGCTGCTTCTGCCCATAGATGCATAGGAAGATCTTGATCATGAAGCATTTCTCTTGTAGCTTCCATGATGGTTCTATTCTTCCTTTCTGCAACCCCATTCTGTTGTGGATTGTAAGGAGTTGAAAAAACCCTCTTAATCCCTGATTCTTTGCATAAGTCTTTGAATTCATTTGATGTGAATTATCCACCATTATTTGATCGAAAGGTCTTGATCTTCTTTTCTGTGTGGTTCTCGATTAAGGCTTTGAATTCCTTGAACTTGCTGAAGACTTCATCTTTGCTCTTCATGAAGTAAATCCATGTCTTCCTAGAAAAGTCATCAATGAAAGAAACATAGTATACATACCCGCTTAGTGAACTTGATGACTTGGAAATGTCTTCTTTGTATTCTTTCCTTTCGCACATCCTTTGCAGACCCCTTCATGTTTTGCTTGAATTTCTGGAAGACCTTCAATAGCTTTGCTTGCAAGTTGTAGTGCTTTGTAATGCACATGTGCAAGCATTCTATGCCAAAGTTCATTTGGATCTACTGTGTCATGGACCATAACTTATTCTGGATGGCCCTTCAGTTTTTATAAGCCTCCTTATTGTTCTCCAATCACTATTACATCATCAATAGTCTTTCCTCTTGGCCACATGAGGACTTGGACATCTATAAATCCAACCCTCATGCATTTTTCATCCAATGCTGATATGGATAGAAGATTCTTCTTCAGTCCTGGTACAAACAAGACATCCTTCATTTTTATAGACTTTTCAGAGTCTAGCTTGTAGGAGGATTCACCACTACCTTTTATGGGATAGTAGTAGTCATCCCCAAGCTTCACCTTATGGGGTGAATTATTTTTAGATAGTTTCTCAAAGGATTCCTTGAAACCTATCATGTTCTTGGAAGCCCCACTGTCAATAACCCAATCCTTGCTTCCATGAGTGACAGTTCCCGTGAGAGCGGAGATCAGAACATATTCATCTTCACTTGAAGAGTCTTCACTTTCTTGTTTTACTTTCTTCCTGGGAGGATCATCATCCTCAGCAATGTGAGCATGATGTATTATTTTTGAGTTCTTCTTCTTCTTGGATCCATTCTTATTCATGGGACAATTTCTAGCAAAGTGTCCTATTTCATCGCATGTATAACATCTGAGTCTGAATGAATCCCTTCTTAGAACATTATTTTTCTGATGAGAATGCGTACCTTGGTGATGATGATTTTCCCTTCTTTCTTTCTTGGAGTGTACTGTGAGAGCTTGATCTTCACTTCCCATATTTTCTTCTCGAGCTGCTATCCAAGCTTCTTCTTGAGCAAATTCTTCCCACAGTCTACTGAACTTGACCAACTTATTTCTAGCACAGATTCCTTGGATGAAAGAATCCCATGACCTAGGGAGGCCATTCAATGTTGTCATCACAATTTTTGAATTCTCCACTTCTTCATATATAGCTTCTAGTTGTTATTTGATCTAGGAGACCCTTGTGAAGTATGACTGGATGGTATCCTCATTCTGGATCTTGACATTCTTCAACTGGGTCCTTAGAGTCATCTTCCGATTGATGTTCTTCCCTTCAAACAGTTTGGTTAGGGCATCAGACATGGATTTAGGTGTCTTGAGGGAGGACGCATGTGGAATGAGGTGATCCTTGATAGAATATGCAATGATCCTCTTTCCCATAACCAACTTCTTCTTATGTAAGGCCTTGGCCTCATCTCCCTCTGGAACTAGAACCTCCTCATGGATGTAGGAGTCCAACTCATTTTCTTCCAGGACCAAGGAGATCCTATACTTCCAGGCTCGAAAGTTATCAGCTCCCTCAAGATTTTCATCAAGCTTGGTATGATGAGACATCTTAACTGAGAACCTCAAATGGAAATACAAAAGATTTAGATCTTACCAGGTCAAGATGTTGGATCTCGATTTGAAGCTGAAATCCTGCAGTGCTGGTTCACACTAGTGGAAAATGAGAGATTAGTGACCAAAAAAATGACCAAAATCCGCATATCAATGACCACTTTTGGTTTGGCGATCGCTGTTGGCTAATTTACGGTCTTTTATTACGCGACCAAAATTGGTCATTTTTATTTTGGTCATTTATAGCTTGTCAGTTGGTCATTAATTTGGTCATATATTTGG
>LPNX010624774.1:694045-740806 GCA_001517045.1 Pseudotsuga menziesii
CTGGTCTGCTCCCTTGACAAACACTTTATATGGATAGCCAATGATTTACTGTAGCTTTCAGGTTAGTTTTAAGCTAGGTGTTGGTTGTATAGTTGAATAAGAATTTGGTTGTTTTATCTTTATAACATTCAACCCCAACTTGCTAAACATTTCATCATATCAAATAACACTTGACAGCAGCATGACCTTAACTTAATGGGAATTGTGGCCAAAACCTTTAATAGAAGAAATATAACAGTCCTTTTTACAGAGTTCACATACAAGGAATTAATTCAAAATTTCAAACATTGCATAGTCGCTGAGCTGAGTTTGAACTTTGAACATGAATCTCAACACCTTCACACAGCAGATGTCTGTCCTAGGACTAAAAAAGGAGATGGCAAAAAAGAAAAGTTAGATGATGTAGGCAGATGATAAGAGATGTAAGGAGAAGTAGGTAGATGATAAGAGATGTAAGGTTGGAAGTAGGAAGATGATGTCTTTTGGTTAGTGGTTCCATCACGGCCTGGCATGAGCTGAGCTGTTATGGGAACTAATGCTGGCACAATGTTGGTTGTTTCCCGTCTTCCTTTTACAGGAGTTACAGATCCTGGGGCAAATTGATTCCAAATGCTGATTCCCATATTCAGATTGGTAGTAGGTATATTGGCTGCTGCCGTTCCTGGGATAGGTGCTGGTGGAACCAAACCCATTGCGCTTCTATTCATAGTTTCTTTAGCTTCTGCCTGGGCATTACATGCTAGAGTAATGGTGTCAGTAGCACTTGTTCCTGTCATTGTAGTGGAAAGCAACAAATATTACTGAATTACTCCATTAATTAGACTCATGATAGTAAGATTTGGGACTAGGTATTAAACATGAACAACGTAGGTTTTCTAAAAGGAAGCACACATCCTTTCAAGATTAAATATTCTAGTAGCTATCCGTGGTCTAACTGTACTGAAAATTAAAAAGTAACACTGATGAATCAGGAGATCCCCTGATAACATGATTCATGAATAGCCATCAAGAATTTTAAATGCATTCTGTAATGCATAATTGTTAAAACATACCATTCATGGTTAGTGGTTCCAAGCTTCTTTTCCTCCCTATTTTGCATCCCTAAGAAGTATACAGAATAGAAAACAATGATAATTATTACATAATAGCAAAGACACATTTGATAGAGTACCCAAAATAAAATACATTTGATAGAGTACAAAAATAATTGAACCTTTAAATAAAATAAAAAGAAATTCTTACATTTTGTGAATTGTCTTCCTCGCTACCTTCAGTTGAACCTTCACTACCACTGCCTCCACTGCAACCAGCAATTACTTACGTAAGTAATATGCAACCGTTTAGGATAGCAATAGGACACCAACTCAATAAGTCTAGAATTGATTTCAGTTAATCTAAGTAAAGCTAAGAATCATTCTAGTGCTTCCTAATGGAATAACCATGCTGTAAAAATCAAATTTTGCAGGCTTATTTGGAAAAAAATAGCTTCAAATACCTCTATGAGAATGCACCATTTGTAGAACTAGGTGTTGCTTTCCCACTTCCTCCTTTTGTGCTGACTATCTGAAGTTTTTCTAAATTTCCTTTTACCTTCTTTATTGAGTTCCGGATTTTACCCAACAAAGACTTTGCTTTTGTTTCAGTACCTGACTGGACTGAAATCTATATCCAATGAAAATAAATATCAGAACCTCATTGAAGTTTCCATGATCACAAATTCAATAATAAAAATGGCTAGAGATCCTATAGGATTTTCAACAAAAGAGGCTATATACAACAGTTTGTATGGTTACCAATGCAACCTCTGTTGGATTGCCAGCAGATGGAGCACTATACTGACTGAATGAATGTGCACCCTAGAGTTGTATTCAACAAAATGATGTTTGAAACATTAGGACAATTCACATGTTAGTTTGTACGTAATTAAGAGAACACCACTCCCTCAACAACACCCACACTATATCCATGGTGAAGAGCACAACAAAAGCCCATCCTATCTAAATTTTAATGAAAGAAGAGCTTCATAGCTAAATCATGATGATAATAGTTACCGGAGGAAAGATAGGATGTGTGTATATTCCTCCATGTGTATACATTGCAGCGTATGGAGGGGCCGTCCCATAAGGTGAAATTAATGTCGGAGATGGCAAAGAGACCAATCCATAATATTAGTTGAAGCTTTAATAAGATGATTGTTGAAGAAACAGGATTTTAACTGCAAACACCTGTTACCTGTCCTCCCCACATATATGGAGGTGGTGTTGGACCTGATGCAACAGGGGAGGCAAAATAAGGCGGAGGGGGTGTGACACCTGAACCATAATATGCCTACACATGCAACACGCCGTTAGACAACTTGGAGGTATCCATAATTGCTTTAATAGAGGGAAACACCAAAAAAATGCAATACCACAGACAGGGATTGAAAAAGAGAAAAAACCTGATAGGAGGCTGCCCACTCAGGATATGTAGGTGTGGTTGGCTGTTCCTGTATAAAGCAAATAAATATAACATCAGTTTTATTTCCTAAATACTGTTGGAATAAATTCTAACAAGTATTTCTTGCTACAACAGAAAAGCTATGCCTACCTGCAGTGAGGAATATGATTTTGTAGCTTTTGACTGTGTTCCACCTTCCCCAGTACCCATAGCCAATTCAGACATTTGCTGATTTTAAAGTTCAGTGATAGAATATGCTTGTACACAATAACTTATTCTGAGTTCACAATTGCCTACTCTTTAATTACTGAAAAAGCACGTAAAAACTTAATTCATTAGACAATCAAGTGAATATCATCAGTGTCTATTTCAAGAAAAGAAGATAACATAAATGAAGACAAAACAACCTTTTGGCACCAAGAAACGCTCGCATCAGCTATTTTAAAAAAACTAATGATATAAACTTCGAACAAGATTTCAATCAATCACTGTTTAACATATAACAAATAAAATCCCTGTTACAACTTAGGCCTTAACATCTCTTACTCAGTGAACTAATCAAAAGAATTAGAGATATAGCCAATCCACTATAGGAAACTTAATAATCAGACATATAGCCAATCCACTATAGGAAACTTAATAATCAGACATACATAAAAATGGAAGAATGTAGTATTTGTACAGAAAACTAGTAGGCAGCACATTGTAGTAACCTTTTAAGTCCAAAACCAGGATAATTATTAATGAAAGATTGAGTATTATTTACAAAATCATTCCTCTTTAAAGACGAATATCAACTTCATAGTTAAGGCCTTTTCCCAAATGTTTCAAACATAAAAAAGACAGATACAGAGCATAGAACCTAAAAAAAAACTCCGGTGGACTAGCTTGAGTAGTTGAGTGCTTTGAACTTCATGCAGGAGGTATTGAGGTTGATTCCCTGGGTTGGTTGGATCTGTTACATGTTTCATAAAAGACTGATACAGAGCATAGAACCTAAAAAACAACTCCAGTGGACTAGCTTGAGTAGTTGAGTGCTTTGAACTTCATGCAGGAGGTATTGAGGTTGATTTCCTGGGCTGGTTGGATCTGTTACATGGTTCATTTGATGTCCCTGCCAGATTAGTCATTGCAATCAATGCCGATAGAGTTGCACCTGGAACCGTCCATGACTGCAGGGAAGTGCCCAAGAGTTGCTTCATGAGCGGTTCCTTAGAAAAAAAGGAACCTAAGAAAAGACAAAACTGCATATCTTTTTTGCTTCTTCTATGGACTTTGCCTCAAATACTTATATCCAGTTCGATCCCTCCTTTTCGCATTGGTTTTGCTTGCTTAGTGTTTATTCGCTCACAATGTTCTCGGTAATCACGTCGTCAGGGTTGGAGAATAGGTCCTAGTGACCATATTTGATCACAATTAACATTAAATATTTAAATGTCATCATAATTAAGGGACAAGACAGCCATGAACTAATAGTCAGTCCATGTCATTTACCAAACAACATGAGGTCATCTCTTGTAGACAAGTTATAGTCTTGAATACCAAGAGAAAACATGACGAGGGAACACGCCACCCTCTATTTCTATACAGAAACCAAATAGCACACCACAGCTAAGCCATTGGCATTACAGAGGAGAATAGGTTAGACACTAGAAACCCTTACCATCATCTGTTAGACTGCTGGAGATGGCGGTGACAGCACAAAAGAGATTTCTGAATCTGAACATTGTAAATTGATTCCTTTTTCATGGTTAGGATACAACAAACAATTTGAAAGTGACAAATCCAGATTGGTTTAAGAGACAATTTAGCACTAACTATTGACCAAGAGGTCAAAATTGGAATTCTATCTATCCACTTCATTTTAGCCAAAAACATTAAAATTCAACTTCTTAGATCCTCACAACAAAAGTTGATATATCTTAGCAATTTGAGAACCCGAGTCTTTTATTTTCAGTACTACTCAGTGCTCAAACACGCACTGTCAATCTAGCTGAATCCCAAGATTTACATTCATGCCTTGGAAGATGGCATTGTATTAAGTTTTTCAAAGGAAAGAACCTGAGTTTTTTTCTTTATGTTGGCATCTAGCAATGTCGATACACATACTTCGAATATAAGGCGTTAGGAAGACAATCCTTATCTAAGGAAGGGTTGGTCCTGAAAGGCCAATACTTCAAAAAGTAAAGACTGAACGGTTTTCACGTGCTTCAAGGTAAATTGAAATTCTTAGAAAGACATTTTCCTGATCAACCCCTATATATTGAAAAAGTAAGATTAGGGTCCATACTTCAACAGAGTTATCCTGATTAACCCTTATATATAAGGAAGGGTTGCTCATGAAAATTCAATACTATGAAAGAGCCCATTCTGGTTAACCCTTATTTAACTAAGTGTTAGTCTTTAAGATTAGGGTCCATACTTCAACAGAGTTATCATGATTAACCCTTATATAAGGAAGGGTTGCTCATGAAAATTCAATACTATGAAAGAGCCCATTCTGGTTAACCCTAATTTCACTAAGTGTTAGTCTTTAAGATGGAATCTTCACCTGTACCTCCTCTGACACCATCCTTGTCAGCAGCTGATCTCTGAAACGGAGAGAATCACCAAGCCTAGTTTACTAGAAGTTCACTAATATGTTTTCTACCATACTGGAAAGCTAAGCTTAATGGTCTCCTTCCTCCGAGAAACTCATTATATTAGAATAAAAAATTCTACATTCAACTGTGATACTAGGGCAGATTCTATCACCATAAATACAATTCTGCACTTACACAGCTAGGCTAGCTAAGTCAAAGTTTCTTTTGAACTGCAAGTGACTATTATGGTTCAATTCTACTGAAATCTAAATCAAACAAGAAGCCTATGGGAATTACCCTTTACTTTGTTGATATCAGAAATCTAGTATTATTTATAATTCAAGCATCTTCCTCTAAATTTTTGCCATGATTAAAACTTAACAGTACATACCTCAATAGAAATAACTGTCGGAGTTCCCTATTGCCTGGAATCCCTCAGAGCTTAGGATCCTTGCTGACATTGATGGCCTTAACCAAATGGGTTTCTTGGAGATATGACAGAGTACACCTGGACAATTGTTTACTTGGCAGAAACTGACCTAAAATGAGAATTTAATCCCCAAAACATAAAATTTTATGCTGAGATTGACAAAATAATTTGAATTTTTTTTTCTCTGAAAATCAGACCAGAAAATAGCTGTGAAGCAAACCCAAATGACAAAAACAGACCAATTTCATTGCAAATACTTATAGTGGATCGTTGTTTCATCGAGGAAGAGGCCGGAAGAGAGGCCAAGGTAGCAACGCAATATGCCAGATCAGCTACATACTTTCTTCTCCATTTCTATAGTTGATACAAACGATAAAATTTCCTTCTGTATAATGTACAATAGAAATTTATCCAGTTGTTTCTATCTTTCTATCCTCCTTTATCACATGGCCTCCTGTGTATTTACTATTTATGTCTCTCTTTTGTACTCTTTTGGAAATGATTTATAATGACAATAGCAATGCATCATAAGGGCACCTACTTTATTCTGCACTTATTTTCAATATAACTTATGAATCAGTTTTTGCTAAAAAATGGGAAAAAGAAAGAGTCCCTCTCTAGATTTCATATTTTCCTATCATATATATAATGGAACTCACTATGATTTCCAAGCCTTATCTTTGTTTATATTTATACTCAACACTGATGTCCACATTTTGGAAAGGCAGTTATGAAAAAAGAACGATCTTATATGCCTTCCTTGATCTGCATGTATTCTTCACATCTCATGAAAGTGTGCTCCTCTTTTCTACCTTGTCTGAATATTTTCTCTGCCCTTGTTTATTAAAGGTCTGAGATTATGTGACTTCTACTGCAAGAAAACAAATATACCAAAGTCAAAGACATTGGAAAACTGGTTTGAAGTTGCTTGAAGGGGATGTAACTTCACAACTTGCAAGAGTTTCTCTCAAGGTTTTTCCATTGCATTGCATTAGGTCAGAGACAATACAGAACTGTATTTCATTGGTCAGTTCTGCATACACAGTGTATTCAGGCTTGCTTGAGGATGTATCAAACGCTGTACAGCTTGGAGAAGATGTCCAATTCCATCTAAAAGGCTTGCAAAGGTTTTTCTCAAGTTTGCGTTCTTTTGTGATGAGCTTCTTAGTTCTACAAAATATGCACAGTGGGGCAGTGAAGTCCAGTCTAGAATTAAACAGGGGAATTTATCAACTGGAATTTCTCCTTCATCTACATATCCCTTACTTGTTGTAAAATACATAATGAAAGCTGTACAGATGGATAATTCAATGCCAGTTCAGCCTGGGATTGCAAGAGTGCTAACATTGTTGGGGCATTGTTGGGGCCTATGTTCAATTTGCTACAGTGAAGGGAAGGTACCTGTGGCATTCAAGCAAGAAGAATATAGGTTTAAAGAGTATGGCAGTGAAACCGAGGCGATCATCAATAATAATGTAGGTCAAAAATTCTGATTCTCAGTGGCCAGTTGATTGCTGTATGTGCACATTCCACCGGTTGAAAGAAGTTGTTATAAGCAAAGGTGTAAGGATTCCACAGGTTCCATGACTAAACTGCAGAGAGAAGGCAGAAATCCCAAAAATAAAATCTTGTGAAACAGCTGGCAAGCAATAACTAGGTTTCTATTTCATCTAAATCCATACTCCCAAAGCTTCTATAAACTCCTTCAAAGAAAATATTTAAGAAACATATACATTTGTTTAGAGACTGTTCAAAGATCTCTTGGCGGAGGTGTTTAAAATGGTGCTGTATTATCCACTTTCTAAGACGAGAAATTAGTGTCCAATTGATGCTCCAATGGGGCATATTTATTCCTAAACAGTATTACAAAACCTGCCAGGTTTGAGTTAGGTTCATAATTGAAACCGGCCTCAGCAGATACAACAGGTCAAGTTGACCCACTGACAACACAAGCTCACTGTCTGCAAGCATAAGAGGGAGACTTTGACCCACAAACTCAATGGGAGGTGTAACATACTGAAGAGACGAGTTTTGACAGCTTTGTTAATCTCCCACTCACTATTTGTATTGATAAGTATTATGTCAAATCCATCCCATAGGCATAAAGGCTGTAACTGCCAGTGTGATTAGAAATGACAACAATATATGAGGAGATGGCCATACAATATTCTTAAATATGCAATTAGAATGTATCTACAATAACAATAGCCTTAGTAAAAGCTATAATTTTAGAGAGAGATGTCAAAGGGTACTATGTTGGCCAAAAGTTCATTTGAATTATCTTCTTTCTTCCAAAATATAGGTGACTGATTATTGCAGGGGAAAACTTCCAGCGTGATAAGAAATGACCACAAGGTAAGAGAAGATGACGAGCCGATAGGCTTAAATATGGAATCAGAATGTATCTACAATAACTATAGCTTAAATGTAGAATAATTACAACCAAAACATAGTCAGTTGCAAATGGATATAAGAAGAAAATGTCAGACTGTCAGTTCTAACAAGTTGAGACAGGATTTCAGCAATACGCAGTGGCTAGTTTAGTTTAACATCATCCCACCACAGGAGTAGTGATGGTTTCCTGTAAGGTGTTTGTATAATTTAATCTATATAGGTGGGAATAACTGATAAGTGGCAAGTCTTTTGGTTAGTAACTACCAAGAGTCAAAAGAAATCAAATATTCTTAATTGTGCCAAAAGCAGTGTCAAAGCTGTAAACAGTAAGCCAATAATAGTAGATGATTTGTCGGTCATCTTATGGGAGAAGCATACCCTAATAAGGATACTTTTTGAGAAAGCGCACAATTAAATATTACAATGGTTTTCCTCTTTCTTCATCTATATAAAACTGTATGATAATAACTCGGAACTTCTGAGTAGGATCAGATTTATACATGGAAAAAATATTCAAATTATAGGAAGAGGAATATATATATATAAGGTGGAAGTTATATGCTTTGTACTCAATTCACAAATAGAATTTGCAAATACATCATCATCTCATTAACAATATATGCATCTGAATTTAGTAAAGAAGTGCAAAAGAAATACCCCAAAGGAATAAAACGCCTTATAAAATTAGCATAGACAGAAGGCAGAGCTTCTTACCCAATCATGACAAGCAACGATAAAATGATCTGCCCCTTGAGTTGCTTTAAACTGACGAGACTTGTTTTTTTATTGAAAGTGTTTCCAAAAAACATGCCCTGTGAGGCTCCACTGCAAATATCATACTTCCTTGGACAAACTTGCCAACTTGGAAGGGTATTCTATTCCACCAAATTTGCATAATACGACCTATTCCCTATGAATCCCAAGCTATATGTGGTGACCAAATCACAGACATTGTGGGAACTTGGTTTGCATAATACGACCTCTTCCCTATGAATCTCAAGCTATATGTGGTGACCAAATCACAGACATTGTGGGAACTTCGTTGATGGATTTAACCCTCCCTTGATCTCACCAGTGAACCAATGCCCCATTGGTAGCCAAGACATATTTTATGAGGTTAATATGAGAATGAGGTCACACAAATCAACCCTAAGAAATACAAAGCCCATGAATTCACTTATTTCTAAACATGTAACAGATCCTGGATAAAAAACTGTGTGCTTTTATTTGCAGACACGGTTAGTTGGTATCATCTTATCCTTCCAAAACCCTGTGGCATCTACCTTCCTAGGCTTGAGGTGATCATTGATGAAGAAAAAAAGGTAACCCACTCTTGTCTTATGGAGGATACAGAGACTATAATTCTCAATCCTAGCATGGCAAAGGTGAAACTGAAGGTGGAGAATGTAGATGTTTGCTATGCCCCTATTTTCCAAAGTGGGGGTTGGTTTGACTTGAAACCTGGTGCTGAAAGCAATGATGAATATCTATGTCATGATGCAACAGGAGTGATTATCTGTTCAATTGGTTCACGGTACAAAAGTTACTGCTCAAACATAGCAAGGACATATATTATTGAACCTAATGAGTTCCAGAAGAAATCCTACAAAGTATTACTTAAAGCCCATGAAGGAGCAATCACCTCCCTACGACTAGGAAATACTGCGGCAATTGCTTATAAAGATGCTGCTGAAGTTGTTCATAAAGATGGTCCTGAATTTCTTCCTCATTTGACCAAGATTGCAGGAACTGGGATTGGCATAGAGTTCAGAGAAACAGGGTTGAACTTAAATGCCAAGAATGACAAGGTTTTGTTTCCTGGGATGGTCTTCAATGTTAGTCTTGGATTCTGAGATTTACGATTGCAATCCAATAATCCCAAAGAACAGGTCTTCTCTCTTTTGCTTTCTGATACTGTTATTATGACAGAGAAAGGGCCAGAAATTGCTACTGGAATGTGCTCTAAATCTTTATTAAGTGTCCTATACTCAAATGATCATGAGGAAGAACCACAGAATTTGCCAAAGCACAAAGCTGAGGCAAATGGAATGGAGCCCCGCATTACAAAGACAATTCTGAGGTCTGATAAGTAGGATTTGATAGAAGAGGTCCACAGACAGCATCAAGTTGGACTTGCTCGGAAGAAGAATGATGAGACGGTAAGAAGGTTGGCTTTGAGTGGTTCTGGATCAAGTGATGGACAGGGTTGTTTTAAGGCTACTGATGAGTTGGTTGCATATAGAAATGTGGAAGAAATTCCTTTTTCAAGAGACTTGATGATTCAGATTGATCACAAGAACGAGACAGTTTTACTACCAGTAAATGGCTTAATGGTCCCATTTCATATTTCCACTATTAAAAGTGTTACAAGCCAAAAAGATGGTGGCAGCTCTTGTATTCGTGTTATTTTTAATCTACCTGGGGATGGGTTCAATGTTAATGATATCTATGTGAAAGAAATCTCTTTTCGTTCAAAATATACAAGGCATGTTAACCAAGTGGTGCAGCTGATTAAAGCTCTGAGGGGCCATGTTGCATCAAGAGAATCTATGAAACCTGAAAGAGTTATACCGGTGTCTCAAGAAAAGATGCAACTTTCAAAAACAAAGCCTATCAGGTTGTTAGATATATTGATCCGGCCTTCATTTGGTGGTAGAGGAAGAAATATGACTGGAACATTAGAAGGTCATTCGATTGGTTTTCATTACTCAACCATGAAGCAGGAAGAGAGAGTAGAGATCATGTATAAGAATATTAAGCATGCATTCTTTCAGCAAGCAGAAAAGAAAATGATTACATTGATAAATTTCCACCTTCACAACGACATTATGGTAGGAAACAATAAGACAAAAGATGTCCAGTTTTATGATACCTTCCTATATTGTATAGTAAACTAGCACAGAAAGAAGCATAAATTTGTCAAATTAACAATCTCACAACCATGAACATGAACATAAACATTGCGTATATTACCTGGTTGAGGAGCTGATTGAGAAATTGAAAGAGCTGCCCATTGGCATCATTGGCTCCTGCCATGGCCGATCTTCGCCACTAAAATCACTTGGGTTCCGATCTAACAATGGATCTTCGTGGCTTGTGTTCCCATATGGGAATTATTATGTGTTGTTTGCATATATATACGAGAGAGAGATATACTAAGACTTGCAAGGGAATGAAAACAATGAGAAATTTCTTCTCCTTGCCTTGCAGGTAGGGTTTAAAGAAGGACCAGTCGGTGCCAGTCAAGACAATCAGGGTAAAAAGCATAATTCTCTTTAGAAAACTGAAAATATAAAATAGAACATCCCATCCATGGGTTTTTTTAGTTCTCTTAATGAAAGACTTGTCCTCTTCCTCCCAGAGGATATTTAGAGCTTTCAGATAGACAAGGGCGGCCATGAATACACGGGTTCGGTAGGTCATAAGACAGTTTTTCATAACCACGTAGATCCAAACCCCAACCAGCGCAACAGATATCAAAGACAGTGAAAAAAAGATTCGACAGAAGGGTTTCACCGGCCAAAAGATAATGCCCGGTGCCATCAACGCCCCCCTCAAGATTATAAATAATTGTAGTTACATCCATTGAAACCACGATGTCACAGATACAATTGGAAAAGACCAGACTAACTTTGGTTTTCTTCGAGCTCTTTGAAAGTTTTGTTGAAGGGAAATGAATTCTCCAAATCCTCAAATTTAAGGAGGGGTGTGATGAGCTTACTCTTGAGTACACAGCAAATTTCTCCATGTTCCAGATCTTGCAAGACGTGAAGCCAGACATCTCTGGCGCTTAGGAAGAACCCCATGGACTCCAGGTCGATATCATTCTCCTTGATGGCCTTGTACGAGGAATCCTTCACATAGATTTCCAGGAGGCCTCTGTGTGTGAACACAAATTCCTCAAAGGGAATGATGAAATGGTAGTCGGATCGAATATTTGAATGCCGGCTTTCAGCTGAACAAAAGGGAAAGAACCCCATCAAACATACCATGATTTCCATTGCAGAAA
The DNA here is from genome assembly GCA_001517045.1 of Pseudotsuga menziesii. Lineage (NCBI taxonomy): Eukaryota > Viridiplantae > Streptophyta > Pinopsida > Pinales > Pinaceae > Pseudotsuga > Pseudotsuga menziesii. The sequence continues at coordinate 705,900 of LPNX010624774.1, forward strand.
CCCTTGAATTGGACTCCTTCTTGAAGATTTGAGATGAATATTTCATTGCATTGCAGTCGCATCCTGGTAATCACCAAAATGCCGTGCGGAGGGAAGAACACAGGGAAAAATGGCCATAGATTGAAAAGCCTTGAACAGGGTCACCTTGGGCTTGACGTTGAGTGAAATGTAAGATTCTACATTGGCACCCACCACTTCAAGTTGGCGCCAAAACCCAAATTGTGAAACTACACTAACATGATAGAATGAAATTTGTATTTTTTTAACTTGAATTCTATCATATTTGTATTTATTTAACTTAATTTTTTTATATGTATTAATAGTATATAATAGAAAATTACTTGTTATATTTTTTTAAAATTTTATATGTATTATTAGTACATAATAAAAAATACTTAGTAACATTTTTTTTAATTTATAATGTAAATAGTTTAATAATTAATATTATTTATAAATAAAATATTTAAAAACAAATGTATATAGGTATATTTGTATAGTTATTTTCAAATATATATGTAATAGCTTATCGCTAGGACATTGTCATAGTTAATTTACCATTAAGACATTGTCATAGTTAATTTGGTGTTAACAGTGGAGTTGTAACACGTGAGGCTCTTCAATTTACTAAGTTCTAGGGGGTCTATGAATCCATTTGTAGTCTTAGAATTTAGAAAAATATACAACATTGTCAAAATTGTAATTTTTCATTGCCGAACTGATCCACAACTAAAAATGACCAAATAAATGACCAATTGTTATGTGGTCATTTTTTGTAGATACCCCGTGACCAAATTTGGTCATTTATCTTAGTCTTTTTTAGTTTAGTTTTATCATGTGACAAAAATTGGTCATTTATCTTGGTATTTTTTAGTTATCCCGCTTAAATTTATCAATTTTGGTCATTTATCCCTTGAAAAAAATTGTGGTGACCAAAATTTTTGGTCTCTTGGTCACTAATCTCTCATTTTGCACTAGTGTCAGGAGCAGATTAGGGTTTTGATTTTCTAAAGTTCTGTCCAACCAAATGCTTTGAATTTGATCCCTAACTTCTATTTTGGGGAGGAGATCAATCCAGGCCTGAGCTCACTGAAAAATTCCTCTTCTGTGAAAAGCCCTAATTTCCGGCAGCAGTGTCAGGTCCAAAACTGAAAAACCTTACAATTGGATTCTGCTTCAACAAAAAGATGCACCCTAGGGAGGAGAGTTATTCCACCCTAATTTTTATGAAAATCTGTGGAGAGTTATTCCACCCTAATTTTTATGAAAATCTGTGGAGAGTTATTCCACCCTAATTTTTATGAAAATCTGTGGAGAGTTATTCCACCCTACTTAGCTCTGATACCATGTTATATTTTAAACAATAAGATAGCATTTCATTAGGATCTTTAACTAAGAGAACAACAAGCACATCGATCAAACACAAGAGACAATGAACACAGTCTTTTTCCTCGGGGAAACCATAAATGGAGAAAACCCCGCAACTTCCTCAAATATAGAATCAGCACCAAATTGAAACCCAAAAATAGTAAGATGATCTCCCGATAGCAGTAACCTCTTTCTTCCTTGCCTCGGTGTCTTTCTCTTCCTCAGCTATGCGCTACAACTGAGTGTGGATGTGTGTGTGATAAATAGAGAGGCTAGCTCTTTATTTATACTAATTCCCGAATTGACTAAACCCAACTAGGGTCGACTTCACTAGGTGATTCTAATAACCCTAGTTCCCAGAAACTGTGGGGACTTTAACCCTTAGACAATAGGAGAGTTAACCACCTTGAGTTGACATGACTTGTTTACATTACAAATAGATCATAGAATAAACATTGGGTTACAATACATAAGAGATACAAGTGAATACATTCCGAAGTTACAATTACATCAACAGGAATGAGGAAGCATCGTATAGTTCAATTCATTTTTCAATTCTTAGGGAAAGTTTGATTTTCCCCTTAGCTTAGTTAGGGACTTGTTAACTTTACCTATGCATGTTGGTTGTTACCTAAACAAGGAGGTCTTTCCATCGCTAACACCTACAAAACTATAACTAGGTTTTGCATTAGCCAAGAGCTAAGTAACACCTGTAAAACCCACCACCCCAACATCACAATGAGGCTAACAAATACATTAAGAACATAACAAGGCAGGCACACCAACTCTAACTATCGATAAATAAGCATGCCATTTCTCTTACACCTTGAAAACAAGTAAAACAATTTATTATAACGGTAGGTTGTATAGATAAAGATTGTCGTAATTAAGTGGTGATGCTCAATAGATAAAGCACTAACTCAAGTTAAATCTTAGGATGAAAAGGGTCGATGAGAATTTTGTTTACTTTATGTATTTATAGTTAATACCTTCAAATAATTTTTATTTTATTTATGAATATTTTGAGTTGTTACAGACTTCGTCATAGACCAGCAGAAATATATGAAAGAAAGACCTGAAGATCTGCCAATACTAGATAAGCATAAGCTTAAGAATATTGAAGTGATAATCAAGACATGGGGGGAATTTGTGATCTGGTGGAATCCATTATAAGAGATGGACAAGCAACCTACAGAAGGAGGTGGAACGCCTCAAAAACATTGCTTAGGTATCTAGACCTGGCACTTTTGGATCCTATCGAGGAGGCTATGCCTCCGAAACTAAAACTGGAGCAGATTGAGAGAGATTTTGTTGAAGTGAAAGAGTGGATCATGCAAATGACTCGGCTTACTATGGAGGATATCAGGCATTGGATTGAGAAATCTCTCACTTCATTAATGAGGATTGATCTTTTCCTCAAAGAATGGGAAAAGATCAAGAAAAATGATATTTTATCCTTAACATGTAAATCCCAAATGCACTTAGAAAATGCTCAGTTAAAGGAAATCCAATATTTAATGGATGCTTATGCCAATACTATTACAAAATAAGAAATTAATGACTAAAATCAGGCTATAAACAACTATTTTTGAGTCGACGACTATCAGTAGCTAATTTCCACTATCTTATAGCTAGTCGTATTTCACTTAGTCATTAATAGCTTGACTTATTAGTCATTGATTTAGTCATTGATAGTCAATGATTTAGTCATTGATAGTCAATTATTTAGTCAATTTAGTCACGGATTTAATCATGGATATAGTCATTAATTTAGTCATTGATTGCAACAATTAATGACCAAATATACGACTAAATAAACTACTAGATGATAACATATTAATGACTAAGGTAAATACGACTAAGATACAGGAAATTAGATACTAATAGTCATATATATGTAAATTTAATCGGTTTTGTACTCATAAATTTATGATAAGGCACGGAGGAATCGAACCACCAACCTCCTGCCTATAATTAGGCAGGCGCTCTACCATTGAGGTAGCACCCTTTAAGAAGTTGTTATTGCTTGAAAATGATGATATTCAAAAATATTTATGATAGATAGAAATCTACAAACTACATAATTATTACTATTACAACTTAGCAGTAACTAGTATTTATGATAAACTAATTCCTGAGAGCTATGTACAATTTTCCCTATCTGGCATATCCATTCATGTTACCAGAGAGAACAGAATACCTCTATGATGGATGTGATAATAATTAAGTCAACCAATTTATAGAATATCTCACTAGTACAAAATGAGGAATTAGCTACTACGTGACTAAAAATTCTTGTCACCACAGGTTTTTCGAGTGATTTACTACTAAATATGAGCATATTTGATTGGCCCAACTATAAACGACTAAAATTAATGACTAATTTAGTCACCAGTTAACAAATATGACTATATAATAAGTGACAGAGTTAAAAATTACTAATTTAGTGACGACATAAAAAATGACTAGCTAGAAGAATATGAATTAGTCATTTATGTTAGTCATTTTTTAATGTGTCATGGAAAATTGCAATTGTGACAATGAATCATTCGAATTTAGTAAATTGTCTACCTTCTATTAGTAATATTGGTGCCATGCACCTCAATCTTTATAGATCCAACAAAGCAATTGCGCGAATTTTCTTTTGACCATATTTATCCCTGCTGCACCATTGAAGCAAACCGTTAAGCGCGTGCCAAAGAAAAAATAGGTTCCTACAATTACAAATTAGGTACTAGAACTAGTACCATATCGATAACTAGAAGCATCATATATAGTTGTTGATCCTTCAATTTAAGAGTGACAAGTCCCATACTGAGGTTCTTTTCTAACTTCAATATAATTATCATGATATGTGATCGTCGAACTAGATGCACCATTCGGCATAGCTTCACCAGGATAAGTTCTTTTAAACATCGTAGCAGTTGATCCAATAATAATTGAACCAGTGGAAGCATCAAGAGAAATAATTTAACCAATCAAAGCCTCAATTATAATTAAATTGGGGTGCTAAATCAGAACCAGTCCCAGATCCATATGCGATAAAGGTAGAGTCCCAAACCCATCTCGGAGTTTCATGTAAATATTTCAATTCCTCGACCTCTTACAAGCCAGACCTCGCAAAATATGATACGCATAATGTAGTGATGACCTCTCCTTATCACTATCAAGTTAAACCTCTTTTATGCATTAGTGGCCAGTTAAATTTTTCATTTTACGTCACCACCCACCTAATTCATGATGTGCACAACTATTCTAGACCAATGCCCTCGATCCAAGTTTATTATATATATTACTATAACAAAAAATACCATTAAAACAAATATTATATTTATATAAAACACAAATTAATTAAATTTTATATTAATCCTAATTTATAAACCCAAATACATTTATTCTCTATATGTTTGGTTAAAGGAGGAACAAAATAAAACCCTTCATCATTGTTGAGTGATGTCGAAGAGTTCTTGTTCTCAACTCAAAAGATAACCCTTTCAAGATTCGTAAGTGCTTGGATCAGGACATGCAATGTTGAGTTTGACACACTAAATAAATTTTAATTCAAATGAAAATGGTATTCTTCTATTGAGACTAATAGACGCATAATGTCTATAAAATGAAATCCATGCATTATAATAGAGGGGGGAGTTCTATGAGAGGAAATTCCCTTTATGCTTCCTCATCAAGAAAAACTGGTTGTCTCGTTGGAATGAAATTGTCCTTATTATTTTCCTATTCATTTTCCTTTTTATGTTGACTACAAGTTTCATCTTTTTCATTAAATGATGTGTTATGGTGCATCATGAATTGTCCATGCAATTTTGGTAGGTGCATTGAATACATATATTAGTATAAGACTTCATTGTTTATGTTAGTTACCAAAGATGTTAGTTGTTAATTGTTTATGCTAGTTGCTTAGTATATATGTTCATAAAATACATATATTGTCATTATGGTCACATTATGAGATTAGCGGTTAGGGGATTTAGGGGTTAGGGGTGTTATCTAGGGTTAGGGAGTTACATTTAGGTCGATTAGAGGCTTAGGGGTATAGGGGGTTAGGGTTTAAGGGATTTAGGGTTAGGAGGTTTAAGGGTTATGTGGTTAGGGGATTTGGGATTAGGGGGTTGGATATGATTCCTTCTATGATATTTATTTATGGTCGTTCGTCCGTTTTCTCCCCATTTGTCTTTTTTTTCATTTTTGATGCTATGTCTGGAGGGAACAAGGAAAATGAACAAGCATTGTATGTAGAGACCCTTAGTATTATTAACTTCTTTTGCACACTTTGGGATTGATTTTGTATTATTATGTGATGTACTTATTATGCTTTATAGATAATATATGTCAAACATTTTACGTTTAATGGAAGTGTGACCCAATTTTTGTTGAACTAGTGGAGTTATTTTTAATAGATAGGACTCATAATTTTAGTTAGGTTGATATTAGCTTATATATAAGGAATATATATATAGCCATAAACCATGGAATAATAACATGCACATAATGCGTATTTTTCTTATTTTGTAGCCTCAAACAGAGCTCATTTGTGGAAAGATGGGTGATATATTGAAGATGGTTTGTTGGGTTTAGATGGACATGAAGCTAAAAAATGAAACACTTTTATTGACAAGTTGAAATTGAGTTTCATTTACTAAAAGGAGGAAGATAACTTGGTCTAGTCATGGAAACATGCTAGAGATTATACTACAAGCCTTCAATACAAGGCCATATTCTTGAATGAGGATTAAGAAGTAAAGTAAGTGGTGTATTCCTTTGTGGAAAACCACTACTCCTCTAAAAACAAAATTGTTGCAATGGATATAACTATATAACAAGGTGTTGACTTGGGGTATATTCAAGAAGATATCTTGGCATGGAGCACATTTAGGAGGTTTATGTAAATTATTAGAGGCATATATTTGAAATTTTTTTTTTTTTTTTGTTGACTAGTCAATTTTTCTTTATAAAACCAAATGCCTTAAAAAATAAAAAATATAAATAATCAAAAGTTAAAATTAACATTGTTTAATATTTCTATATACTATTAATATTACTAAAAAAAAAACTTAAAATCATTTTTAGTAATATAAATAAAACTAACCAAACACCAATATGTCTATACCAACATAACCTATAGAACTATGCTTAATCCAAAAGCAAACAAAATAAAGAAGTATTAGGTACAATTTTTCTTGGACATGGATTGCATTCACACATGCTGCTGTGAGTAGCATCTCCTGTCAATGATAAGCTCTATGAGTACATCTTCCACCTATATGCCTTGCCTCTAGACATCCTTGTTTTATTACTTTAGATGCCATCTGGCTATGAATATGTTGCACCAACGTATTGGAAAGAAAGATGTGATATGATGTACCCATACCTAAATTATATAGAAAAGGGAGTGGTGCTTTTCCTACAGGACCAACTGGAATCGACACCGCTACCTATGGCACATCCCCTAGTAAACTGCTATAGAGAATCTAACGCTTCCACATACCAAAACGATATACCCAAGATAATAGTGGATGCCCTGTTGCAGACAGAGGGTTTTTAGACAATGACGTGAAGCTTCATTTAGTTTTTGGTTTATTGAGGGAAATGACATTAATGCAAAAAAGCGAAGATGATCCCGAGAATGGATCAGAGAATTTACAAAGTAGGGAAAGAACAGGCTGAGGCCGGGGTCATGGTCACCGAAAATGAAACCCTTGACCCATTATATGAATCACAACCCTACCCTACTGTGTTGAATACTTAGGCTAAGAGGACCAGATTTACAAGTAATTTGTATGAATCTAAGAAGATGCTTGAAGACACATCTAAGAAGAGTAAATGGAGTTGGAATTCAGGAAATTCTAAACATGGTGATGAGATTGGTGTCGGTAGAAAGAAATTGAAACTGTCAAATATTGGTATTGTGATTCATGTTGGGTCTCCACTGCCTTCAGAATGGAATCAATTTTTAGACCTTCAGGTTTGTTCTATATTTTTCTTGATTATCTATTGTGTTTTTATTTTATTCATGTTTTTTTTCTTTGTTGTGGATGTGGTGGAGATGAAATCACTAGATAATAATTCCCTTACAGTAATAGAGGATTGCTACACCTGCAGATGCACTAGAATAGGCCATAAGGATCAAATCTATTATTGTATATCCCATTATTTTCACAAGTTGTAGCCCCAAAAATAGGTCAGACCTGCCCAGGTTCATAATAATATTGCTATGTTTACAGATAAAACTCATGAACTAGCAATTCCAAGGGTTGGTAGACCAAAAATGTTGTGTACAGGATTTCAGACTGAAGGTTATAATATCTAAGAATTTCCTCACTTCAAGGTTCAAGGGACGGACCTGGACTCTTTACTTTCCTTGTGGGACCCCTTTAAGAAACACTTACGAGAGGAGTTGTGCAAGTCTTTACCTGCTGTTGCACCTATTTTTTTGTAGTAAAGTATAATGCTTTCACAAATACTAAAACTGCATAATCTGCTTAATATTGTTATATTTTTAAGATTCATGAGCAGCCCCCAGGAATTGTAAGAGTCATTGATAAAGTTTGGGGATTACAACAATCTCATATGAAAATAAGCTTTCCATTACTCGGAGAATCCAACCTTTTAACAAACTAATTCAAAATATATACAAAAGGAGAAGGAAACTAAATATAGAATTAGAAAGTTAATTCCTAAATTTCTGCTAACAATCTAACAGCTTCACAAGATATCCTAAATGAATTCAACTGCATTCTATCCTATTTCTAACTTAATTCTTCCATTTATAGAAAATCTAACTCGATTCTTTCCAGAACTAGTTCACTAAATTGATTACCACTAACCTGAACATATGGAGATTCAATTAAGGGAAACCCACTCCCTTTTGTAAAATTTAGAATCTTAATTTTCGAATTGCCACATTGCAATTTAAGAGTGATTCCCCTACATCATTTATCCTTAGTAAAAGATCTAAAGTAACATTGGTAAGCAACATTACAACTTTGGGAGAAGAGAGGTCAATAGTGCTTTGGAGCATAACCCAATTGTCAAAGAAAGAGCTAGTACTATTGATGATACAACACAAGTGGGAAACCACCTTGGTATATTGCATTCCGTTGAGAGATGATTAATGAGGATATGCTATCAACTTGTCAATAGTTTGCAACCTGGGAAAAATCAAAAGGTGACAACTTCTATTAATAGGCACAATTTTGGAACATGTAGGAGACTTTTATGCATGAATACTTACCAGTACTTCATTGTATGCATGAAGAGACACCATAGTTTCCATATTAAGTGATTAACCCCTATGTGTTATTGTTCCCCCGAGATTGTAAGTAAGTGTGGAATCCTCTCAATTTCAAGTGAGAATCCTATATGAGAGACTCCTATGAGGCTGATTTTTTTGTTTCTAAATGGATAGGGTATACCAAGGACAATATTTAAACAAAGTTTAGCTCGAGAGACAGAGAATAAATGATTGTGAAAATTGATATGAAACCTTCGGCTGGATCAGATTTATACCAAACATAGAGCCGAATAGCATTGTCACCTCCAAGGATTTGGAGTATGACCAATAAAATTTTATTTTTTATAGGAAACATTGTTGCGGAATAGATCATTTTATCTCCTTATATTTATGCCAATTCTTTATTCAAAAACCCACTGTGACTCTGTAACTATGCCTTATGTTCAAAGTAGATGAAAAATGAAATTTATTTTGATGCTCTTTCAGTTGAATCTGGCAAGGAATCATCAGATGCTCTGATTCAAAGAACGCCTAGTCTTAAAGCCCAAATGAATTTAATGACTAACACAATATTGAATATAGAAGCAAAAGAAGATGTGGTTCCAAGCTTGATTAGTAATGTGAAAGTTGTTGTTGAAAATGGTAAAGACAATTGCAGCAATGGAAGTGATGACTAGAATAATAAAAGAAGAGGAAACATTTCAAAGAGCATGTGTCAAAATAACCATACATCATGCAAATGATGAGCTTTTGGATCCTAGGGGATCCAATGGAAAATTTCTCAACATGATTTCTTCAAAATACGACGATACCAACAAACTGTTAAAGTTATAGCTTAACTCCTTTTTTGAATATGTAATTGCTAGCATAAGTTAAGAACAAATTAATAGGTCTGCAGTTTGAATAATTTAATTAGTCAGATTTACTCAGATAATTAGTGCACTAAAATAGGCCATAAGTATCAAAGCTATTATTGGATATCTCATGATTTTCACAAGTCGCAGCCTTGAAAATAGGTTACACCTGCCTAGGTTCATAATAAGATTGCTATGTTTACATATAAAACTCAGGAACTAGCAATTCCAAGGGTTAGTAGACCAAAAATGTTGTGTACAGGATTTCAGACTAAAGGTTATAATATCTCAGAATGTCCTTGCTTCAAGGTTCAAGGGAGGGACCTAGACTCTTTACTTTCGTTGTGGGGACCCTTCCAGAAACACTTACGAGAGGTGTTGTGCAAGTCTCTACCTGCTATTGCACCTCTTTTTTTGTAGTAAAGTATAAAGATTTCCCAAATACTAAAACTACGTAATCTGCTTAATATTTTTATATTTTTAAGACTCATGAGCAGCCCCCAGGCATTGTAAGACTCATTGATTAACTTTGGGGATTGGAAATAAGCTTTCCATTACTCGGAGAATCCAACATTTTAACAAACTAATTCAGAATATATTTAAGAGGAGAAGGAAACTAAATATAGAATTAGAAATTTAATTCCTAAATTTCTGCTAACAATCTGACAGCTTCACGAGATATCCTAAATGAATTCAACTGCATTATATCCTATTTCTAACTTAACTCGTCCATTGAGAGCAAACCTAACAGGTAAGGTTGGAACTTGGTAGCTGTTAATTTTTCATATGCTAAGCTAGATCATTAGTATTTCATTTCGAATTCATAACAAAAGCATATAAACAGGATCACTGAAAGATAGACAAGCACAACCATACAAGAGGAACACAAAGATTTATCCTGGGAAAACCCTAAAGGGAAAAAACCAGCAAAAGCTTCCTCAATATAGATGCCCCAAAAAGATAAAAGGTAAAACCAACAAGGAGATCAAAGCCTGATCCTCCTCCTTCTCCAGCTACTCTTCTCTTCTCCACTAGTGCGCTACACAAGTGAGAGTGTGTGTCACAAATGAGGAGCACCACACCTCTATTTATATTCATCTGTTCACTTTAACTAACTCATTCGACATGTAGCCTCGAGTTACACATGTAGGCTCAAGTAACCACACTGGGGTGCTAATGACCCACCTTTACAATTAGAGGGGACTACCTCATGACTCTTATTAGTTCTTTCGATTAGAAGCATTGGGGTACAAAGTAATACAAGTGGTTCTCCCGGTAGGACCATCGGGGACCACAAAAGATACATATAGAATATTCTTCAAAGTCACAATATTTCAACACTCCCCCTTAACGCGAAGGGTATTCTACAACAACATCAACAACAACAATAGTAGAAGAGAGATAGAGGACATCATCAACATCAGCAGGGTAACACATCTATAAATCATTGGAAGATTTTCAACATCATGTAGTCTTCATCTTCAATCTTCAGTCTTCAGTAACAGCAACACTCTGGTTGTTTTGATCAGCAACAACTTCTTCAGTATTTGAACAGCATCATCATTATATTCTGATCTTACGATCAGCAACATCAGAAACGTCATCATCAGCACTTTGACCTTTCGATCAGCATCAACTTTGACCTCTCAATCAGCAACATCTTAGTACTTTGATCTTTCGATTAGCAACATCTTCAACAACATCTTCAGTATTTTGACCTTCTGATCAGCAACAACTTCAGCAACATCTTCAGTACTTTGACATTTCGATCAGCAACATCTTCAGCAGTTTGACCTTTCGATCAGCAACATCTTTCGACAACATCTTCAGTACTTTGACCCTTTTGATCAGCAACAACATCATCACCATACTCTGATCTTTCGATCAGATACATCATCATGAAAACATCATCATCATCAAAATATCATTATCAAAATATCATCATCATCATACTCTGATCTTTCAATCAGAATCATCATTATCATCAGCCTCTGATCTTTCAATCAGAAACATCATCATACTCTAACATCAAATCATCATCATATTTTTATCTTTCGATCAATACGTCATCATCATCATACTTTGATAATACGACATCATCATCATCAGGATCTCATCATCATCACATTTTGATCTTTCGATCAGAAACATCATCATCATCATTGCATTATGATCTTTCGATCAGAAAACATCATCAGCAGCAGCAGCATCATAATCATAAGCAACTTCTAATCTTCCGATCAGAAAACATCATCATCATCATATTTTGATCTTTTTATCAGAGAACATCATCATCAGCAGCAACATCTGATATTTCGATCAGAAACATCATCATCATCATCACACTCTGATCTTTCAATCAGAAACATCATCATCATCATCACACTCTGATCTTTCGATCAGGAAACATCATCATTATCAGCAGCAGCCCACAGTACAAAGACAAAGAAGTCTTTGGATCTCTTTTGGACTCAAAATCCAAGGATGATGCAATCCTATCACATTCTCGACAACCGACATCACTGGATCCATTCTGAACTGAGGTTCAAGGATGATGCAATCCTGCCACATTCTTGATGACCGAAGTTACACCGGATCCGTTCTGAACCGAAGTTCAAGGATGTTAAAATCCTACCACATTCTCGATGACCGAATTTACAGCGAATCCATTCTGAACCGAAGTTCAAGGATGATACAATCCTGCCACATTCTCAATGACTGAAGTTACACTGGATCCATTATGAACCAAAGTTCAAGGATGATACAATCTAGCCACATTCTCGATGATCGAAGTTACACCGGATTCGTTCTGAACCAAAGTTCAAGGATGATACAATCCAGCCACATTCTTGATGACTGAAGTTACACCGGATCCATTCTGAACCGAAGTTCAAGGATGATACAATCCTGCCATATTCTCGATGACCAAAGTTACACCGGATCCATTCTGAACCAAAGTTCAAGGATGATACAATCCTGCCACATTCTCGATGACCGAAGTTACACCGGATCCGTTCTGAACCGAAGTTCAAGGATGATACAATCCTGCCACATTCTCGATGACCGAAGTTACACCGGATCCGTTCTGAACCGAAGTTCAAGGATGATACAATCCTGCCACATTCTCGATGAACGAAGTTAGATCAGATCCGTTCTAAACCGAAGTTCAAGGATGATACAATCCTACCACATTCTCGATGACCGAAGTTACACTGGATCCGTTCTGAACCGAAGTTCAAGGATGATACAATCCTACCACATTCTCGATGACCTAAGTTACATCGGATCCATTCTGAACCAAAGTTCAAGGATGATACAATCCTGCCATATTCTCGATGACCGAAGTTAAACCTCGATGACCGAAGTTAAACCGGATCCGTTTTGAACCGAAGTTCAAGGATGATACAATCCTTCCACATTCTCGATGACCGAAGTTACACCGGATCCGTTCTGAACCGAATTTCAAGGATGATACAATCCTGCCACATTCTCGATGACTGAGGTCACTGGATCACTTCTGGACATATGTCCCAGGATGATACAATCCCTCTTCATTCTCGAAGATTGAGGTCTCTGGATCACTTTAGGGCAATTTCCCAGGGATGATACAATCCCACTTCATTCTTGAATACCGAGGTCTCTGGATCACTTCTATACATATTTCCCAGGATGATTCAATCCCTCTTCATTCTCAAATACCGAGGTCTCCGGATCACTTTAGGGAAAGTGTCTAGGGATGATACAATCCCACTGCAACATCACTACTCCCCCTTTCAGGGAAGGTCTTTCTGAACCATACCAAGCTTGTCTTGAAAGTGTTCGAACTTTACCTGAGACAAAGGCTTTGTCAGTGCATCATCATCTAAACCATCTTCATCTACATATTCAATATGTGAATACTGAACTATCATCAGGTCACCATCATCTGCATCTACAGTATGTAAATACTGAAACATCATCTATATCTTCAGTATGGGAATACTGAAATCATCATCATCTCTATATTCAGTATAGAAATACTGAATCACCATCATCTATATTTACAGTATGTAAATACTGAAACATCATCATCTGCATCTTTATCTTGAATGTAGAAATACCGGATTTCTATGTGTTACGACGGAACACAGGGTTCTCTGTTATCACAACTCTTGTTATCACATAGAATCAATGCAGTATCTATCTTCAGTTCAAAGAGACCTGATATCAGCTTCTGAAGCCATATGGCTTCACAACTTAGTAGAGCAATCTGCTATGTATTCTACTTCAGCCATGCTAGAAGAAACACTGGACTGTTTCCTGCTAAACCATGAACTCATAGTAGACCCCAAACAAAAGAATCTACCTAATGTGCTTTTCTTGTCTGAGATACTTCCAGCCCAATTTGCATCTATGTAGCCATACAATCTATACTCATGGATACCATCATAATATAAACCAAACTCTATAGTCCCTTTCAGATATCTCATCACATGTTTTGCAATTACTAGGTGAACCCGTCTTGGTTGAATAAGATATTGACTTAAGGTGTTCACAGCAAAACAAATGTCTTGTCTGGTATTTGTTAAGTACATCACTGACACAATGATCTGTCTGTAATGAGTCATATCCACTAACTCTGATGAGTCATTAGCTAATAGCTTCAGGTTGGAGTCCATGGGTGTGGCCATGACGTTGCATTCCAACATATTGAATCTCTTCAATATCTCTACCGCATACTTTCTCTGGTTGAGAAAGATTTCTTCTAAACTTTTCCATACTTCTAGACCTAGGAAATAATGCATTAACCCAAGGTCTTTCATCTCAAATTCTTCTGCTAGTTTCTTCTTGCTCTCCATGACCTGTTTTTCATTTCCTGTCAAGGATAGGTCATCCACATATAATAATAGGATGACAAGTTCATCTTCTACAACCTTGAGATAAAGGTTAGGATCAGCTTTACTCTTGGTAAATCCCATGCTCGACAAGAAACTATTTATTCTTCCATACCAAGCTTTGGGAGCTTGCTTAAGGCCATAGAGGGCCTTCTTCAACTTGCATACATGACTCCATCTGGATTCAACTTCAAATCCTCGTGACTATTCGATGTAAAACTCTTTCTCAATCATACCATTAAGGAAGGCTTGTCTTTACTTCACCATGGAAGAAACTACCATGATAGTTCTGAAGGAAGTGTACCTTTCTTCTTGGAGTAAGTGTCTCTTCAGAATTAATTCCCTCTTTCTAAAAGAAACATCTGGCCACAAATATTGCTTTATACTTCTCGATACTTTCGTCAGCTGCATGCTCTATTTTGTATATCCATTTGGAGGGTACAATACTCTTTCCTTTTGGTTTGGGAACTATATCCCATACATCATTCTAGTATTATTTCATCATAACATCTTCCATGAGTTTGTCGTGTCAGATCATCAACATATCCTAGTCTTCTGCATTCAACTTTGAAGGTTGGAACCCACTTTACTCTTGGTAAAGTCTCGATCCATCAAGAAGATATCCATCATGTCGTACCGTGTCAAACTCAGATATATTCTATAGTCACTCCCCCTGAAGTGGAGTATTATCTTCCTTCTTCATTCTGTACAGGTGGTTCTATGTTTGATATATACCGGTCAATAGAGTATGTCTTTCTGAGGCAAATCATGAACCTTTATTTGTACACTTGTTCTTGTATATCCATATGGAGGATACTATGTACTTCCCTTTATGTCTTGAAATCATATCGTATACATCATTCCCCATGATCAACTGTTATTCTTTGATAATAGTTTATTTCATAGCATTCTTTTCTTCATCTTGAGTTATCTCTCAAACCCATGGTGGTCTTCATCCTTTGAGGTGGATCTAATGCTCTCTAAAGCTCTTTCTTCCGTCATGGTGTCTCTGACCTTGGGAGCTTCAGATTCATGTTTATTGAATTCTCATCACTTGTTCTTCAGAACAATTCTTGTCCTTATTTTCTTGTAGGAGGTTTTACAGGACCTTTCCTACAATTCAAATGCACCAGTTGCATGGTTAGAACTATTTCATAAAACATATGCATAACGACAAATTCTTATGCATCATGCAACGATTTAGCCAATACAACATTCATCCATATCTCACAGAAACTTTCTAGATGCCTTCCATCTCTACCATGACATCATTGAGATTGTGCACTAATCCAATATGTCAGCAAAGAGGTTTGATAAGTAGCACTGGAGAGTTATATAGTGCCATGACCTACTTACCCATCACATGCATATTAGTAGTATTAATGTAAACAATCTATCATGCATAACACACACAATCAAATGTATAACAAAACAATATCATGAAATGGCAATTGAATACTCATGTTTTATTTGTTTCGTGGGTAGACTCCATCTTGATCATTCTCCTTTATCATCTTCTTCATTCATGAAATAATCATTTCTTATCCAAATGATAAGATGAATAAGAGGTTCTTCAATAATTGAGTTTTTCATATTCCTCATCGCTTGAGGGATCTTCTTTGAATGGTGAGAGCTTGATCTTCAATTGCTCCCATATTCTTCTTCTCTTCTTATTAGTCGAGCTGAAAGTAATCACTTACTTCTGGCATACATTCTTCACATGAATGAATCCCATGATCATGGGAGTCCATTCAAGGTGGCTGTCACCACTTCTGCATACTTCTTCTTCTACCGCTTCAAGTTGTTCTGCATTCTGGATCTTCACATTCTTCAACTGTTTTCTCAAAGCCATCTTCTGATTTAAGTTCTTATCTTCAAATAGCTTAATCAAGGAATCAAACATCTTCAGTTTCTTTAGGGAAGACACTTGTGTTATAAGTTTATCCGTGATTGAGTCAACAATGATCTTCTTGGCCTTGATCAAGTTCTTCTTGTGTAAGGCTTTGAGCCTCATCTTCGTATGGAACTGGAACCTCTCTACTCATGTAGGTGTCCAATTCATTTTCTTCAGAGAGATAAAATACTTCCATGCTTGGAAGTTGTCAACTTTACTAAGATTATCATCAAGCTGATGTGATATATCACTTTTAAATGAGAACCTCAAATGCAAATAGCAAAAGATTAGATCTTACCGATTTGTGGTGTTCGTCCTGCTTCCAGAGCTGGCTGATTCAGGGCTTGTCAGAGAAAACCTAATTTTCAAAACTTTTAATCTTTCAAATATGATTGGATATAAAGATATATCTCTTCAAATGGAGCTGTCCAATGTACTCCTTTTCTGAAAATAGTGGAGGGAAGCTCCCGGAATAGGAAGCCCTAGTTTTCAAATTTCCTCTGCAGAAATGCCTGTCACTGTTTCTGTGAGACTCCAAAATTACTACTTCTTTATGTCTGAAATTTATCACTTAGGTAACCTTGCATGTCCCTGATCCAAAACCATAGGTTTAATTAGAATTGGTTTAACCAATTGGGATTTATGATCCTTTTCCCAAGGTGACCTGTTACAGGACTTTTCAGAACATCAAAGTTGTACGGTCTTCCACGTGTCACTGTTTCATCTTCTGGTTCTAAAATTCATACCATAGAAAGCAAAGTCTGTGATATTTTTGTAACATCTTCAATAATTCCATTTGGACCTCGGTATCCCAAGATACAGAAATTCTCACCAGGTGTCCTGTTTAGGGATGAATTCGTGAAGAGGCTGGAACCCTAACGTGGAGGGATCATATCTCCCATAATATAGCGATTCTGAGGCTTCATTTTGGAAAAATTGTACACCAGGAATTTATCTTCGTCCTATTCAATTTTTATCTCCTGATCCTTTGCCAATATCAGGATATATCGAATGTACCAAAACTTACCAAATTTAGTATTTAGGGTTTTTCTAGCTCGGGGTCAAACTAGGGTTTGACTTTCCTGGAGTTTCACCCAACCAAATTTCTTGATCCAGGTCTCTAAACTTCGATTTTGATGAGGAGAACATTCCTATGCCGAGCTCACTCAAAAATTCCTCTTCTGTAGAAAGCCCTAATTTTCTGCACCAAAACTGAAAATGCTCGGAATCGAATTTCGCTTCGACAGAAAGATGCGCCCTTCAATGGGGAGTCAGTATAGCATTCTTTTGTTGATCAATTGTGGATAGCAACCCAAAAATTAATAATCCCTAGATTTTGTAGCTGCACAATGTCTTCTTTCAGGGTGGCTCTGATACCATGTTAATTTTTCATATGCTAAGCTAGATCATTAGTATTTCATTTCGAATTCATAAGAAAAGAATATAAATAGGATCACTGAAAGATAGACAAGCACAACCATACAAGAGGAACACAAAGATTTATCCTGGGAAAACCCTAAAGGGAAAAACCCAGCAAAATCTTCCTCAATATAGATGCCCCAAAAAGATGAAAGGTAAAACCAACAAGGAGATCAAAGCCCGATCCTCCTCCTTCTCCAGCTACTCTTCTCTTCTCTACTAGTGTGCTACACAAGTGAGAGTGTGTGTCACAAATGAGGAGCACCACACCTCTATTTATATTCATCCGTTCACTTTAACTAACTCATTCAACATGTAGGCTCGAGTTAAATCATATAGGCTCGAGTTACACATGTAGGCTCAAGTAACCACACCGGGGTGATAATGACCCACCTTTACAATTAGAGGGGACTACCTCATGACTCTTATTAGTTCTTTCGATTAGAAGCATCGGGGTACAAATTAATACAAGTGGTTCTCCCGGTAGGACCATCGGGGACCACAAAAGATACATATAGAATATTCTACGAAGTTACAATATTTCAACAGTAGCCTTATTCATACTGGGGCTAAAGAAGGACAGTCTCTGTGAGGATGAACCCTACTGTCTAGTGCTTTATAAACAGGGAATATCTACCCATCATCCAAGAACTCCATTTAAAAGCCATGACACTGTCTCTGGGATCATAAAGCACCAAGAAATAACTTCTTGGCATTTGGTATAACATGTGACCATTGAAATTTACAGTCCTTTATCCACTCTGCTATTGTTTCTGCTGAAGGACAAATAGCAATGATCTAATAGTGGATCTGGCTTGATGATGAGAACTAAGGTTTCTAAAAAATGGAACAATCCATTTTTCTTGAGCGGGTGGGGAAAATTTTCACCCACCCTTCTTTTTCAATAACCAGGTCAGAATCTCATTGGGAGAAAGCCGAGGGAAAACCTCCGTATTCCTTGGATGCCATTCTTTCTACCCTGGTAGTTCTAAGGCCGACCAACAAGAGATGAAATTATTCTCCGCACGAGGACACCCTTCAACAACTTGGCCTGAATCTACGAAGAGAAAAGATAGAGGTACAAACTCAAAATACTCCTTGATAGAGGAAGCCCACAAAAAACAAGAGATTATGAAGTTCCTTGTATATACCCTTTAGCTTTTTGCTTTTCTGATTGTATATATTTTTATGTAAATATAAGATGTATTTGTCAAAAAAAAATTCACTGCTAGTTTTCTATCTGATATGTGTTCTAATGTATGATTCAGGATTTGGCTTTCTGAAATGCAAACCTAATCATGTGATCATGTACTATTTTTCTATGTTCAATTAGTAAATATTATTTTACTTAACAAAAAATACAGAAAGAATGCATCATCATTTTCACTTTTTATTAAGAGTAGGTAGCATTGCGTGCTAATCCTTTGTGTTCTATACATACATGCATATGAGGATGTGGTTGTAAGGGGCTAGAGAGACTGATCCATAACACTATTGTGCTATTATAAGTTTTGTTTCCATTCTCCTCTTTGTTTTTAGTCAGATTTAAATTTCATTGCACGGTGATCTATCTTATGCAAAAAAAGTGAAACATACCAATGGAATAGTGATTAGTGTCTTATGGAACTACAAAGGTTTCTTCTAGTCTCCCTGTTAATAATTTGGGCAATGTATCAATGCATAAATAAATTTACAAAGACTAATGTTCTTTATGGAAACTAGGCTTTACATCTCTTGTTCACTAAACATACCTTAGCTGCACGGTTGAGTGATACTTAATGTTTCTACTATATGATAGTTTATAGCTTCAACACCAACTATTTTTCCAACAGATTATGTCAAAGAATTCCAAAACTATTTTGACAAGGCCCCTGCAGTGCCATTTAGTGAAATTGAAGTTGTTCTTCGATAGGAGCTCAAGCAGCCATTGGAAAATATCTATGAATATATAGATCTAGTGCCAATTGCTTCTGCTTGAATTGCACAGGTGTTTCTTTCCTATTTTGCATAGTTGGTTATACCCGTTACATGCTATTTTAAACAAATTGCTGAACTTAGGATCATTGGCATGCAGGTCCATGGTGCCATATTAAGAGGGTCTCGAGAAGATGTGGTGATCAAGGTTTTAAAGACAGGAATTGAGGATTTTCTTATTGTAGACCTGAATTATGTCAAAGAATTCCAAAATTGTTTTGACAAGGCCGCTGCAGTGCCATTTAGTGAAATTGAAGTTGTTCTTCGACAGGAGCTCAAGCAGCCATTGGAAAATATCTATGAATATATTGATCCAGTGCCAATTGCTTCTGCTTCAATTGCGCAGGTGTTTCTTTCCTATTTTGTATAGTTGGTTATGCCTATTACATGCTATTTTAAACAAATTCCTGAACTTAGGATCATTGGCATGCAGGTTCATGGTGCCGTATTAAGAGGGTCTCGAGAAGATGTGGTGATCAAGGTTTTAAAGATGAGAATTGAGGATTTTCTGATTGTAGACCTGAATTTCCTGTACATAGTTGCATGGACTTTGGATTTTCTAAGTCCTCAAGTTAACCATACATCGCTGGTACATAATAAAATCACCAAGAATTTTACATTTCCTATCCTATGCTAAGGTTATTTCTATTCATTTTTTTGGTGTGGGGAAAGTTTGGTAAAGGTGAGATAAGATAAGACAATTTTGTTAGTGTCCAACAGATGACCACAAAAGTAGGTTAATAGGACTGCTAGGTACAATAGTGTCAATGAACTAGGAGTGAAAAAATGGCTTTTATATAAAGTAAGATGAAGGGACTAAAGTACATATGATGGATAATTTAGACTAAAAATATCACGAACATAGATAGGCTTTGAATACACTTGAACAATGCACATATTGTTGTAATCATAGATATTAGAAACTAATAAATTTTTTGGATATTCATTTTAAGTTGTATTTTACATTGATGAATGTTGCATAAGAAGATGGAATGGAAATCTTCATGCATCCGCTTGGACATGTTTATACTACATTATTTCAAAAGCATCCTACATAAGAAAGACAAGAAGTCACGATGGAGAATAAGAAGGCACCAATATTGTTTTTGAATCTCCTCTAAAGTGTAAGTTTAAAAGTTAAAACAATAGAGAAAGTTATTGACAATTTAAGCCATAAGTATCATTTACAAATATCTACTGTCTGTTCAAATAGTTCTGTTATGAATACTATGTTGCATAGATACATTCAAAAGTCAAAGCTGTTAATGTCTATATTTACATAAACATAATCATTTTTATGCCTGAAACATAAAAAAGAGAGAAAAAAGGACAGTTATTTGTGTTGCTGAGTAAAGGTGAGATAAGATAAGACAATTTTGTTAGTATCCAACAGATGACCCCAAAAGTAGGTCAATAGGACTGCTGGGTACAATAGTGCCAATGAAGTAGGAGTGAAAAAACAGCTTTTATATAAAGTAAGATGAAGGGACTAAAGTACATATGATGGATAATTTAGACTGAAAATATCATGGACATAGATAGGCCTTGAATACACTTGAACAGTGCACATATTGTTGTAATCATAGATATTTGAAACTAATAAATATTTTTGGATATTCATTTTAAGTTGTATTTTACATTGATGAACATTTCCTAAGAAGCTAGAATGGAAAGCCACCTACATAAGTGAAATCCAGATAAGAGGACTCGCCATGGCTGCTTAGGTCTGAATCTTGTTTCCTTCATTGAGAGCCCCAACCGTTTCCATCCATTCTTTATGGTCCTTGGTGTATAATATAACATCAATTGAAGTTTCATGTATGTGTTCAATTTTGTTTCCATATTTTAAGTGCTACAAGCATTTTGTGGAAATGTAATGGCCCATTCCTATTTCCTTTTAATGCTTGGGAAGTTTAAGTATTTGTACAATAATTGTAAGGTATATTTTACAGTTAGTAAGTGAAGTCAGTATAGGTCTATTGGAGAAAAATAAAACATGAAGTCTTCTGAAAACTTTTTGAAATATTTTTGTCTTTTTAATGCTGACTTTTGGTTTGTTCTCTCAATTGCCTATAAAATTTGAAATGTTTGAGTTTAAAATTGTTTTTGACTTGTCTATGGCTGCATTGGTATAAAGATAAGGATTATAATGATTCATTTTGAAAGTGAATATCGAGCCTAAACACCTGTGACTTTCATTTGCTTGGATTTTGTAGGGTGTTTTGTGTGAAATTTAGCAGTGATGCAACTTATGTTCTGTCAGGAAGTGACAACACTAAGATTCTCCTGTGGAAATCTAAAGCATCAGAGCAGTTAGGAGTGGTAGGAATCTTACCATTACTTTTTGCCAACTTATTTTTTGTTCTAGATTTTTTTGTGTCCTTATTGGAAATCACACATTTTCAATCTCCCAGGAAAACTGACTGTCATACTTGTTCTTATTTGTTTCAAAAGACTACACTGAAAGGCATTCTTGTTCTGGGCATGAGAAACTGAGGGTTTAATTCCCTATCATATAAAATCGAGGTAACTAAATACTATCATATATTTATGTGCCTGCGTAGTTTTTTTTGTTCCCTGTAAACCTACTATGATTTTTAAGTCTATTGTGCCACTTAAGGTTTGAATTTTGATTCAACTCCACGGATAAATTCATTTCTACAAGGTCAGCGTACACTGAGCTTTTTTTAATATCCTCAAAGAGGTTTCGAATGTTAGGGAAATATATAAATAAATCCAGCAGGCAATTAAAATTTCAATAGTAAGGCCAGAGGTACAAATTAGGGGAGCTATATGTTAGAGTGTAGGATATGCTCTTTCAAGGGAGGAATGTAGGATTAGGGCAGCTATATGTTAGAATGTAGGATTTGCATAGAAAATCTCAGCTGATATGTCTTTCAGGAGGGGAATATGATATGGCTCTTCAGGTGGAGACATGGTCTTCATGCTAGAAGAAGAGCACATAATCAATATTTTTCCTAATCCAATTTGTGGTGGAGTTTGAAGACTGAATTAGTGAAGTGGTCATGTAGCAATCAACCTAGTGAAGAGTCAAGGCGCTCCTGTAGCAGCAGTTAATTATTTATGATGTATCTCCAGCACTTCACTTGCATTATGTAAGTGGGCATGATTTAGTAGAGGAAATATATTCCTGTAGAAGCTTTGTAATCCTATACCAGCCTTTATATTCCTGTAGTGACACATGCATTTCACATTCCTATAGCAGCTTGAATTTGATCTAGGAATTTGAAGAAACATTTCCAACCTGTATTACTGACAAAGAAGGGGACTGTACCATACTGAAGGCATTTTTCCTATTACATATCAATTGCCATTCTAACATCTCATCCCAGGCATACCATTTTGGAGTTGAAGCTTAAACTGTAAGTGGTGGTCATTAAAAGTTAAGTTTCAGATCTGTAATTTATTGTGCAAACAGTCTTGTGATGTTAGTGTATGGTTGTGGCCATTATTAATAAGCCACCACATTTCCAATAAATTCATGTAGCTTCCTATGGGCTTTTCTTATGGGGAATGGAAACATTTTGAAGTATTATCTATGATTTTAAGTGAATGATATATCTGATCTGGAATGAGTGATGAATGGATACATTTTGAATTCTTATCTATGATTTTTGTGGAAATTGAACCCAGTGATAGAACAATTACACTCACAACAATTATCAATTGTACATGCAAAATCACTCACAAAAGAGACTCAATATGGAGCTGAACACTAAAATATATTGAATAAGTGTAAAATAGACAACCCTATTAAGTCATAGGCTGCCACAATAAATAGTTACATAAAGGATTTGAATGCATGAGGAGGCAATTCAAATCTAGTAAAAAGCAGGCTTACTAAATCTAAGCAAATCCCCCATAGATGCATAAAGCAGTTTCCAAACTATCAAGGAGCTCACGAATAGGAAAAATCACTTAGGAAAGATAAAAGGTAATGGAAGGACAACTCATACATGCTTTTCATAGGAGAAAAGAGTGGAGGATGTGGAGGACAAAAAACTAGTTAACCTCACCTAGTCAAACTTTCCCAATTTCCTTAAAACACTGAAAAAGTAGGCAATAAAGCAGAAAAAGCAGAAGGGCACTTAGGAGGCCAGGAATAAAGTAGATTTGATTCTAGGAGGTTTCCCAATTGCTCCATGAGTCAAAATTAGCAAGTTTTACCACTATGGATGTGTAGATGACAACTTGCATAAGGTGGAACATGGAAACTAGGAAAATAAGACAAAAATGGATTAATTAATGTCTAAGTGAGCTAACTATGGGTTGATTATTCTAACACCCCCCCTTAAGCCTGACTTATGAGTAATATATCATAAAATTATAGGGCCTAGAAACAAGGCTTAGTCACCCTTTACATATTGCATGTCCATATAACCAAGGAAAGAGGCAAAAACCCAGTGGGAAAATCCTCCCTTAAACATGGACTGTAAAACAAAATTTGGAAATCTTGTCATCACTCATGCTTCACAGCATGATTAGAAATCCCCAGCAGTGATTTGAGATTGCTGAATTTCTTCTCACAAAATGATTTGGTGAAGATATCAGCTACTTATTCTAAAGATGAACAGAAGAGTAGGTGAATGGTGCCATCATGCACAAGTTCTCTAATGTAGTGCATATGGATCTCAATGTGTTTGGTTCTCTGCTTCTGAATTGGATCATTGCAGATTCGATTGGTACTCTGATTATCACAGTAGATAGTAGTTGAGTATTCTGATTCGAAGCCACACTCTCCAAGTAACCCCTGCAACCATAAACATTGAGTTGTTGCATTTACAACTCCTCTGTACTCTGCTTCTGTAGATGAGAGTGCAATGGCACTCTGTTTCTTGCTTGACCAGCTAATTGGCCCTTATGCAAGCATGAAAACATATATTGATGTGGAATTTATGTCTGTGCTATCACCTTCCCAATCACTGTCAGTAAACCCAATCAAATCAAGATCAGATTTAGCTTTATAGAAGATCCCATGTGTCCTTGTTCCCTGAACAAAGTTAAGGATCCTTTTGCATGCTTTCCAATGGATCTCATGAGGCTGATCCATGTATCTAGAATCTGCACTTACTGCATAAGAAATATTAGGTCTATTATGTGTAATATACAACAAACATCCAATCAATTGCCTATTTAGTGTATTGTTTACCATAGGTGAAGAATCAGCTTCTTCAAGCTTCACTCCTGAAAGGAAAGGAGTCTTGCTTGGCTTGCAATCCTTCATTCTGAATTTGTTCAGAAAATCCAAGGCATACTTGGACTGGTGCACCTTGATTCCAGCTTTGGTTTGAGCAATCTCAAGCCCCAAGAATTGGCTTAAGAGCCCCAAATCTGTCATGGAGAAGGATTGGTTCATTGCACCCTTCAAGGAAGCAATCTCATCCTTTGAGCTTCCTGTAATGAGGAGGTCATCAACATATAACACAATTATTATTAATGAACCATTAATAAACTTCAAATATACATTTGGATCTGATTTGCATCGAACAAAATTCAATGATAGCAACAAGCTATCAATCTTGGCATACCAAGCCCTGGGGGCTTGCTTTAGCCCATACAATGACTTCCTTAGCCTGCACACAAGAGATGGGTTAGTAGAAAATCCTTGAGGCTTCTGCATGTATATCTCTTTAGTGAGATCTCCATTCAGGAAGGCACACTTTACATCCATGTGATGTACCTCCCATTGCTTTGAAGCTGCAATGGCTAAGGCTAGCCTGATGGAGTCCATCTTTGCCACTGGTGCAAAGGTCTCATTGTAATCTATGCCATGAAACTGTGAGTAGCCCTTGGCTACCAATCTGGCCTTGTACTTCAGAGTTGAACCATCAGCAGCAAATTTGGTCTTGTACACCCACTTACACTGAAGTAGCTTCCTCCCTGGGGAGAGATCAACCAGCTCCCAAGTGTTGCTCTTCTGGAGTGAGATGAACTCTTCCTTCATGGCTGCTTGTCATCTTGGATCTCCTACTGCATCTTCATATGTCTGAGGATCTGATTCCACCATCAGATAGCATTTCTCAGAAAACATAGGATCCTTCATGCAGAGAGCACTCTCAAATTGAGATCTAGTCCTCCTAGTGTCATTAGGATTTCCAGCTAGATCTCCTACTGCATGAATGGTCTTGGCTGCCCATTTTGGCCTTGTAGGGATGCTAGGATCTGCAATAAATTCATCACTATCAGACATATCAGAATCAGCATGTTCAACAATATCTTCACTTACATTCATAGGTTCTGGTCGTGAAGAGGATTCTCCAACTTCCACAGCTGCTAGGGGTTCTTCTTGAAACTGAACACACCTTTCAATGAAGACTTTGTTTGTGCTCAAATTTATCAGCTTGTACCCTTTTGAATCTTCAGAGTACCCAAAAAATAGACACTCTTGGCTTTGGGGCTGCAAAGCCTTCCTCTTTTCTGTTGGAATTCTAGCCCAAGCCCTTGAGCCAAAAATCCTAAAATGGGTCACATCTGGCTTGTGCCCACTCCATGCTTCGAAAGGAGTCATACCATCAAGCTGTTTATGAGGAAACATATTCTGAATATAGGCTGCATAGTTTATAGCTTTGGCCCAATACTTTGGTGGCAAATTCTTATCCTCCATCATGCATGTTGCCATCTCCTTCAGTGATCTGTTCTTCCTCTCAGCAACACCATTTTGCTGTGGTGTGTAAGGGAGAGAATGATGCATCTAAATACCTGCATCTACACAATATTGAATAAACTCAGACTTGACATACTCACCACCATTGTCAGATCTGAGGACCTTGAGTTTGCTCCCAGACTGGTTTTCAACCAAAGCCTTAAAGACTTTGAAAAGGCCAAAAACTTCAAACTTGTGTTTCAGGAAGTAAACCCAGCAATACCTGGAAAAGTCATCTATGAAATTCAACGCATATTTGGCCTGACTCATGGACATATGAGGGAATGTGCCAGAAACATCACTGTGGATCAACTCGAGGGGTGCAGAGGTTCTCTCATGACTAGCTCTCTCAAATTTATGCTCTGGGTGTTTTCCTAGGATGCAACCTTGACAGAATCCTTTGGAAAATTTTATCTTTAGTAACCCTATGACCATCTCTTTTTCACTAAGATCGGAAAGATACTTGTAATTTAGGTGGCCAAATATTTCATGCCAAATCTTTCTTGCTTCATTAGCATGAATTAGAAGAGCAGAGGGGTTTGAGTAGGGTAGGAAGTGTGAGAACATGTATACATTCGAAGTATGATTTGCAACTCCTTTTGCAATGACTTTACCACTTGAGATCTATGTGATCTCAACTTCATCAGGGGAGAATATGACCTTCTTTGGAGACCCTGTGCGGGTCATCTGATACACTGATAAGAGGTTAGAGGCAAGACCTGGAACATACAACACATTGCTGAACTTACCATGATCAAGATCAATCCTCCCTTTGCCCAAACTTTCAGTGAGAAAGTCATCTCCCGGTACTATTGGTGGACCTTTCGACATGTCAAGTGAGGTGAATGCATCCTTGGTTGAAACAATATGTCTTGAAGCTCCAGAATCAATGATGAAACTAGGTGAGCTTGATGTGCCAGCAACCAATGCATGAACTCTCTCTCTGTCTTCTGAACTTGATCCTCCTTCCCTCTTCTTTGAGTTGTCTGGAAGGGAGATGCCATTCTTCTCCAGGAGTTGGTTCAGCATGTCTATTTGCTTCTTCATGTAGGAGCTCTCAGAATTATTTCCCTTACTGTAGTATGCGCACTTGCTCATTTCTCCTTTGTTCTTCTTCTTCTGGTATTTCTTCTTGGAACCTTGAGGCTCCTCCGGAGACTTGTTCTTGTATCTCTTTTGCTGAGGTGGATTTTTAGCTTTCTTTTTTATTTTTGAATCCACCCTCGAATCTCCAGCAACCAAAGCTTGGTATTTGGATGGTTTGATGGTTCCCATCATCACCAGTTTGGCTTGTTCTTGTGTGAGAGATTCCATGAAATCTTCAAGGCTAGGCATCTTCCAGGTTCGAGCTATCAACTTTGTGGCATATAAGGTCAAAACAAACACTGAATAGTCAGGGCCAAGCTTTGAGAGTATGTCCAAGACCAGCTGATCATCCTTCTTTTCGATACCACATTGTTTTAGCTGCAAAACAAGTGCTTTGAACTTGGAGAAATAGAGTTGCAGGGATTCAAAGCTATTGGGACTCAGAGAGATTAGTTCATTTTCGATTTGATGTCCCCTCATCTCATCTGTCTTTCCAAAAATATCAACAAGCTTCTCCCATACTTCATTCGGTGATGTCAACCCATCAAGATGGAAAAGGAGGTCTCTGGATATACTCAGACACAAGAGACCATAGGCCTCATCCCTCCTGTTGTGCCATTTTATCTTCTCTGCAGCTGCATTGGGATCTGCTTTTGTTGCCATAGTCACTCTGTAGAGGCCTTTCACTCTCAACAGTATCTCCATCTCTTCTTTCCATTCAAAGAAGTTAAATGGAGTCAAGATGATCTTCTGAGATTGATCCATAGCTCAGAAATTGTCCTGGGTGTCAGTAGAAGGCTCCCAGTCACTAATGTCGAACCTGCAAAACAAATTGGAAGGAGAGAAATAAATATACAAAGGCTCTAATACCATGTGGAAATTGAACCCAGTGATAGAACAATTACACTCACAACAATTATCAATTGTACATGCAAAATCACTCACAAAAGAGACTGAATATGGAGCTGAACACTAAACTGTATTGAATAAGTGTACAATAGCCAACCCTGTTAAGTCATAGGCTAAAACAATAAATAGTTACATAAAGTATTCGAATGCATGAGGAGGCAATTCGAATCTAGTCAAAATCAGGCTTACTAAATCTAAGCAAATCCCCCATATGTGCATAAAGCAGTTTCCAAAACTATCAAGGAGCTCATGAATTGGAAAAATCACTTAGGCAAGCTAAAAGGTAATGGAAGGACAACTCATATATGATTTTCATAGGAGAAAAGAGCGGAGGATGTGGAGGACAAAAAACTAGTTAACCTCACCTAGTCAAACTTTCCCAATTGCCTTAAAACACTGAAAAAGAAGGCAATAAAGCAGAAAAAGCAGAAGGGTGCTTAGGAGGCCAGGAATAAAGCAGATTTGATTCTAGGAGGTTTCCCAAGCACTCCATGAGTCAAAATTAGCAATTTTGACCACTATGGATGTGTAGATGACAACTTGCATAAGGTGGAACATGGAAACTAGGCAAATAAGACAAAAATGGATTAATTAATGTCTAAGGTAGCTAACTATGGGTTGATTATTATAACAATTTTAAGTGAATGATATATCATATCTGGAATGAGTGAAGTGAACAGTCATTAAAAACTCCCTATACAGTCCACAATTCCTTAAAAATCCCAAGATAATTTAGTGGCTTATGTTTGGGAACTAAAGTATTTGATAAAATCCAAGTTAGAGTTGCCATCTACAACACATAACTTTCATTCATTTTAAAAATACCGAAGTTCTTTTGGGGGTATGCTAGTTAATGTAATTGGTGATTAGTTAAATAATAAATATAAGCGGGGACATCTGTATGAATGATACACAATGCATATTAAAACATCTAATATGATAAAATAAAAATAAAATATCATGTCAAATACTATCACATCAATGGACAAACTTCTAGCCCCAAGAACTTTCTAATTAAAAATGATTTTACGAACAGATGATGTCTCCGACCAAAATTTCTCCTCCTACAATGAAATTGAGCCATACTGGCTTTGGCCCAATTCTACAAACATTCATAAAATCCAAGCAGACAGTTATTCGTAACAGACGGGTAGATGAAATAAAATTGTGGTTCTGAACAACTCTTCTTCTTGTCATAATATCTACCAATATTTTCATATCATCCTACATAAGTTAACGATAAATAGGCCAGAAAGCCGACTTAGGGAACTCGGCATCCAGTTTAAGTGGAGCAGGAAGCTCTCAAATTGGTGAAACAACATCGTATAGGTTTATGCAATCAGGCAATGGATTCAAAGCATATTGGGATAGTTGCAAGGCCTGTAACATGGGTAGTTCACATGTTGGGGTTAGCAGCCATTGTTCTGGTGTTGGTTTGGTGCATTTACTTCAGAGGCGGGCTCACATGGGAGGCAACCAATAAGAGCCATATCTTCAATGTAAGTTTTCTGATTTCATTTGTTTTCCTTTTTCAATTTTAGTTTGGTGTGATATTTATTCATGTCGGTTTGTTTGATTTAAGAGGGTATGAGCATATGGGGATTTATTGAAATGTGGGGTCTGAGAACAGTAAAATGTTTGTACAACATTGCAAGGTTGTTTTTATTTGATAGATTAGTCTGGTCAATCGTCTATTTAATGTGTAAATTGAAAGGGTGTAGCTAGAATTCGGCATTCAAATCATCTGGGCTTGTGTAATTTGGGATTATTTAATGAGTAAATTGAAAGGGTGTAGCTAGAATTCGCCATTCGAATCATCTGGGCTTGTGTGATTTGGGATTATAGATTTGGCTGTGTTGCAACCATGGAAATTGATTGTTATCAACAGTGATTTTGGTCAAGATTGTGTTGAAAGTGAGAATGAGGATTAAGCAGCATTTGAATCTGTTTAGTGTCTTGTATTCTTTGTGTGCCTTCAAACTTGTGCTGGAATTTGTGTCCAACATGTCCGCTGCTTGTACATGACAATGAACTTTATTGCCTGTCTTCGGCCTGGGATGTTTGACAGTAGGATTTGTTTACTAATATTCAGTGAGTGTAAAAACTTTTTAAGAGTTTATTAAAACCTAGATTTTCGATGAACTTTTAAGAGTTTATTAAAACCTAAAGTTTCGTATTTCATCGAGGTGAGTCCATCTTCAGACCATTTTGAAGGGATCCCGAACACAATATAAATAAGAGATACATTGCCACACTCAATCTGGATATTGGGGTTGGACTTGCCAATCCATCAATGAACTTTTAAGAGTTTATTAAAACCTAAATTTCTGGAGTTAATCGAGGTGATTCCATCTCCAGACCACTTTGAAGGGATCCCGAACACAATATAAATAAGAGATGCATTGCCACACTCAATCTGGATATTCGGGTTGGACTTGCCAATCCATTAATAAACCATTGAACTAGATACTACTGGATATTGGTGTTGGACTTGCCAATCCATTAATAAACCCTCAAACACAACCAATATATTTACGGAACCCTTTACTTGCTGGAGTATATCTTGGATTTTTCAATTAGGTTATGGTTGGAGTACTATTCATAGTTATTTGATCGAATTGAAAGAAGCCATAAGTATTATTGCAAGCTAATCCTTGCAATCCATGATCGAATTAAAAGAAGCCATAAGCATTATTGCAATCCATTGTGTTCAGTTGAATACATTGAGATCTTATTTTTTATTCATTATTTAGGATATCCTAATGAGTTCGATTGAATGCATTAGGATCTCTATCCTTTAAAAAGGATCTCAATGCATTCAATCCAATGCATTGGAATCCCATCTTTGAAGAAATTTCAATACATTCAATTAAAAGTATTGGAATCCCTCGAAAATGAACTCACTTCGATAAAGTCCAAAACATTGGGTTTTAATAAACCCGTAACAAAAACATTGGGTTTTAATAAACTCATAACCATTTTTTCAAATAATAAGCAATCTGTACTGGAATCTATGAATTCATTGTTTACTAGTAGTTTGCTACTTTCCCATCATTTTTTTTAATTGTTAGTGCCCAGGGTTGAAACCCTAACAACAACCTTATCAGGAAGCCAAGTTCAAGGATTGGCTTGGGAAATCTACAACAACCACTTGTGAATTTCAATCATTACAATGTAGCTTTATTATGGATCTATCCTCTTTGTAGCCTTATTCGTCGAACTTAATCCTGCTCTGGTTACGTGGGTTGAAGACCACTTGTAGCCCTTCTTCGATATCTTATCGAGCCCAAATCAAAGGTGTAACCACTGGGCCAGCGACCCTCTTTGAAAATACACATTGGGCCAGATTTGAAAACCCCCTAATTCATCCTTTGAAGGAACACATACAAACATCCACTTGCCCACACATTGGGCCACTATGAAGGAACACAAAGCATACGCATACACATCTATGCCATTAGACGTCATTCAAATAACCTATTATGTGCTTTTAAAAGATGTGCTTGATATGCCATCAACCCATTCCACTTTAAAAGTTAGCAACAAGCTTATCAAGCTTCTTTGAAAGATATGTGCCCAACCAAATGAAAACAACCCATTAGGCCACTTTGAAAAACTTTATTTTGAATCCACCCAATAGACCATCCAGCCATTTCGAAAGATCTCCTTTTGAATCCCCACTCGATATATCATTGAGCCATTTTCAAAAGATATTTTTTCGAATAAACCCTATAGACCATTGGGCCTCTTTTCAACGTGTTATTTTGAAAGACAAAAACAAGGCCCATTGGGCCACTTCAAAATATCTCCTTGATGCAAAGCCATTAAGCTTTTTTCAAAGATGGTGGTCATTGGCCACTTTCGAAATATGTCCATCAACAACTTTGAAAATATCTTCCCATCTCTTTTCAAGTTTCCACTCCAAAATATAAAGACACGACCATTGGTTACTTATAGGTTTCAATTACACTCTAGCCTGAGAATGGTAATGAGTGTAGCATGGCAACACCTAGAATCTATGTTGTCGGGAAGCGCTCCCCCCTTCCTCTCCTGCTACTGAAGTTCTCTTTTAAAGGAAGCATCCAGGAAATGCTGGGAAAATGTGTTTCTTAAATGCTTCTATATTGAAGCATTTTTAGGAAGCTCGCTTCCTTGCAAAAAAAACGCTTCCCCTTTGTTTTTTTCATTTTTTCTCAAAAAAATAAAAATTTAAGTGATGGGTGGGGGAAACTAACCCTAGGTCTATACTAATGCTATATAAAGGAGGAAAAACCTGCTCTAATAGCAAAAGTCCTAACCTTAGTAAACATCGGTAGCATTAAATGGTAGCCTTAGTAAAAGTTGACATTTTCCTTATCTTTCATTTTCTATCCTTCTACTTAAATTTTTAACATTACCATTAATTGTTTCAGGATGTTTGACAATGGTTCCAACCTCATTAGACTTCAAATACAAAAGCTAGAAGTTTTGATCCCATTCAAAATTAACATACTTAATGGTTTTTAGGATTTCAGGATTGCAATGTTCCACTTGGTTCTATCATGTATGAGGGTATGGGATTGACATTTAATCAAGCACATCAACCCCTCTATGTACCTTGATGTTGGTGGTGTTTATTGTTTATATTGATGTTGGTGGCATCAAAACTGGTTTTTGAAGAATCCCTAGTTTTATAGCCTATTTATTGGTGGCCTTAAAACTAGTTTTTGAAGAATCCCTAGCTTATAGCCTATGCATTGAAGAATCCCTAGTTTATAGCTATTTATATATTGAAAATTTGAAGCTTTAAGGTTGATGTTATGGATACTAGACCTATGGTTGACAAATTCACTACTAGGCGATTGATGATGGATGAATGATGTTATATGGTATTACGGTTATTTCATGTTTTTATGCTTTTCATAACGAATTCAACATTCTACAGGAATTTGTTGACATATATGCATCAAAATATAAATATAAATATATATATATATATATATATATATATATATATATTATATAAAAACATTTCCGAAATGCTTTTAATCTGAAAATTTTTGAAAATTTCGTTCTTCACTCCTGCTTTCGCTTCTCACTTTTGCTTCTGCTCCCCAGTAACACAGCCTAGAATCAAATGGTGAAAAGGATGACCATAGAATAAATGAACTAATGAATTATTCAATTCAATTCACACGAAGAGAGTTGCACATAGGAAAAAAATGGTTTAAATGTCCATGGAATTCGAATTCCTATGGAGATTGAGTCTCCTACCATCCGTAAGACTTGTACTCAACCCCCAATTCCTCATAACTAAGGAAGGTGGATTAAATCACCAATTTCAAATTACCACCTACATTCACTAATGAGTGCTTGGGGTTTTTAATAAAGTGCATATGAAAATATCAAGGTTAGAAGAGTTAGACAACTCAGGATTATCAATAAACCTCTGGGACACCTTTCTTTGCTTCCTTTATTGGACTTGTACCCCCTCACGTTCTGTGTTCCCTTTATTGGACTTGTATCCCCTCGTGTTCTTCTGCAGCTAGCATTGGACCTTTGTATTATGATCAAAATATTATTCACATTTCTTGAAAATAGTATGGCAAGTCTACTTCATGGTACATACAAAGCTTATTTATCGAAAATATATGTTTACATATTTGTTAGTTAGGCCTTGGCTTTGAGATCTGAAATCTGTACTAGAAATTCATACAAGATATTTACATCTTTTTCTATACAAGGTCATTCTATCCTCTCATTACAACACTTATTTACACTTTGACACATAATTCCATCTATACAATCCAAAGGTCAAAACTAACATTACAAGCTGCTTACAATTCACTCAAAGTGGTCCCAGTAACCAAGAGCATTCTCCAATTACCCTTCATGAAAAAATTCAACAAAGATGCTTACGGAAAGGTGAATGGTAAAAACTTATCCGTTAGCCTTTACATTGTCCAAAGAGAGGGAAGAGCCTACCCATCCTGATGTAGGACTTGGTCATTGATGTTATTCATGTTCTCTTTCGTTTTTCCTTGTTGGGCGATGTTGTAGGATTTCCAATCTTGTTGTAATATTATTCACATTTTGTGTTTTTCTTTTTCTTTCATGGGAAGATGTAAAATATTTATGTTTTTGGATGTCCATTGAGGGCTTGTTGGTTAAAATTGACTATTCAAATACTAAATGTTTAAGATAATTATCTAGATATCTATCTTATGACAATCAATAAGCACCCAATAGAGCACTATTGATTGTAAATTTGAGCATATAGATCTGTAGACAAAAACAAAACTCACAAAGAAGATCTCACAATTTACTCAGCAATTGAAGAATGAAACAGTGCAAAAGGCTTGCAGCTGTGAATGCTTTCATTAATCAAAAAGTAATTCAGATAATAATTACAATGATGTAAAATGGATTTAATAGCCACAAGCAATTCGAATCCACATGAGGAAGTTCGAATTGATGACTCTACTTGACTGTAGGTAACCAAGACTTGTCTAAATCACAATTGGAGTGCTAAAACACAACTAACTGTTACATTTAGTATTAAATAATGGTTAACTGACTGTGGTAGGTGAGAAAAGCGTCCCACATGTGTGCAATTAATTAAACCATTATTTAACTGAAT
>LPNX010624774.1:743429-753552 GCA_001517045.1 Pseudotsuga menziesii
AACATTGATTGCCATGGAAAATATACTGAACATGATTAGCTTAGATCTGATAAGATATATCCTAGCCTATATAGTAATTAATGAACCAGTGTTGGGTCCTTATTGCTAGTTTTGATCGTGACCTGTGTTTTTCTAGAAGCCTACAAAATGCTAGCCTGAATTGTGGATCGGTATAATAATTTAACTTATTATTAACTTATTTTTTAATGAGCATATTATTAGATGGAGATTAAATTTCAGACATTATCTGAGCTTTTATGTTTAACGATTCTTGATTGAGATAATTATTGCATTCATGGAATTGTATACCTTAATGTGCTAGGACTCATTGATCTCGGCATTCTTTTATTGTGTACCCTCATCTATGGAGTGAAGATTGCAAGGGCCTGGACAATTTAACAAGCTGGTCATTTAGGATTGCATAAATAGAAGAATCATTGATTACGGTATGGGAGAACCTTAGAAAATAATAGTTGAAACAACAAGCTTTCTGGTAACTAGCATTCAAATGAATGGTATAATGGATAGATTACTGACATTTTTCAGAATTTATGAAATTGTGTTTCTTGACAGCTTCATCCTGTTCTAATGCTCATAGGCTTCATTTTCATTGCGAGTGAACGTAAGAAGAATATCCTTTTGAAAGTTCTGGACTCAATATGAATCGTATTCCTGGAGGTGCTCTTCATGTTTTGCATCCATATTATCTTTGATGTTTTCCAAAAAAAAAATGGATTCTGACTTGCAGCTTATGGATTTCGAAATATGGCTTTGTTTTGAGAACATAAATCCTTGCTTACAAAGTCCTTCCTGGAGATAGAGAGTACAAAAAAAGTACATTTTTCTCTGCATTTTCTTGCTTTGGGATTAGGAATCATTGGAATATACACGGCTTTTAAATACCATAATGAGATTGGAATCGTGAATCTATATAGTTGGCACTCATGGCTAGGTCTCGGCACCATTTGCTTATTTGGTATATAGGTACATTCAACCATTGTAACATCAATTTTATCAGCTCCCCGATGGATGAATTCCATTTGTATGTAATGCACATTCATCTATTTAGCGCTCAAGAGTCTTTATTATATTGTGATCTTTCCTTGATAATTTATTTTGTAATGTAGTGGTTTATAAGCGATGCCCCATATTAACAATCAATCCATGAAAACTTAATGAAATACCTAATTATAAAGGAAAAAATTGCAGCTTGCAAGGAACTTTAAGTAGGGTAGGTGCATACTTTAAGGCATTAAGTTATTAACTGTTTTCTTAGTGAAATAAAATTAAAAATATTCACACCGCAATTTCCTTTCTTGCCTGGATTTCCTCCCCATATGGGAGAGATAGGCCACGATCCTATGTTATTCTCTAGATCTGGCCTTGCGACTGTAGAGATTAGGTTCTCTGCTTAGAGATCCTACTCATTTTCTCAGCATCATTGGGGCTCTCTATTGTTTGATTGTATGCTTTGGGATGGTTCCTTTGTATGGCTTGCACAACAGAAAATATTAGAATATGTAACCATGCTTTGTGATTGAAAGAATATTTTTATGGTGATTCAAGATGTCTTGTAACAGCATGTTATTTGTGACAGCCTTTAGATGGTATTTTTTTGGTAGTTTTATGTCATTCCTCCTTGAAAACATCATTTTGGGACAATGTACATGGCTTGTAGTGCATTGAAGTTAGGATGGATTCCTTGGATTGCTATTACCAATAGCTTTCTCTTCTTACACCAGCAAGGGAGCTTGTCTCTCCTATATTCCATTCATAAGCCTACGGGGGCGAGCTCAGTGAAAGCTAGCGTACTGACTTCCTTTACTAGTTGGCTATAAATCCCAAGGATTAATTGCTTCTGTTTTGACCATTTTACAGAAGATGGGTGATGTTGAGCATGGAATAACTCAAATTTTTCATTGAACAACTACAACTGTCTAGATATTATATTGGTGTCATATTTTTTTGTGGTATATAGGTACTTGGAATTTTATATTGCTATAGAAATTCGTAGTTAGAATAGTGATGCAGGCCACATTGGACCATTCTATGTATAAGGTTTTATTTAGACTTACATAAATCAATATAGACTCTAGAGTGAGTTCTGCATTTCTGAATAACAAAAAATGGCTTCCTGTTTCAGTCTGTGTCTGTCATTCATTCCCTCGTCATTGCTTCCAAACAACTTCAGTAGCTTGATTATGTTGATGAGGATAAATTTGTGTCACATTATCCCTAGCATGACACGAGGGCATCAGGAAAGAGTTCGATCACATTTATTGTAACAATAATTGCAGCAGCCTCATCTTCTGTTATTAGTGAGCATACCATCAGAATTTTATCAACACTTAACAATGACGCAGCAATCTAGTGAGATAAACAAAATCTTTTTATTTGTGTTGACTAGTTTCCTGAGGTATAATGTGTTCATAAAATTGTTGGTCTTTGGGATTCTTTGGATTCTTTTTATGCATCCATAAAATCTAATTCACAATACTTTATTTTTACAGGTTGAGAAGCGCAACTGAGCAGAAATTAGACTCACTTCTTCCTCCCTATCAAAAGCAGAAATTAGACTCACTTCTTCCTCAATTTTTTTTTAAGAGTTCTTAAGGAAAGGGTGACCCCTCTCTCCCTTATTATTATTGTTATTAATTGATGGTTTAAGCATGATGTTGGTTGCTACTAGAAAAGCAGGGAGACTTTCAGGATTTAAAATTTCTTGTATCCCACATATAACTCACTTTTTGTGGATGATGTTGTCTTTTTTGGTAAAGGGGATATTGTGGAGTGGGAATGTTTTTAAGCGGTCATTTTCTATTTTTGTTTAGATTTAGGAATGGAGGTGATCTCTAAGAATTTAGGTTTGGAAAAGTTAATTTCCCATTTAGCTCTTCTCTTTCCTTGTAAAGTGGTAGAGCAGAATTCTTGTATGAAATACTTGGGATATATGCTCAAGCCTAGTAGTTACTCCTTCTAAGATTTGTTATGGCTAGTTAGAAAAGTAGAAAAAGAATTGGGAACTGACCTTTAAATTTCTCTCTGTTGGAGGGAGGATTACCTTAATTAGATCAGTCTCAGTACCAATTCATGTTTATTGGTTCTCATTGGCTTTAGTTCTCCGGTCCATATTGATGGTGTTAAGACATAAAATATGTAACTTCTTATGGGTAGGAACTTACAAAGGAGGTATAATTCATTTGGTAAGTTGGCTTAGACTCTCTCAGTCGAAAGCTATTGGGGTGTGACATTAAAAATCCCAGTTGGTTTAATAAGTCCCTTTGTTTGAAGAACTGTTGGAGTGTTTTATTTCGTGATGGTATGTGGCATGAAGTGATTAGGTTGAAGTATTTAAAAAGAGTTTATTTTTAATCTCAAAGAGTATCACTACACTACAACTGACCTAAAGGATTAGACAGCACAAGATTTCCTAGCCCACAAATATCTTGAAGGTCCAATAGGAAAGGGCCATGTATTTAAGATATGTTTTCAATGGTCTCTTCTTTATTTTACACACAATTATGCAGCCCTTCTTTAATCAAGTGATCTTGATTAAATTCTGTAAAACATTTTGCACCATTAACTATAAGTACATCCCAACTTTCTTTAAATTGTATTTTTTGAAAGAACTTTTTTAAATTCAAAGAGAAGCATTAGAACTGGTTGGAAAGGTTGGGAAGCAAAAGCTCACCCAAACCTGGAGGGGTAAACCACTTAACATGATCACTTCCATTTCATTAAGCTGCATTAGAATTGGCTGAAAAGGTTGGGTAGCACAAGCTCACCCAGCCCTGGAGGGGAAAACCACTAAACATGAGCACTTTCATTTGACTAAGTTGTAACAACCAACAGGTTCTCTTCCATCAAAATCCGCAAGAACGTGCACATAGCCTAACATGCCGCCATCTTCACCACTAGAACACAACATTCTATCGACGACAACTTTAAAATAATTTATTTGTAATTAAAAACATGTTGTCGAAAATGAGTCTAGTTTATTCTAACATATTATTAAGTGGCAAAAATCCCAGATGCAAAATATTTATTAAAAAAAAGGTTTTAGTAAAAATGGTTCTGTATGGCATTCTTTAAGTTTAAAGTGTCTTCTGAACAACTTTTGTGTTTTGTACTACATAGTGCTTATTTGGGTACCTTGCAAATCTTTATTCTGAGATAAGTTTTTTAGGATGGTTTATGCATTGTCATGAATTTAGGATCCTTGAAGTCCTTTATAGAAACTATACTCAGTACTCCCAAGTATTATATGTTAAATTTTCCAATTCAAAATTAAGGTAAAAGCAATTCCGAACCTTGGCGGTCTATGATGAAGAAGCTCTTGGTATGTTCTTTTTACTTCTTTTTAAAGGTTTATCTACTTATAAATATAAAAACACTTTATTTTGGAGATTTTGCAGCTGGGACTAATTTTTCAAAGAATCTATTTTCTACATAATTTGTGGTTGTTTTTTGTGCACTATAATGGTATGATTTTCATTCTATCCCCGTTGTTCCTCAGGATGGAGAATCTGGGTGGCGTAGTTTTCATAGGGCCCTACATTTTGGGCATCTTGCAGTGGTTGGAGTGCTCATTGAATCTGGTGCTTCTCTCACATTGGAAGACTCTAAAGCTCAAACACCAATTGATATGCTTTCTGGTCTAGTGCAGCAGGTTGTTTCTAAAGAAAACAATGCAAGTAGGATTTTCGTGACTTTGTTGACAAGTAGACGATGAATTGGAACTTTTTGACATGTAGAAAAGTGTTGCTTTATAATATGAAATTAAATTCCATGTGACTAAACAATAACTTGTTAGCAATGTTTAGTATTGAGTCTTGATGCATTACTTTTTGATGTTTGTCCCTTTTCTATTCATAGGAACTACAGATCTCCTTAGCTTGGGAAATGGTGCCAACTATGAACTTGGAACTGGAAACACTGACATACAGAAGTTACCATACAAGGTGGACGCACTTCAAGGCCTCCTTACAAGGGATATTTCTGCTGCAAAGTTCCATAGTGTAGTTGTGACTGCCTTAAGAGAATTATACTCCTGGGGATTTGGGAGGGGAGGTAGACTACGCCACCTTGATTTTGATATTCACCAGGTATGGGATGTATATTGTACAGGTATGGGATGTATATTGTACAAGAAACTGCAATTGAATTTAGTATAGAATAAAAAATCAGAGACAATTCTATATTGTACAGTTGGTCAATGTACATAGCTTGACAGGACTAAGTGGGCATAAACTGCATTGCAACATGAATGAAAATCAAACAAAATTTCACTAGG
Organism: Pseudotsuga menziesii; assembly: GCA_001517045.1. Lineage (NCBI taxonomy): Eukaryota > Viridiplantae > Streptophyta > Pinopsida > Pinales > Pinaceae > Pseudotsuga > Pseudotsuga menziesii. Next base: position 748,723 of record LPNX010624774.1, read on the forward strand.
CATGTGGAGGCTACCAAATTAAACGTTTAATTATGTGGAAACCAATTGGAACAAACTTACTGTTGATTGATATTCACATCTGTAGTGTACTACATAATTGAATATGTTGTAGGCTTGAGTTTCATTTTATATTCAAATAAAAATTTCAGTCATTTTTTAAAACTTATTTGTTTTGCCATTGTCAAGTGTTTTTAGTGAATGCTTGATAATAATTATTTGGTATGTTTGAATGATTCAAAATTTGTTTGAATATCATAATTATCAAGTAATAACAACTTCTCGAAGGGTGCTAGCTCAATGGTAGAGCACCTGCCTAATTATAGGCAGGAGGTTGGTGGTTCGATTCCTCCGTACCCTATCATAAATTTGTGAGTACAAAAATGACTAAATTCACATATATAAGACTATTAGTAGCTAATTTCCTATATCTACTCGTATTTAACTTAGTCATTAATATGTTATCATCTAGTAGTTTATTTAGTCATTAATTGCTACAATCAGTGACTAAATCCATGACTAAATCAACGACTAAATCATTGACTATCAATGACTAATAAGTCAAGCTATTAATGACTAAGTGAAATACGACTAACTATAAGATAGTGGAAATTAGCTACTATTAGTTGCTGACTCAAAAATAGTCATTTATAGCCTGATTTTAGTCATTTTTTTAGTCATTAATTTTTCATTTTGTACTACTGTCTCTTGGCATGCCTGAATATATGAGAAAAATATCATTATATGAAATCAAGCAAAGTAAAAGTCAATTAAGTTAAGAAAATATTGCCATTCATAAAACAATATATCAATGACAATATAAAAATACATGAAAGCGGAAGATTTCATACTGAGTGTTGCAAAGCATAAGCTACCATATCAGCCAATTCTAGAAAATGAAACATATTTATATAGAAGTCTGAAGGATACACAAATAAGAAAGAAAAATAAATTCAACACATATTTCAAAAAGAGTTGAATGAAATAATAAAAGCATACCCAACATTATAGTTGACACATTTTATATGAAAATCAGTGTGAAACATTCAATCATGTTTGTAATTTTATCTCTGGCCAGCTTGCCTTAGATATAGCCACAGCTAGACTGATACAAATAATTATCAAAACCAAGGGAACTCTAGAAGTGCACCACGAGAAAAGTAATAAAGATAAGAAAAAAAATCACCACGGCGAAGGTAATATTTGAGGACAGACAAATGTTGTATGGTGATTCTACTATATTTGGACACACAAGTGCTATAAGCAACAACAATTAGAAGATAACCAATTAGCTAATTTTCAGTTACCATCCCTTGACTCTTTTACAAGGAAAGTTGAAGAGAATGAGACAAACCTGTTCTCCCATAGTTTAGCCTGCCTACTAACACGAACTTCCTCGATCTTCTTGATGGCCTTCAAAGTATTTTGAACAAAATTTCTATCATATCTCTTAGGTCGTTTTCTTCTTCTCTCAAACTCAAACGTTGATGTATAAACATGAATTTTTAGACAGTACAACCCTCATGTGTGCTACCCCCATGCATTTATATGTCGGGGCATCAACTTCCATTTCTTTGTTTCTCTCATATGTGAAGGCATAAAACCTGTAAAGGTAATAGAGAAGCTAACCTATCAATATTTGAATAAACATGACTATATTTCAAAATTTCCTGATAAATTTCCAAATGTAAAGCTAATACAGTGTGCTCACATCCAGATTGACTAATGAAAAAAATGGATAAAAATTTCAACTCAAACTCTAAGAGCTTATGAGACTTACTCCCAGATACTGGTAGTATATGTATACACTTTCATAGCCTGAGTTGTTTCTCCATGCTTTGCATTGTCAGAATTGCAAGGCTCCAATAATGAAGCAACATGAAGAAATTTTAAAGTTGTTTGAAAGTAACGACTAGTGATTTCAAGGTCTCTACCTCCCATAGTCTGCAACATCTATTGCGGCTATGTTAGACTTCTAAGGAAGTTATCATTTTAAACATTGGATTAAATCAAATCACGAGAATAATTTTAGGCTATGTATAGATGGAGCAATAAGGATAATTAATGTCAAGCAGACCTTCAATCTGTCTACAGAGTGTTTCATATCCTTGGCCTCTTTCAGCACAGAACTTCCTGTAGCTTGCCCATGGTCTCTTATAATAGTACTTGCAGCAACTTCTCCATTAGGATCCCATCCTGTAACTCCATTATATGCAATAGGTCTCATAGCATGCATCGGTGATCCATGCACGTTATCATATTTGCTTGATTCTCTGGGAACTGTTGAAAATTCACCATTAGAGCCATCAACTGTTGCTCTAGCCTTGATTTTCTTAAGAGGATTATGTACCTCTAGCTCACTTTCATTCTTTCACTTTCCTTGCACTACATCACCCTCTGACACAAAGGATGAAGACATCATTGTGAATTTTTTTTAATATTTAAGCACAATGATTTATGCTCTTGATGGAAATGCAGGTCACACAAAAGAACAAAAGTTTGAATGAAAATATAACAAGTGTAGCATATTATAGACAAATAGTAAAGCACATAAAAAGAATCACTAAGTGAAAAACAAATCAAAAGAAAGGATTTGCAGAAACATACCTTTATCAGAAGTATTTTGTTTTGGCTTCCATTATTCTTGTTGTTTCGACTTGTGTATTCCCGCTACAACATCGTTCCCCTTCATTGCTTGGTGTAATATGCTTGTGCCTACTTGAACCTTTTCTAGAGACTGTTGACCTACATCATTTAAGCTCTTACTCTTGTAGAGCTCTGTTTACTGTTTTTTGGAAGAGAATTTGAGTGGTTCATTGAGCCCACAAAATTTGACGATCGGGTCATTACTTGATCTTTCTTACCATTACTGGAAATCATAATTTTCTTCAGATCTTTTACATCTTGAATTGGCTCAGGTTGTTTGATATCAAGGGCAGGTTCAAAATTAGGAGCTCCTGGAAGTTGAAGATGCTCTTTATTTGCTTCCATTTGACCCTATCCTGGTTGTATTCCATATAACAAAAGAACAAAAGTTGAATGAAAATATAACAAGTGCAACATATTATATTCCATATAATATGTTCCACTTGGTATATTTGAGTGTAAATATAACAAGTGCAGCATATTATAGAAAAATACAAAAGCATATAAAAATAATCACTAAGTGAAAACCAAATCAAAAGAAAGAATTTGCAGAGACATACCTTTATCACAAGTATTTGGTTTTGGCTTCCAATTTTCTTTTTGTTTGGACTTGTGTATTCCTGCTACAATGTCATTCCCCTTCATTGCTTGGTGTAATATTCTTGTGCTTTCTTAAACATTTTCTATATACTATTGACCTACATCATTTAAGCTCTTTATCTTGACAAAGCTCGGTTTACTCTTTTTTGAAATAGAATTTGAGTGGTTCATTGAGCCCGCAGAATTTGACGGTCGAGTCATTATTTGATTTTTCTTACTGTTACTGGAAATCATAATTGGCTTTAGAGCTTTTACATCTTGAATTGGATTAGGTTGTTTGATATGAAGGGAAGGTTCAAAATGAGGAGCTCTTGGAAGTTGAAGCTGCTCTTTATTTGCTTCCATCTGACCCTGGCCTAGTTGTATTCCATATAACAAAAGAACAAAAGTTGAATGAAAATATAACAAGTGCAGCATATTAAAGACAAATAACAAAGCACATAAAAAGAATCACTAAGTGAAACCAAAATCAAAAGAAAGGATTTACAGAGACATACATTTATCAGAAGTATTTGGTTTTGGCTTCCATTTTTCTTGCTGTTTGGACTTGTGTATTCCCGCTACAACATCATTCCCCTTCATTACTTGGTGTAATATGCTTGTGCATGCTTGAATATTTTCTAGATATTTTTTACCTACATCATTTAAGCTCTTGCTCTTGACTATTGACCTACATCATTTAAGGCCTGTTATATACATCTTATTTGACCACCTCTCACTTCATTCGGTTAAGAAAAGCTTCTCTAAATGCATAACAAGGCCTCTATGTGCTCCTATTTATAGAATTAGTATTGGCATTCACTTGAGATCTAAGGCAAACAATCAAGCACTATTCACCTACAGGAAACATTTAAGAACAATACCCATTGTATTGTCCAGAGGTGTTTGATGGAAGTATAAACCAGTCAATCTTAATATTATTCGGTAGGCATTATGCAATCATATTTTTTTTAAAGGTAGAATGATGTTGCAGTCTTGTCGTAGTAGTCTTGATTGGGTCAGGGACATTACAGGGATAGAACCAGTTTGTATTGGAATCAAAGTCGGATTGGTAAGGATATTACAGTGGTGCAGGTTTCTAACCACTTATACTATGAAACGAGAACTCGACACAGTTCTCATTTTTCTCTCTCCTAATTTTAGTAGCTATTTTTACCCCCATTTCAAAAATGGTTGATGCCAGTATCACACATTTTCATTTTCAGACATTTTTTGGGTCCTTTGAATTATCTTTGTTGTAAAATATTTTTAATTTCTATTTTCAAGTGTGTTTTTTGAAATTTAACAAAATAACATACATTTTTAAGCAATTTATAATGAAAAACATATACATTTTACGATTTTTTCTATAAAATAAGACATTTTTATGTACAAAATAAGGCATTTTTATTGACAAAATTGTAAATAATTCCAGAAAATAAAGACATTTAAAACCATTTTCAATGAATTTTCAGAGAATTTTTCTCTAAAAATGATCATATTCCATATTAGTTATCGAAAAGTGACGACTCACATAAAGTCGAGAAAAAATATACAAATTATTTGTAAAAAACGTATTAAAAACATTATATTTAGAAATTTTATTTC
>LPNX010624781.1:0-121294 GCA_001517045.1 Pseudotsuga menziesii
AACCTACAGTCATGACTCTTTGATAATTATTAATTATTAATTAATAATTATCTATTAATATTATTTTTAATATTTATATATTTTATGTTCGTTACACAAGGAAATGCCAATAGCACAACTTCCCAGGACTAGGAAAAGCTCCCATGGAAGTGTAAGAAGATTATATTGTAATTGTAGTTGAACCACTAGTCGAAGCCAAAAAGACAGGATATTAGCTACCAACTTCCTTAGCCCCTAGGATCACTTGATTATAGGTAGTAGCTTAAACCTACCAAATCCTTATTTCATTTCATGTTTTCGTCAGGTTATTGAGTTAATTGTTTAAATAAGAGTTTACACAGATGGAATCAATTGGAGATCACTATTATTTCAAAAAACGAATTGAAGAAACTAAACCAATCTACACAAGGGAGAAGTATGGATAGTCCATCCGGATCCAAGTTTGGTTTAAAAGAATCATTAATGAAGCAGTCAGACACCCATGATTTGGATTTAGAGTTCAAGGTTCCTTAACAAAGGTTGTGTTAATACTAGACTATTATTTGATTTTGAAAGTAGAAACATGGGGTTTCCATCAGTTTGAATGCTTGAAGCAAGATCTATACATAAGAATTCAACTAAGAGGTCTCTACTTCGCCAAAGCTACTAGTTGAAAATCATGCAAAACTGTAAAGTTGATTCTTGGGACAATAACTAATTATGAGAAACTTTTTTGTTTGTGAACTGCATAGCATTGTATTGAAAATAAGTACTGGATTTCTTAACAGATTTATGTAGGGATATTAGTGTTTTCAAATGATTTACATAGTCAATCCTTCCTTGCCTTCCTTTGTCATTATGCCTCACATATGCAGAATGTAACTAGGTAAGTCCCTATCTTTCTAGGAAAGTAATGCCTCACATATGTAGAATGTCGCCAGGTAGGTCTCACTTTCCCACAGTAAAGGAGAATGTCGCCAGGTAAGTCCCTATATTTCTAGGAAAGTAATGCCTCGCTCATATCATGTCAATTAGCAGAGTGCTCACCAAGTCTTTGGGACATAACTCCATATAATCCCTATCTCACACCCAATCTCCCAGGCCTATCCACACCCTGAAGGACCAAAAAAGGGGTCAAGCACACTCTCTTGTATTCCAATTTGACTCCATCAAAAAACAATTCCCATTGGAATTCTTGGAATTATTCAACAACTCCAGTAAATACAATTCCTACTTAAATTCTTAGAATCACTTGGACATAGGTGAGGGATGATGCCTTGTTGGAGGCCACTTGTATTTAGAGGCAAGTAAGGTATTTTTCTCCTTGATGATTCTGAGATGGTCATTGAATAAACCAGTGAGAAAACAGAGGTAGGTTTTTCCTCTCATACAATTTTTAGTCTATGGAATGAATACCGGAGATTGCCATGGAACGTTGGAATGAAATTGATTTAAAAGCCACCTTTATGATATTTGCATGGAACAAATCAAGTATCAACTATGTCATTTGATTTTTCCAAGGTTCTAGTTTGCACTTTTCTAAGTCAATATGCGGCTAATTTTTACATTCAAAGAAAACTTATTATTTTTTCATAAATCAAAATCACAACCATAATTAATCAAAGCAAATAGTATTGAAGAAAACTGAAAATTAGGTCAAGACAAGAAGGTTAAGTTGCCAGCTCTTGACATAAATGTATGTAACCCATACAATGGTTTGATTTGGTCAAACAAATACGTTGCAATCATATAAAATAATTTGAACAAGCTCTATAAAATTGTAACCTAAAGGAACAAGAATCATTGTAAATGCTCTCCATTCCTTATTTCAATCAATTGAATTGCCTCTAGATTCTCCTTTGGTTTTACATTCTATTTCATTGTTTAATGCACATAAAAAAGATGTCATGCCAACCATGTTTGACCCAACTTTGCTGAGAGCTCCAGAAAAACCTACTTGCTATATTGGATAATCGATTCCCAATCAAAACTTAATTTTTAAACACAAAATCTTTAAGGTGATAGTTTTTTCATGCATTGCGAACCAGTTGAAATATACACTGATAACTTGATGGTATACATTTTTAAAACCCTGTTTTGTGCCATTAAATCTTGTTTTATGCTATTTTTTAAATTTGAAGGCATTTAAAAGAATGTCAACAAATTAACATGGAAAATTAACTTTATGTTCATTAATTTGTTTAAATAAAAAATGCAACTTTAATTGTAACTTAAAATGATTGCTCGAGAAAAGTTCCATGTAAGCCATAGTTGAAAATTTGTGAATGCCAACTTACAAAATCATATTATTTATCAAATTATCAAGGTTTAGAGCACAAAAAATAGACCATGACCAAAAATTGTACATTAAGAACACATTCAGTATTATGTTTCCTTTTTTTATAATGGAATTTTCCATTAACATGGATCTTTGAATCCAAAAAATGTTTCCACTTCAAAGATATAATTCATGCAATTTCCAAATGTAACTCAATAGGGATTGACATTACAAAGCAACCAATCTCATAAATATTACTAAAAAATTGTAGACATGACATTAAGTCAAGTCAAAATATCATATCATCATCTAATGGATAGCTATAACATCATCTGTACATGGAATGATGCTCCTCTACCAATGACAACCTTTCAGAAATTTGCGTAATTTTCTGTTTACTAAGAGAGAAAAATGTTTCACCAGAGAGAAAATTGTTTAACTGTTAGAACTCAAGAACTTCACAAGTGATGCTTTACAAAAATTTGTTGTTACTAAGCACACATATATTCCTACGACTGTTGGTATTACACAACATTATGCAAATGCCAGTGACAAGGAGGGTCAGCCATCTTGCTATAGCTTTGGCACTCAACAGTTAGATCTCTTCCTTAGTTTCTATACAAGTATAAACATCATAATACTTGAATTACCAACCTTCATGTTATCCAAATTCAGCCATTGATGTATTATAGTGTGATCTCCTTTGCTTCATGTATGAAATATAAACATTGTAATATTGGTTCACTTCACGAGGTTCATAAATTCCAATGACAACCTTCCTGTACTAGTTGATCCTGTCTCACTTAATTAGGATCAATAGTAACTCCAATGCCCAACCTTCATGTACTACTTGATCCTTGCTCACTTTATTAGGATCGACAAAATCTCCAAGGCCCAACCTTGCAGAAGCTCTGGAACTCATTGATGTATATAGATTGATCTCCTTTGCTTCCTATATGAAGTATAAACACCATAAATCTTGCTCCACTACCCAAACTTCCTATACTAGTTCATCTTGGCTTCTATCAAGAAGTGTATTAGTATCTGCATCACAACCTACATAACAACATTCATAACTCTAGTCATCGAAATTCCATATCACAACTATGGGGAAGTTTGAGCATAACTCTAGTCATCTTCCTGACTTTCAGCATTAGGCTTAAAGCATATCAACCTAATTGAGCCCCAATGCTCGAGGCCTCATTTGCCTAAGCAAGCATCTGGTCTAGTACACTAACATGCATACCCCTAGTATCTTGATAGGATGGTCTAGACATCCTCCCCAACACCTACATAGTACTCAGTCATAGACATCAAAGTCCAACAACACAACATCATCGGCAAGTACAACTCTAGCCCCTCTCTGGGACTTCGACATCACCCCTCTAGTATCATGCACTTTGGATTTCTCAAGATGTCACCATGTTCATCAAGAATCATTTAAGGAAAAAGAACCAATGGCATAATTATTGATTAAGTTTTCTCCCATCCCATAAGGTTTTACTTACAATATTCTCTTTTGTAGGTAAAGTCTCCCACAAGGTCCTTGAACAAACTAGCCCTCTTGTCCGATTGTTGGATTACCTACAAATCATCACCTCACAACACTACAACAAATTTGAATTTAAGGGGGGGTTGTCTTCCGCCTCCAAAATTCACTTTTATGGGAGGTTTTGGCTTTGGAGGCGATCTTTACAAACCACCCCTAATAGCACCGATGCTAAAAGTTTGGAATTTACTTGATTAGACTCTACTTGACTGTAAGTAACTAAGACTTTGTCTAAATCACTATTGGAGGACCCAGTAGTTAACTATCCTTGTCTAAATCATAACCGGAGTTCATAGGATCTTTAATACACTACCAAGTGTTACATTTAGTGTTGACTAATGGTTAACTGACTGTGGTAGGTGAGAAAAGCACCCCACATGTGTGCAATCAATTAAACCTAGCGCTATCTGAATGTAGAGGGCTAGAACTGAATGTAACTGACTCCTAACTTGGCTTGAATAGTGATCAACTGAAGTGAACTGACCTTGGTTGGTTTCGGCACTCCTAGTTGCTTCCTAAATTGTAGGGATTGATCTAGGAGACTCCTAAACTTATGCAATCAAGTGAAATAAGTGGCAGTGAGCCTCAATTAGTGTTCCCCACACTTTGGTAACTGAAACATGTGCCCCAATTAGGTCAAGTTTACCCAATGGTGCCAATGACTATAAATAGACTGGATGGACTCCTGATTTAGACATGACTCCCGATTTAGACATATGACCAAATTTGGACAAGGGAGGATTAATAATCCTAACACCCCCCCTGAATGCTAACTTGGACAAATTGTGGGCCCTGGTAACTAAGACAATAGGTCACCCATTACATCAAGTAAAATAAAGTAACTGCTCAATACAAGAAGCTAGGGAAAAAACCACATGGGAAAAAAGCCCTCCTTCTATCTAAGCAGGTAGAATCAGGTCTCAAGTTTGAAAAACTTGAAAATATGTTGCTGCAATCTTCATCTCTGTGAGGTAGTGAAGCAACATGCATGGTGTGCTGTGAACAGGTATTCTGGGGCCTGGCATGTAGACTTCTCCTTTTTCTCCAAAATCGATGATGGAAGGAAGGAGGAATGTAACTTTTGTCTGTGGCTGAATGAAGAGGTGTATGATCATATCCATTCTTCTGAATGCAGTAAGACTGAGCCCTTGACATATTGCATCTTATAGGAAGTCTATTACATCTCTCTGAAGGAGGAAAAATAGTATGGCATAGCGCAAGAGTCTTTCCTTTCTGAGTGTCAGTTTAGTTTCCAGTCATCTTCCTAGCTTCCAGTTTGGAAGTAGGGACTGAATCTAGATCTGAGTCACCCTAAATTTTAATGTCATAAAATGATATAGATGGATCTGCAATACTAGTAGAAGCTGTAAAATAAGTAGATGCAATGGTTTTACCTTCCCTTGCAGGTGGCTGCTGAGAGTGCACTGGTTCTGAAGGAGGCATGAAATGTGAGAACTCATATGCTCTTGAAGGATGATTCGCAATACCCTTTGCTATGATGCTCCCAGTAGAGATATATGTGATCTCCACTGAGTCAGGACCAAATATCACTCACTTTGGAGATCCAGTATGGGTTATCTGATAGACAGATAACAGGTTTGAAGCTAGGGAGGGAACAAACAACACATCTTTGAACCTTCCATGTTCAAGTTGGATAGAGCCCTGTCCTTTGGTTTGGATTTTACTATTATTGCCCATCTGAATACTAGGACCATCAAAGGACTGAAAAGAAGAGAATTATTCTATGGATGCAGCCATATGGTTGGAAGCTCCAGAATCAATGAGGAAGGAAGGTGTTGATGTGCAGCAAGCTTTCAGTGCATGTCCTTTCCTTGGGTATTCTTCTTCTTATTCTTTAGAGTCTTCCTTCCTTGTGCTAGCAGGTACAGAAATGTTGTGCCTTTTCAAAAGAAGTGCCATTTCATCAAGTTGTCTTCTCATACAGGAGCTTTCTGAATGGAATCCCCTTCCACAATAAGGGCAAAGGACCTTGCCTTTCCCATTCTTCTTGCTTCTCTTTGAACTTGAAGGTTCTTTTGACTATTCAGACTCATCTCTTTGCTTCCCTCTATCATTCGCTACCTTATCTCCTCTTGCAACAAGAGCTAGATCTTTGGGAGATCGAATGATCCCCATTTGGATCAATTTATCATTCTCAGAGATAAGAGATTGAATGAAAGCATTAAGAGTGGGAATCTTCCAATTTGGAGTAGTGAGCCTTACTGTTTGGAAGGTGGATACAAATACTGAGTAGTCTGAATTGAGATTTGTGAGAATAGCAAGAATGAGTTGATCTTCATCCTTCTTCACTTTGCATTGCTTCAACTGATATATCCGGTTCTTGAACTTTGAGAAGAATTCATTTAGAGATTTGAAATCTGATGGACTGAGAGTAATCAGATCATTTTCTAGCTGATGGATCCTCATCTCATCATGCTTATCAAACAAGGAAGCAAGCTTGTCCCAAACCTCCTTGGGAGTGTCCAAGTCTTGGATGTGAATTGAAGATCCCTAGAGACTGAGAATTGCATGAGTCCAATGGCTTCATCAAGCCTATTCATGTACTTAGCTTTGTCTTTATCTGATTCTGGCTCTTCCTCTATTTCTTCTAAGAGTCTGAAGAGATGCTTGGTGCGGAGCAATAATTTCATGTCTTCCTTCCACTGGTGATAGTTGAAGGGAGTGAGAGGCTCTATTTGATGAGCCATTTCAAATTAATAGGAAGAACTGAGCTGCTGTAGCGAATGCAATGAGAAGTAGAAGCTGCTTGTAGCGAATGCTGTAAGAAGACCTGATAACCTGTCACACAAACAAACAAACAAAATGATCCGGTTGGAGATCTGAGGAGGAGAGGAGTCTTGTCCACCGAGGCTCTGATACCATGTAAATTTGAGCATATAGATCTATAGACAAATACACAACTCACAAAGAAGATCTCACAATTTACTCAGCAATTGAAGAATGAAATAGTGCAAAAGGCTTGCAGCTGTGAATGCTTTCATTAATCAAAAAAGTAATTCAGATGATAATTACAATAATGTAAAATGGCTTTAATAGCCACAAGAAATTCGAATCCACATGAGGAAGTTCGAATTGATTAGACTCTACTTAACTGTAGGTAACCAATACTTTGTCTAAATCACTATTGGAGGACCCAGTAGTTAACTGTCCTTATCTAAATCATAACTGGAGTTCATAGGAGCTTTAAAACACAACCAAGTGTTACATTTAGTGTTGACTAATGGTTAACTGACTGTGGTAGGTGAGAAAAGCGCCCCACATGTGTGCAATCAATTAAAACTAGTGCTATCTGAATGTAGAGAGCTAGAACTGAATGTAACTGACTCCTAACTTGGCTTGAATAGTCATCAACTGAAGTGAACTTACCTTGGTTGGTTTTGGCACTCCCAGTTGCTTCCTAAATTATAGGGATTAATCTAGGAGACTCCTAAACTTACGCAATCAAGTGCAATAAGTGGCAGTGAGCCTCAATTAGTGTTCCCCACACTTTGGTAACTGAAACATGTGCCCCAATTAGGTCAAGTTTACCCAATGGTGCTAATGACTATAAATAGACTAGATGGACTCCCGATTTAGACATATGACCAAATTTGGACAAGGGAGGATTAATAATCCTAACAAACCCCCCCCCCTAAAAGTCTTTATTACAAAACTTTGGGGGTGGTTCAAAACCCCCCTTGTAGGTACCTACAGAGGCGGTTCAAAACCCCCCCAAAACTCTTTACTAACCTTTGGGGGCGGTTATGAAACCCCCTCACATAAACTCACAAGGGGGGTTTTGAACCCCCCTCGTTGTCACATACAAGGGCAATTTTGAACCCCCTTTGTAGTGACATATGAAGTCAGTTTAGAACCCCCCTCGTAGAAACATACAAAAATGGTTTGAAACCCCCCCTATAGCCATAGAGAATCATAATAAAATATATTTGATTAAAAATAACAATATTGCAATATCATTAGGGCACGAAGGAATCGAACCTTCAACCTCTTTCTTGTAAAGCAGACGCTCTTCCATTGAGCTAGAACCCTTTAATAATTGGGGAAAGGGGAAATATTAACACCAATATTGCATTATTTGTAATTCTAACAAAAGACTAATATTCTGAACATTGTTTCTGACTCGAGACATCTAAGGAAGTAGTCTGAATAAAGGAGCAAAGAGCCAAATATGGATGGCTCTTGTGACTTGTATCTAAGTCAACAAAGGATAGACCCTTTGTTTAAAGGAGGCAATCCTCAAAATACACTATAGACATATGAGATGAGTCCTTGGTGCTCAAGTGTCATGCGAAGCTGGCTAGTTCTATTCTAAACATATGAGCATAAGAATTGCAACTTATCATCTAGTATCAAATATTAAAAAATTCTCTTAGTACAAAAACAAAGACTTAGATAGAAGGCATATGTAATAAGCACAATACTTCCTTAGTTTAATCAGACGATAATCTAGTGTGAAGAAAACAAAGGATACATTTGGCTAATCTCCTTGAGATCTCTACGAACTTACCATGATTGTAGAAACCAAAAATGAGAAAAATTTCAAAGTTGCTTAACATGTGTACCACCCAAGATCTATGATGAGTTGTAACTTTAATTTAAAAAAAAAGCTTCTAATATGGATACTGGACTAGGTTGATCACAATCCTCACTGTAAATAGTCCCTGCAACACCTTCAAAATCATCCATGTTTGTATAACCAACCCTACCTCAAAAATAAATATGGCCAATTCTAGACAATCCTCTAGTCCATCCACTGTCAGAAATGATGTTTACCTTGTCTACCACCTGAAAGTTGCATTAAAATATTAAATAATATTCACAAAATAGTTGCAAAGTTCAATAATTTTATTTGACATCCAGCTGTGTAAGCAATCAACTTATGGCCTCCAAACTACCATTCAAATTATAATGCATGATTACTCAACTCAAATGAAATTGATGGATAGTTTTGAAGGCTTGACATATTCATGAAAGCGGCAGAAGCTCCCCACATACTTAAATACAAAGAATATGATGTTGAATGAATAATTTACAAAGCACACTACTAGCTAAGGTTTTGCAAATGGAATAACAATCTAAGTGGGTTTGAGGGGCAATCTACATGGTTAAGTGCACTTGAGCCAGGTGTCTTGGGATGGATGACCTTCCCAAGAAGTCATGGTTAACAGGTGCAAGTCCTAATCTTCAATACAACCAGGATGGGTTTCTACCAAACTAATTAAGGAATGATCAATCTTGTGCAATCTTTACATATCTAGAATTGCACCCATTATCCACTTTCTGCAATTTCCAAGTTTGCAAAAGAAGTAGAATCACGTAGTTCTACATCAGCATCTAGTTCTTGGTTCTCAAGTGTCATGTAGAGCTAGTCAGTTATATTTTAAATGGATGAGCATAAGCATTGAAACTTATCATTTGGTATCAAAGGTTAACAAATTGTCTTAGCACAAAAACAAAGACTTAGAGGGAAATTGTAATAAGCCTAATATTCCTCAGACAAGAATATAGATAAGAAGAAATTCCTACGACAGAACGAACATTGAGATCTAGGACACTGGCTACACAAAGTTGAAATTGGTATTTATGAGAAAAGCAACTAACAACACTCTAGAGCCAATCATTGAGTTTCCAAATCATTGAGTTTATAAAATCCAAATCTCATATCTCTACTATGATTTCAATTACTATGATAACCATGGTGTTGATTATCATCCTCATTTTTTCTGGCTCAATTACACTTATTTACCTACTTGGGAAAATTATTGACTCCCTAGTAGTAGTAGTTAGAGAGCCAACTACCCTGATTCAGATAGACAAATGGTTGTTCTATATTAACGCCCATAGTCCCCTTCCTTGCCCCACCCACTAGCTAGGTGTCACTTCACTCTAGCACCAGCACAAGCTGCTAGGCTACTAACTCTATCAACACGTCGATGCATTCTCTTGTATGTAGTATGGGGTACAATTCCTCTTATCTCGGGCATGGAACCCAGGAGTACCTATATTTCGAGTATGTCTGTATGTCTGTGACTGACCTTCTGTCAACAACTGGAAAATGACCTTAAGTCAAGTACTCCTGTCTCTCTGCAATGACCTTCAGGCTATGAGTGGCAATGACCTTAAGTCAATCACTGACTATTGGCTATTGGCTATTACCTCCTACTGGCTATGATTAACTGTATATTGTCTATTACACCTGGCTAGGACTTCTGACTATGATCGCCTGGCAATGACTAGAGCTTCAGCTACCCTACCTTCAGTAATGACCTTATAGCTATGACTACTGGCTACTACATTTGTAGTTATTTCTTTTGAGATACAATATTTTAATGAAGTGCACTAGTATGTTGTTAAATAGGGTATGGTTAAGCCCGAAACAAGGTTTGCATATAAACACCTTGCAAATGAGATAGTATTAAAAATTGAGGAAGCTGCAAAGCCTCTTGGGTTCAATGTGCAAATGTAAAATTAAAAGGTAAAACAATCATTTCGTCCATTGCAGCTCAAAATAAAATGTCTTCTTCCAGTTTTACTTTCCTCACTCATTGGAATCCATGCAAAATTTTGAAGTACTTTAGCCTTAAATATTTGACCCTTAAGAAGAACTAATTTTGCTAGGAAAGTGGATCATTTGACAGTACCTTTTATGTAGGGTTTGAGGTGTTTTGAATGTTAAAATATTATGTTAATCGATCATCTTTATTCTCATGCAGGTGAGTCTAATTAAATATGGGCATGTGCTCCTCATGCCAAGAGTGTTGGACTGCTTACCCCAATGCATTGAACATGATAGCTTAATGTTAGCTTTGCATTTGGCTGCTGAGGTTGACAACCCATCTTTTCGTCTGGGCTACAATAGCTTAGGAAGTTTTGCAACTATAAACCATCTGCATTTCCAGGTGAGACTTTTTTTAATACATTGTGTTAGTTACAAAATTTGACTTTTCTATGAAACACTCTTTATCATTTATGCCCCTTTTGAATAGTAAAGAGATGAGGTTAAAGAAGACATTGTGTTTTCCCTGTTCAGTTCTTTCTTTCAATGACTCTTTCTGGATTGTAGAGATAAGATTGCAATGATAATATCTACAAATTTTGAAATTTTGCATAATGAATCGAACATTGTGGAAATCCTATTACTTGGTCCTTCCTTTCCCTGTAGAAAAAGCACCCACAAAAAGAGTACCATGGCAGTCTGAGAAAGGTGGGGTCAAGATCTTTGAACTCTGCAACTATCCTGTGAGAGGTATGGTTTTTGAAGGGGGGTAATACTTTGGAGGACCTCTACAATGTCGTTGGAAACTCCTGCATCTATCTTTAAGATAACAACATACCATACAATGTGCCCATTACAGATTTGTGGAAAAAGAGTCTTTCTGTTTCCTCAGGTACAATGCAGTAGCATCTTACCATGGTTCCAATTTTGATTGCTTCCTCGTGTAGGGTAGTATACTGATGGTGTTGTTGAGACATTGTCTCCTCGTTTTGTCAAGTTTAGGATTTCTTGGTATATTTTTGAAAATCTTGAGCCATTTCTGTGACCAGTGCTATGTAGAGAAACAAGCTTTGGGAGAAGTGAACCAGAGATACTAAACACTCAAGTTAATCCTGCTGTGTGGTAAATTAGTGGACACATGGTTTTGAATACTTTGACAAGGCTTCTGAAGACTATGCATGAAAATTACTTGCCGAAGTCTCTTGTCAAAGGAAATATTTGAAGAAGTTAAAGCTTATGTTTTGGAAGCAGCAACTAATAAAAAGGTACAAGTAGAAGATGGGGAACAAGCTGATGTTGTGGAAGATGAGGTTCCTCGTTATGATTCCTCAAAGATTAACCATAATTCCCCTGTGCATATGAATGAATGACTCGTGCTACAGTGATCGAACTATTTACTTTTTGTTTTCAAAACTATTATCTTAGCAGGACCTTGGTCCTTATATGCTACATCTTCCATATAAAATGCTAGTTGGACAAACATATCTATATTCATATATTTTGTTCTTCTTGAATTTGTATAAAAGAGCATGGAAATTTGGCTAGTTTACTGTTATTTATATAAAACTTGTTACTGGCTCTTTTATTTATCTTATGGCTCGAAATTAAACTATTTGCAATGCTAGCCATGTTGTTTATGTTAGGAGATTTATTAAATTTCTGTACTGTATTTATGCAACTTTTGGATTTGAATGTTGAGAGTAGTTAGTATTTTCTTTTTGGATGTTATAGGAGCCCTTGTATTAACTATTTAAGTGCATATCATTTCTAGCCTGTAGAAATGATATACTTATCTTGTTAAATCCCTATGATTTTCCACAACCATTGCTATTCTAAATTATGCGATTTTAATTTATCACATTTTTCTATTTATCTTCATTTTATGTGTCTTAGGTTGGTGTTTCCATCAGTTTGCAGTAAAATGATGACTTCAGAGTGCAAGAAAAAACTTCCCCACCATTACTTTCTGAAGAAACAACATCTGCTTTATTTTTATTTTCATTTTCTGAGAGGTATGTGTATCTCCTGAATTGAAGTTGATAAAAATGCTAGTTCATCATATCAATTAATATTTCAAGGCACCACTTGGTGCATCAACAATCCAGCATATATTCAGTACTAAGAGGTGCTAGGAGGCTAGGTGTAGAACCCAAATGGTAGCCAGCTTTCCCAATATATAAAGCTCAACCAAAAATTTCACCTGGTAGCACTTTGGCCAATCTTATGAAGCTAACACAAAATCCAAATAGTAGTTAGCCTAGCCAATATTAAGTAGGAATCAAATCTAGATGGTAAGCTAGGGTGGATATTCACTACTATTTCATACCACCGAATCTAAATGATAGCTTACTACAAGAGGGTCAAGAGTGTTCTTGCTCTTAACTGGGATGGAACTTGAGATAGGTATGCTGATTTGTCCACTTTGAATCTTGACACTATATTACATGCTCATTCAGTAGAGACAAAAAATCAAAATGATTTGGGGACACAAGAAATTAAGAATATTTGGGTACAATAATTTGGTATACCTTGAAGTCAGCCAATAGAACAGAGCTTGTAATGTCCTCTTTCAACTAAACCACCCTGAGACACCCGTTAACCTATTTTATTCCCATAGGTTCGAGCGGGTATTAAAGAAAATGGAATAACTGAGGACTAATAGCACTAGGAGCAGAAAGGTAGATCAATTTAGTATTATTAAGTCATCGGTGTAATAAGAAGGCCATTAGAGTTCATATCCTAAAGCATGCGGAGCATGTTGGCCTCATTTCTTTAGTGTTCAAGTCAACATGAAATTAGAATTGCATGCATGCAAAGGTGACGCGTAAACCCTATAAGTGACATGTAAACCCTAAAAGTACATGCTATTCTATTTAAGAAGGGTTATTCAACCAAAGAGTTTATCAATTATTATTATTATTGATTTGGAGCTTTTGAGCAGCATCACAGCGTGCAACCATGGCAGTTGGGGTTGAAGAAGATGTCTTCAGCTAACGAGGGTTCGACAGTCAAATATCTGCCCTAGTCTCCTCCAGGGTAGGCCATTTAGGTCCACCATCATCCTTCATATTTATTTCATTCATAAACAACGACTTGGAATCCATCGGAAGACTGTTTGCAGGAACACGTGTGCATTTGGGGGGATTTAGCTGGAAAATATCAGTTCATCTTCCATACACTGGCATCATCTTCATCAACAGGGTCACTCTACTGCATTGGGTAATCAGCAGCTTCCAGTTTTCTCATCCAGAGTAGTTATCAATAGTTTTGTGTGGTTGGGGACGTGAGCAGCTCAATAGGGGAACCAATTCGCTAACCTACTTAGAGTGGTCAGAATCCCTGCATGCTTCATTCATTCTCTCTGGCATGGGAATATCTACATCCAGGTAAATTCTCAGCTCCATCAAGCACCCCCTTCATAAAAAATGTCACCTTTAGCTGAGGAGAGGGTTTCGTGCTGTCGGGCGGTAACATTCGGAAGGAAGCAATATTACTTCACCAAATTAGCTTTACCCTCATGTGTCTTATCTCTGGAGCATCTTCAACTTGATTATTAGTGGTAAGTGTTTACCTTCTTTCCGAAAATATTTTCCCTAGGCCAGCTATAATTTAGGGCCATTTGCTCGACACTTTGCATGCAAATTTTTATTCAGTATTATTGTAAATCCTGAGGCTACAAGCAATCCCTAGACTAGAAAACCATAAAATATCAGTGTTTGGGATATTACAGTGGTATTAGAGCATGTTCCTCACCAGTTGTGGGATTGAACATGAGAAGTAAATGAATACATAAGAAGACACTTTTGTAACCTATAGGAGAAATAAGAGTAGGTACACTAAGGAGCAAGAATGTGAGGATAACCAGTTAGAAGATACCAACTCAAACATGGACCCAACAAGTATACACTCTAAAAGAGGGAAAGGAACAGGAGAAGAGGAAGATAGGTTGGAATTTCACAGCTTGGTAAGTGTGTTGAATGACCTAGCCAAAGGGAAGAAGGAAGTATTGCATGCAATAAATAGATGGGATCTGAAACCAGAACCAGGTCATAGCAGTATACCTCTTTCACCAGTAGATAGAGATACTAGTAGTAGTGGTAGGCATGCATACACTAATATGCAAAACACACCCCATATATATAACAAACCTTCCAATAGACCTACTATGCCTCACTTCTTGGCAGATGTAGTAGCAGAACCTAGTGACCCATTTGGAGCGTACTTACATGAGTACAAGCATTTGGGAGATGAGTTCCATTCAGCCATGACTTTCTCATATTTTTGCAACATGAAAAGAAGGAACATGCCAAGAGGTTTCAATAGAGCATTCAATCAGAATTTTGAGCTGCAACGCACATTGGGGAGACTGACTATCCCCAACTTTGATGGGACATCTAGTTTTTCAGCCAAAATTTGGGTACATAAGTTAGACACCTATTTCCAACTTAACCCCATGACAGAGACAGATGCAATCAAGTTGGCTACTTTACATTTAGACTGGGAAGCACTTGAGTGGTGGTACCACGAACTGGTGACATTGGGTCACAACACTATCACTTTCTACAGTGAATTCACACAGAGGCTTATGGAGCTCTTTGATAAGAAGGACCCACGCAGACAACCAGTGTCGAGACATTCATATCCGAATTCCAGAGAGTTGCAGTGATGGTATCTGACATATCAGAGAGTTGGTTGATTATGCTATTTACAGAGGAACTATTCGAGCCACTCTATGGGTGGGTGAAGAATTACATGCCAATTACTTTGCAATATGCTATCAGTAGGACTCTAGACCTACAAGATTCTGTGCCAAAGAACAAGCCACCACAAAGACCTACCAATCTCTCAAAAAACAAGGAAAAACCTACCAATCTTCCAGAAAATAGGGAAAGGATAATCCCACAAAGGGAATGGTTGAACGAGGACACATGACGAGATTTGAGAAGGAAGAACTTATGCTTCAATTGCAAAGAACCTTGGGTAACCGGACACAGATGTATGGGTAAAGGGAAGGTACACCTCATCAAGGTACTTCCAAATAGCAGTGAGGAAGATGAGTCAGAGCAGAAACCGAATCGAGAACTACACAACACATAATTAGAACAATTTCCATAGAGAGACACTATTGCTACTCTCACAGGAGTCCCCACCTTCCATTCTATTAGGATCAAGGGAAGTATCTAGGGACAGCGTGCCATTGCTTTGATTGTTGGTGGAGCCACCCATAACTTTATATATGCCTCTTGCATAGAGACAAAAAGATTTCCCATTGAGGACTTTGAGGGATTTACCATTGTCATGGATGGAAATCACAGGATGAAATGTACACAGAGGATACCTCAGTTACAGGTACATCTTGGGAATTATACATTGGTGGATGAATTTTATGTGGTAGATGTGCCAGACACAAGCATTGTTTTGGGAGTACAGTGGCTGTACTCAATTGGGAAATACTCAACCAATTACCAAACATTAGAGATGGATTTCCTAGCTGTAATGTCCTCTTTCAATTAGGAATTGAGGCCCAAAACTGCTAACCTATGTGATTCCTGTGGGTTTGAGCGGTTACTGACAGCTAGGGAATTAGCTAAGGAATGATGCCATCCATAGAAGATCTAGGGCATCATCATTAGGTCAAGAAGGGCCACCGGGGCCAAAGGCCACCTTCGTGCATGCCATCCAAGCATTATTTAATGATGCATGCACTATTTAAGTCTCCATCCGCATGCATGCAAGTCAACAGAAAATTAGAAGATAAAGTGACCTAATTAGGTCAAAGAATAGGGTTTTCACAATTGAACATTATAAATAAAGGATAAAATGAAAGGAGACTTCACTTTTGATTATGATTATTTTGGGATCTCTTGGATAGCACCACAGTGTGCCGCACAACAGTCGGGGTTGGAGACGAAGTCTTCAGCTAACAGGATTTTGGTAGTGAAACATCTGTCCTAGTCTTATTCAGGGTAAGCCATACAGGTTCACCACTTGTTCTTCATTCATTCATCAGTTATCCAGTATATGGTATAGATCCTTGCAGGGACACATGTGCAGCTGTAAGGGGGGGTTTTCAGCCAGAAAGCCCTAATCATTTGCTCGGCCTTCAGATCTCAGTTTCACTCCAAAACTTAGGCACCATTATCATCATCAGCATCATACTCCAGTACCTGGTGATTATCAAATCCGTCTGTGCTCATCTAGAGCAGTTATCAGCAGTTTCAGGATCTCATGGGCGTGAGCAGCTGTCTCTCTTAAGCAAGTCGCTATCCTTCCTAGAGGTCTCAGAAATCCCACATGTACCAGGAATTCTCTCTGGCACGGGAAGGCAATCATCCCTACAAATCGGCAGCTTCATCGGACGCCTCCTTCACTGAAAGCGTCACCCTTTTCTGACTGGGGTTCTTGCTGCTAGGGGTTCATCGGAAGCAGAAAATATCTGCCCATCTTCGATCCAATTCTTGGTGCTTGCATACTTTCTCTGAAGTAGTCTAGCCGGGTTATCAGTGGTAAGTGTTCATTCTATCTCACAAACCCTGACCCTAATTTTTCCTATAAAATAGGGATTTTTGCATGGTAGTTTGCATGCCCAGTTGTATCAGCATATTTGCATAGAAATAGAAAATATCGAGATTTGGGATATTACAGTGGTATCAGAGCTATTTTCTTGGCCAGCTGTGGGCTTAAGAAATGAAAAGTAGATGAATATAGAAGGAGATCCTTTTGTAACCTATAGGAGGAGGAAGAGTAGATACCCAAAGGAATTTGAAGATATCCAACTAGAAGATACCAATTCAGACATGGAACAAACAGGTATACATTTGGATAGGGGAAAAGGATTAGGAGAAGAAGAGGATCGGATGGAGTTTCGTAGCTTGGTCTCTGCATTGCAAGACTTAGCCAAAGGACAAAAAGATGTGCTCAATGCAATCAACAAATTATCAGTGAAACCAGAAACAAGTCTCAATAGTACACCTCCCTCACCAGTAGATCAGGGATCTACAAGCAGCAGTGGAAAGGTAGTGTACAATAACATTCAGAATGCTCCGCACATATACAACAGACCTTCTATTAGGCCTACCATGCCTCACTTCTTGGCAGATATAGTAGGCGGCCCGGTCATGCAGGTAGAACCTAGCGAGCCTTTTGGGGCTTATCTATAGGAGTATAGAGACTTAGGGGATGAGTTTCATGCTGCCATGTATTTTTCATATTTCTGCAACATGAAGAGTAGGAACAAGCCTAGGAATTTCAACAAGGGTTTCAATCACAACTATGAGTTGCAGAAGACCTTGGGCAAGTTGACCATCCCAAACTTTGATGGGACTCGTAGAGGATTAGCGAGGATATGAGTTCAAAAGTTGGATACCTATTTCCAACTCAACCCCATGACAGAGACGAATGCCATTAAATTGGATACACTTCACCTAGATGGAGAAGCTCACAAGTGGTGGTACCACGGATTGGTGACATTAGGTCACAACACCATACATACCTATGGTGAGTTCACTCAGAAGCTCATAGAGAGGTTTGACCAGAAAGATCTAGAGATACATTTCAGGGAGTTGGCTTAACTCAAACAGACCGGAAGTGCAGAAGCTTTCATATCAAAATTTCAGAGGCTAGCCATTATGGTAACAGATGTGTCAGAGAGCAGATTGACCATGTTATTCACTAAGGCCCTCACAGAGCCACTACGGGGATGGGTGAAATCCTAAAAACCCCTCACTCTGCAGGATGCCATTAGCAGAGCAAGAGATCTTCAGGATTCAGTCCCCAAAAACAAATTCCCACTGAAAACCAATTTTCTTGTTAGGGACAAGGATAGGAAACCTTTCCAACAGGATGTGCCCAAGAAAACTTGGTTAGACGAGGACACTAGGAAAGACTTGAGAAGGAAGAAGCTATGCTTCACCTGCCAGGAACCATGGGTACCAGGACATAGGTGTGCAGGGAAGGAAAAGGCTCACTACATTGAGGTGTATTCAGATAGTGATGAGGATGACTATGAGCAGGAGGCCATAGAAGAGGAATCACACTAGGGTGATACACCAGAGGGAGTCATTGCTACATTATATGGAGTACAAAGATTCCAACTCTCAGGGTCAGGGGATTAGTACAGGGTCATAGAGTAGGAGTATTGATTGATGGGGGAGCCACCCACAATTTCATTGACTCCACGTGGGTATGCAAGAGAGGTATTCATACTGAGAAGTTTGAAAGATTCACTGTAGCAGTAGCTGGGAACTCCAGCATGGAGTGCAACTACTGGATCCCAAAATTGAATGTTGCCTTAGGTAACTATCAGATGACAGACTCTTTCTATGTAGTGGATGTAGCAGATACTCATGGTATTGGGTGTTTGGTGGCTTTATTCTATAGGGAAATACACTACAGACTACAGGGCAATGGAAATGGAGTTCCAGGGGCCAGACAGCAAACGGGTAGTTTTGAGGGGCATGAACACTTATCCCCCAAAACCGGTCTCGTCATAGAGAATGGAGGCAGTACTCTAATAGGATGATATAGAATGGGATACAAAATGTTTGGTCACCTTCAGGAAACCCCCAGAGACCAGCACACAACACCCAAGTGACATTCAAGCCTTTCTACATAAACACGAAAAGGTTTTTCAGGACCTTCCATCAGGTAGACCACCAGATCGAGGTTTTGAACACATCATCGAGATAGAGGAGGGGACACAAGCAGTCATCACCACTCCTTACAGGCATCCCAAAATATACAAGGATGAGATTGAGAAAAAAATCAAAGAATTACTGGAGCTTGGATATATTCGGCCCAGTTCTAGCCCCTTTGCATCCTCAGTAGTTCTGCTCAAGAAGAAGGATGGTACACTGCGAATGTGCATCGATTATCGAGCACTCAACAAAAATACAATTAAGAATAAGTATCCCATTCCCAGAATTGACGAACTCATGGATGAGCTTGAGGGAGCTCAATACTTCTCCAAGATCGATCTTCACTCAGGGTACCATCAGATCAACATAAGGGATTAGGAAATCTCCAAAACAGCTTTTCGCTGTCACTATGGTCACTATGAGTTTTTGGTCATGCCCTTTGGACTTACCAATGCTCTGGCCACTTTTCAGTCATGCATGAACCACACCTTCAGAGCATAGCTATGTAAGTTTTTGCTCGTATTCTTTGATGACATCCTGATTTACAGCAAAACATGGGAAGAGCATTTGAAACACCTGGACGAAGCATTGAGTATTTTAGAAGAACATTCGATTTATGCGAAAATGTCCAAGTGTGAGTTTGGCATGAAGGAAATGCTATATTTAGGACACATAATCAATGCATATGGAGTACAGGTTGATATGGAGAAAATTCGAGCTATCAGATATTGGCCCGCGCCAAAAACAGTTACAGAATTGAGAGGTTTCTTACGTCTGTGCACTTATTACCGATGGTACATTAAGGGATTCTCCCAATTTGCACCACCCCTCACCGATCTCACCAAGAAAGGAGCATTCACTTGGATAGACTTAGCACAGAAAACTTTCAAGGAGATGAAGGTTATTATGAGCTCTTTTCCAGTTCTAGCATTACCAGACTTCTCACAACCCTTTGTAGTAGAATGTGATGCCTCAGGGGAAGGGTTAGGAGTAGTGTTGATGCAAAATCATCACCCTATTGCATTTGAGAGCCATAAACTAAAGAACTACGAGCGCCATTACTCCATATATGACAAAGAGATGCTAGCCATCTTGCATGCTCTCACAAAATTCAGATAGTACTTGGTGGGTAGTAAGTTCAAAATCAAAACCGATCATAACAGCCTCAAGTATTTCCTGGAGTAGAAGGAACTGAATGAGCAACAACAGAAATGGGTCAGCAAAGTACAAGCCTACAATTTCAAGATCGAGTATGTAAAAGGTAAGACTAATGTAGTAGCTGATGCATTATCCAGGCGTCCAGCCCCATTATCTCTCAGTAGTATATCCACGGATTGGAGGGCACTTCTCTTAGTGGAATACTCCAAAAATAAATTCACTTGCGAATTATTGGACGAGAAAATTCAGGATGACAGGTACAGGATTATGGATAACATCATCTATTACAAAGATAGGATATCGCTCATTCCATAATCCACATTGAGGAAAAAAATCATTCAGGAAGCCCATGATTCTCCTTTATCAGGGCATCAAGGTTTCTTAAATACCTATAAGAAGATCAGAGAGAGGTTCTCATGGAAGGGCCTCAAGGGGGAAATTATGCGGCATGTCCAGGAATGTAGCATCTGTCAACATAACAAGATTGAGAACACCCATCCAGCAGGGTTACTCCAGCCACTACCAATTCCAGAACAGAAGTGGGAAAGCATCTCCATGGACTTTATTTCAGGATTGCCCAAGGTCCAAGGGAGAGATTGTTTATATGTAGTAGTTGACAAACTGACCAAGTTTGCACATTTCTTCTCGATATCATCAGACTACTCGGCAGCTCAAGTAGCTGAGTTATCCTTCAGGGAGGTCTTCAGGTTACATGGGTTACCTAAGACCATTGTCAGTGATCGGGATAGCAAATTCACGGGTGCCTTCTGGAAGGAACTGTTCAGATTGGTGGGGACCGAACTGTATACTAGTATGAGTTATCATCCCCAGAGTGATGGGCAAACAGAAATAGTCAACAAGGGGATCGAAGGATATTTAAGGAACTATGTAGCAGGGTAGCAGTGAACCTGGATCAAATGGCTACACCTAGGGGAGTATTGCTACAATACTACCTATCACATGTCTATTAGGATGACTCCTTTTAAGGCATTATATGGTTACGAGGCCTTGGACTATGTATATTTGGCATTTGGAGATAGTAGGGCTCCTAAGGCTAAGGATTGGATATAGGACAGTTAGGACATTTTGAAAATATTGAAGGAGAATTTACAAATAGCCCAGAATCAACAGAAGTTGTATGCCGACAAACATAGGATTGAGCGGAGCTTTGAGGTAGGGGATCTAGTATACTTAAGGCTCCAGCCTTACAGATAGTCCTCACTTAAGAATAAAGGGGCATAGAAGTTAAAACCCCACTTCTATGGACCATACAGAATAATCAGGAAAGTGGGAGAGGTGGCCTATGAACTAGAACTTCCACAGGAAAGAAAAATTCACAATGTGTTCCATGTATCTAATCTGAAGAAGACCCTTGGGAAACAAATTGCTCCATCCACTGAATTGCCTCCTTTATATGATGAAGGACTACTGATACTGATTCCCAAATGGATCATACAGACTAGAGAGAGAAAGCTCAGGAACAGGATAATCAGAGAATACTTGGTTCAATGGAAGGAACTACCACCAGAGGATGCCACCTGGGAAGGTGAACATGTATTTCAGCATACCAGTTTCAAGTTGCTTGAGGACAAGCAATCTCAAGTGGGGAGGACTGTAATGTCCTCTTCCAATTAGGCATTGAGGCCCAAAACTGCTAACCTTTGTGATTCCTATGGGTTCGAGCGGTTACTGACAGCTAGGGAATCAACTAAGGACTAATGCCATCCATAGAAGATCTAGGGCATCATCATTAGGTCAAGAAGGGCCACCGGGGCCAAAGGCCACCTTCGTGCATGCCATCCAAGCATTATTTAATGATGCATGCACTCTTTAAGTCTCCATCCACATGCATGCAATTCAACGTCAAATTAGAAGATAACGTGACCTAATTAGATCGAAGATTAGGGTTTTTGCAGTTGAACATTATAAATAAAGGATAAAGTGAAAGGAGACTTCACTTTTGATTATGATTATTTTGGGAGCTCTTGGATAGCAGCACAGCGTGCCGCACAATAGTTGGGGTTGGAGATGGAGTCTTTAGCTAACGAGATTTTGGCAGTGAAACATTTGTCCTAGTCTTATTCAGGGTAAGCCATACATGTTCACCACTTGTTCTTCATTCATTCATCAGTTATCCAGTATATGGTATAGATCATTGCAGGGACACGTGTGCAGCCGTAAGGGGGGGGTTTTCAGCCAAAAAGCCCTAATCAGTTGCTGGGCCTTCAGATCTCAGTTTCACTCCAAAACTTAGGCACTATTCTCATCATCAGCATCATACTTCAGTACCTAGTGATTATTAGATCCGTCCGTGCTCATCCGGAGCAGTTATCAGCAGTTTCAGGATCCCAGGGGCGTGAGCAGCTGTCTCTCTGAAGCAAGTTGCTATCCTTCCTAGAGGTCTCAGAAATTCTGCATGTACTAGGCATTCTCTCCGGAATGGGAAGGCTATCAGCTCTACAAATTGGCAGCTTCATCGGACACCTCCTTCACTGAAAGCGTCACCCTTTTCTGACTGGGGTTCTTACTGCTGGGGGTTCACTGGAAGCAGAAGAGATCTACCCATCTCCAATCTAGTTCTCAGTGCTTGCATACATTCTCTGAAGTAGTATAGCTATTTTATCAGTGGTAAGTGTTCATTCTATCTCACAAATCCTAACCCTAATTTTTCCTATCAAATAGGGATTTTTGCATGGCAATTTGCATGCCCAGTTGTATCAGCATATTTGCTTAGAAATAGAAAATATCGAGATTTGGGATATTACATTAGCACAAGATCAGAAAAGGGTAGTCCTAAGGGGAATTCCCAATGAATTTTCAGGGTCAGCCACAACAAAGGGGATGACCACAGCCATATTCAGGCATGACGACAAGACTCACACAAGGAAATGGCCAACTCCAACACATAAGACTTCAAGGAAGGAACAATGGTATGCAAAGGGATTTCTGGGTAGACCTCTAGACAAATGTAGGATGAGCCCTAGGTGATTTGGATAAGGAGCCAAATCTAGCATGTTCAATCCTCACAGGTACCCCAGAAGATACAAGGAGGGAATATAGAGCATGGGTGAAAAGGAACACAAATTTGAAGAAAAAGAAGAGCCACCCAGCAGCGGAATAAACTGGTTGATAAAAATGGACAAGAAGAGACATGGACAAATGATTCAGTATATTGGTCAGAGATTGCTTGAGGACAAGCAATTTCGAGCGGGGAGGACTATAATTTCCTCTTTTAACTAAACACCGTCAGACACCCATTAACCTATTTTATTCCCATAGGTTCAAGTGGGTATTAAAGAAAAGGGAATAACTGAGGACTAATAGCACTAGGAGTAGAAAGGTACATCAATTCATTATTATTAAGTCATTAGTGTAGTAAGAAGGCCATCAGAGTCCATATCCTAAAGCATGCGGAGCATGCAGGCCTCATTTCTTCAGTGTTAAAGTCAACATGAAATTAGAATTGAATGCATGCAAAAGTGAAGTGTAAACCCTAAAAGTGACATGCAAACCCTAAAAGTACATGCTATTCTATTTAAGAAGGGTTATTGGACCAAAGAGTTTATCGATTATTATTATTGTTGATTTGGAGTTTATCGGTAGTTGGGGTTGAAGACGACGTCTTCAGCTAATGAGGGTTTGGCAATGAAATATCTGCCCTAGTATCCTTCAAGGTAGGACATTTACGTCCACCATCAACCTTCATCTTTATTTCATTCATAAACAATGACTTGGCATCCATCGAAAGATTGTTTGCAGGAACACATGTGTAGCTGGGGGGATTTAGTGGGAAAACCCCAAAGTACTTGCTGAGTCTCTAAATCTCAATCTATCTTCCATATACTAGCATCATCTTCATCAATAGGGTCACTCTACTTCATTGGGTGACCAACAACTTCCAGTTTGCTCATCCAGAGCAGTTATCAGCAGCTTTGTGTGGTTGGGGGTGTGAGCAACTCAACAGGGGAACCAATTCGCTAGCCTACTTAGGGGGGTTAGAATCCCTACATTCTCTAGTCATTCTCTCTAGCATGGGAAGATCTACATCCCGGTAAATTCTCAGCTCCATCAGGCACCTCCTTTATAAAAAAGAGGGTTTCGTGCTACCGGGTGGTAACACCTGGAAGGAAGCAATATTACTTCACCAACTCAGCTTTACCTGCATGCGTCTTATCTCTAGAGCATATTCAGCTTGATTATCGGTGGTAAGTTTTTACCTTCTTTTTGAAAATCTTTGCGCTAGTTCAGCTATAATTTAGGGCCATTTGCCCGACACCTTGCATGCAAATTTTTATTCAGTATTATTGCAAATCTTGAGGCTACAAGCAAGTCCTAGACTAGAAAACCGTAGAATATCAGTGTTTGGCATATTATAGAGCTTCAAGTTGTTTACAAGTCTTTAGCTAAGATTATGTTGAAACATATATTGACACTAATAAAAAGATCTTAGCAGGTTTATCCCATTGTTTTTCTATCTTTTCCATGGATTGTTTGAAAGATTTCTTGCATTTTTTCTTACATATTTATTTGACTATTTCTTTGCATATTTCTTTGCTATTTTTTTTTCTATTTTTCCATTGATTTCCATGCCCAAAAATATGAAAAACAATCACAATGTAAAAGGGGGGTTTAAAAAATTAGAATGGAAAATAGCATGCTTGTTTTTTTATTTTTTAGTCACCCTCTTCTTCTTATCTTTCATGGCTTAAAATCTAAATTTAGAGGTCTGATTTTTTAAGCTAGAATGTTGCTATTTTTTTCCAATGGAGTTTAATGTAATTTTTTTGTGTTTTTGTTCCCGAGGATTGCATTTGAGTTGAAGCATTTCAATTGCAAAAATGCCAAAGATATTGGACCCATTTTGGCAGTTTGGTGAGCCCGAGGATGGAACAAATAGGAAAAATTTGAGTAGCAAATTATGTGGGCATAACATGTTGGGAGGGGTTAACAGGTTGAAATACCATCTAGCCAAACTACCTGGCCATGATGTTGGCCTTCGTACTACAGTGATCCCAGAAATCATGAGATCTTCCCATGACCCTAGCGATGAAAAAATTAGAAAGAAGGATGAGATCGTTGCAAACAAAGTTGAGCTTGCAGATTTTGGCCAAGCAAGAAGTGTAGGTGCATCTCTATCTACCATTATCGGTGAGGGTAGTGGGAGGGGCTACATGGGAAGCCTAACTCTAACAACAGTAACCTCATCTTGATCTCGAAAGTTGATACGGGAAACTACAGAATCCTCAGGCAGGCTTTGGGCAAGAGGACAGGTTCACGGGCAGCCTGTCTGTAACCTCGGGAAGCCTTAATAGACCTCGGTTTGGGATGCTATAGGTTGCAGGAAGCCTTCACCTCACTCTGTCTGTTGCATTCACGGGCAGCAGAAAAAACACTTTCAGGCAGGAAAATAGTAGATCTGGGCAGCAAAAATTTGATTTGGGCAGCAGGAAACTTCATCCATGTAGTCTATAGGAAATTTTGGACAACCCTCTGTTGACTTTAGGAAGCAAAAAAAAATATGGGCAGTTAGCCCTAGATTTGCATTTTTGGCGAAAATTGTCCTTGAGACATTTTTGGTCAAAGTTTGCTAGAGTTTGACAAGTTGTTTAGCTTGTTCGGGTTTGACAAATTATTGAAGAACATCCATCTCAGAATTCTGAGATTGAAAAACTCAGTCATCTCATTCAAGGGATGAATTACTAATGCTTTTGGGGGTTTTTTTCCTTTAAAGGTTTCCCCGTGAAAACATCTTGTGTTCACGTGTGTTGATGTTTTGATTTATCTACTGCACTTGTCTTATTGTTATCTTACAGTCTGCAAAAATTAAAGAATACATGCTAATGCTAGAGTTCAACATGGTATCAAAGATTTGCATGTGAAGACCCTGGCAAGAGGCAGATTACTGTTGTCTTCCTAGACCTTGGGATATTTTGCAGACTTAGATAATTGACTTGTGTAGCAGAGATGGCTACCAACACTTTCAAACCAAAAGAAAAGCTTGAAGGTTTAGCAAATTACAACTCTTGGAAAGCTAGGCTCATAGCCATCCTGGAGGAAAATGACACTAATGACTTGGTATTCAACACCGTAGAAGAACCAACATCTAATTCTGGTAGAATCTCTTTCAAGAAGAAGCAAGCAAAGGCTAGAAGGATCATCTATGACTCAGTCAAGGAAAACTTGATGCCCACCAGACTGCCAAAGAATGCTTTGACAACTTGACGAATCTGTATGAAAATAAGGCTCTTAGTCAGAAGAGAGTTTTGAAGAAAAGGCTTCGAACACTAAAGATGAACAAGGATGAAGGAGTTGGACCCTTCTCAACATATATTGCACAGGTAAGAGACCAACTTACTGCTTTTGGTATTACTCTAGATGATGATGACCTTGAATAGACTGTATTCGATGGTCTCCCAAACTCTTGGGAAACCTTTCTTGCATCCGTAAGTGGACATGAAAATCAACCAAACTTTGATAGACTTTGGCATGATTGCTTGGAAGAAGAAGGAAGAGTTCAAAGCAAGTCAACTTGCACTAAGGAAGGAAACCTTGCTCTTACAGCTAAGACAAGGAAGTTCAAGAAGCCATCCCATCAGAAAAGGAAGGGAAAGAAACCACAAGGTAAACGCATTGATGTTTCAAAATTAGAATTCTATAATTGTCAAAAGATTGGGCACTTTGCTAAGGATTGCAGGAAACCCAAGAGGAAGTTCAAAAAAAGGCTCCAAGCTTCTACTGCAAAAGAAGAAGAATACCAAGGCTACCAAAGAAGATGAACCTAGAAGGGAATATTACCTGATCTTTGCTTTGTCTGGATATATCACTAATAGTGCTAACTCTTGGATAGTAAATGGTGGTGGCTCTAAACATATGAAAGGTCATCGTGAAGCACTCACCAGCTACAGAAAGAAGAAGTTCACTACTCAAGTGGAACTTGGAGATAACTCCACTTACAAGATTAAAGGAGTTGGCTCAACCTCACTTCAACTTGATTCAGGTACGGTTTTGCATATTGACAATGTTTTATATGTTCCTGGTTTGAGTAAAAACCTCCTCTCCATTGATGGCTTAGAAGACAAAAGCTACAAAGTCTTCTTTATGGACAAGAAGTTCCTACTATGGGAAAAGAATAAGAAGCTAAGCTCAACTGTAGCAATTGGGGTTCGAGAGGGAGGTCTTTATAAGGCTTTTGAAAATTCCACACAAGCCTTGGTTAATCACACAGTTGATCCATGTGAGCTATGGCATCAAAGGTTTGGACAACTTCACTATACATCTCTTCCAGGCCTTCAAAATATGGTTACAGGTATGCTAGAGATTTCTCCTAAACATGATGGTATTTGCAAGGGTTTTGCTCTAGGTAAGAACACTAAGAAACCCTTCTCTAGAAGCAAGAATAGATCTAAAGCATTGTTGGATTTGATTCACTCTGACATTTGTGGATCTATTTCTTCACCCTCCTTGAGTGGGTGCTTGTACTATGTTTTATTCATTGATGATCATTCTCGAAAATCTTGGATTTACCTTTTCAAAGCCAAGAGTGAAACGTTTGACAAGTTCAAAGAGTTCAAAGCTTTGATTAAAAATCAAACAGGAAGACACATCCATATCCTAAGGTCATATAACGGAGGTGAATACGAGTCTAATGAATTAGATGATTTTTGTTGAGAAGAAGGAATCAAGAGAGAGCTAACAATGCCTTACAACCCTCAACAAAATGGGGTTGCAGAAAGGAAGAACAAAATGATTTGTGAAGCTGCTAAACATATGATTACTGACCTTGATCTTCCTTGCTAAGCTGCATGTACTGCTGTGTACACCCAAAACAGAATCCCTCATGCCATCTTGGGGGAAAAGATTCCAAAAGTAGTCTTCACCAGCAAGAAACCTGTAGTTGACCACATGAAGATTTTTGGCACTCCGATGTACATTCATGTACCAAAAGAAAAGAGAGCTAAGCTAGAGCATTCCGGGAAGAACGACATATTTGTTGGTTACAGCGAAAGCTAAAAATCCTACTGCATCTTCATGTACATTGAAGTCAGTAGAGATGTGATATTCCATGAGGAAGTTGTGTTTCGTCAAACAAAAGAGCTTTCAAAGAAAGATGAAGAACCTCCTTCTGAGATCCCAGATTTAGAAGTTCAGAGGGATGAAGAAGAATTTGAGAATCAAATTCCAAATGTACTCGAGGAACCTGAAAGTCCACCAGAAGAACTACTTGAAGTCTCTCCTTCCAAAAGGAGACATGCCTGGTACCGAGAAATGGTACAAGAAACTGAGAAGCATAAATCTCCTCCTGGGACTTTCAGAGAAATCATAAGGCCACATAAGTACTCAGTTCTTATGAGCCAGCTCATCAATGTTGAACCTTCCACATACAATGAAGCAACAATTCAATAGGTATGGATTGATGCTATGATTGAAGAGTATGGTTCAATCATGAAAAATGATGTGTGGGAAGTTGTTCACAAACCCACAGGAAAGTCAATGGTAACAGGCTCTGAGAGTCTGGTATCTGAGGATGGGCTCAAACAAAGCCTTGTATAAGTCCCATGTGTGTAAACTAAAGAAAGCCTTGTATGGGCTCAAACAGGCTCCGAGAGTCTGGTATCCGAGGATGGATGGATACCTTCACAGCTTGGGGTTTTCCAAAAGTACTGCTAACTCTAGGATGTACTTTAAGGTTGTTCATAATCATATCTTGATCCTTGTACTATATGTGGATGACTTGTTCCTTACAGGTGAGGAACAACTGATAGCACAGTTTAAGAGGGAGCTCACCTCTAAATTTGAAATGAAGGATCTTGGTTTGATGCATTATTTTCTTGGCCTAGAGGTATAACAAAAGCTAGGGGAGATCTTCCTAACACTAGGGAAGTATGCAGTGGACATCTTGCAGATATTTTGGATGCAGGGTAGAAAATCCATGAACGTTCCCATGATGACCAACTTGAAGAAGTTGCTAGACTCTACCACCAGTTCACAAGATGTGGACTCTACCCTGTGTCGGAAGCTCATTGGATCTCTGATGTATCTCATACACATGAGACCAGATATCTGTTACACAGTTAATGCTTTGAGTTAGTTCATTTCCGATCCGAAGCACATACACTAGGTAGCAGCCAAACATGTACTCAGATATGTGCGAGGTGCCATCACTTATGGGCTCAGGTATACTTCCAGCAGTGGAGTAATGTTACTTGGATATGCCGACTCAGATTGGGCTGGTAGTGGAGTACACCGGAAAAGTACTTTAGGTTACTGCTTCAGTATGGGGTTTCCAATGTTCTCTTGGTCCAACAGGAAACAAGGTTCCATAGCACAGAATACCGCTGAAGCTGAGTATATTGATGCAAGTGATTCCTGCAAGGAAGTTATTTGGCTTAGCAAATTACTATCTGTTCAATGGAAAGATTGAATCAATGATTATTCATTTTGTAATAATCAAAGTTGCATTAAGCTTTCAGAAAATCCAGTGCTTCATAATAGATCGAAACACATTGAAATGAAGTATCATTTCATCAAAGACCTAGTACAGAGAGGCACTCTGAAGTTGCAGTACATCCATATAGATGATAAAATTTTAGATATCTTGACCAAGCCTCTGACAACAAAGAAGTTCATGTACTTCTGTGATAAGATTGGCATGGCAGAGAATACCTCTCTCGCTGAGAGGGAGTGTTGATTTTTTCCTAAGCAACATCGAGAGCCATTCTCTTGGAGAATCGAGACATCTGGTCAAGTACCAAGATGTGGAACCAGTCTAGCACTGGGGGAACTCAGCCTTGAGCTGATTAACCATTCTATGAATGGAGACATCTAGTCGAGTACCAATATGTGGAACCAGTCCAACATTAGGGGAACTTAGCCTTGATCTAAGTAGTCATTCTTTGAATGGCTACATCTGGTAGAGTACCAAGATGTGGAACCAGTCCAGCACTGGGGGAGCTCAACCTTGAGCTGAGTAGCCATTCTTTGAATGGAGACATCTGGAAAGTACTAGGATGTGGAACCAGTCTAGGACTGGGGGACTCAGCCTAGGGCTGAGGCCCATTCTCTAGGAGAATGGAGGTGCTTGGTCAGTTACCAAGTATTTGACCTTGAGTCAAATGATGTAGCCTAGGGTTGTAGCACCTGTTCAGTTACCAGGACATCACTATAAGTCCTAGACTGGGTCTAGGCATGTGAGGCACTCCTACCATCGATCTGTGGGCTCTGTGACCTTCTCCAATGATTAGCTACCCTTGGTTAAGACACCTAGTCCTCGATCTTGGTGGCACAAGGAGTTTGAGATAAAAGCATTAGTAGTTTTGACCATAGGGCACTTGAAGAAGGCTAAAAGATAAAATTAAAAAATACATAAGGACCCTTGGACCACTAAGAAGTAAAAGTGAAAATAAAAAAACACCTTTAGTACCACTTAAGGTAAAAGTAAAAAAGCAAAAGAATAAAATACTATTATTTTATTCTTTTGTGTTTGGCCCACATCCAAGGAACTCAAAGCCTATAAAAGAAGATCAAGTTCATTTCATTTACATACACTTCATCATCAAGCTTGATTTCTCCCTTGAAGGCTGAGGATTTCGTTGGTCTACTACACTTGTTGGTGATCTTTGTTGTTGTGCCCTAGCATGGTGGTTTTGGCTAGCTAGGGCATCACTTCCTATTGCACACATACCCTAATCAACTAGGGTATCCTTCCTTACTATTCATGGTTAGCCATGAGCAGAAGTAGGGCATCTTCCAGGAAACCCTAAAATGCCAACGAGTTCAAGGAAGCACCCTAATTCCTCACGGGAAGACATCTCTTCACTCGAGCAGAGTGATCCCAGTCATGGGAATCCTGTTTACTACATGGGCAGGCTAACTCTAACAGCAACAACCTCATCTTGATCTCGGAAGGTGATACGGGAAACTACATAACCCTTAGGCAGGCTTCAGGAAATAGGACAGGTTCATGAGCATCCTGTCTATAACCTCGGGCAGCCTTAATAGACCTCGGTCCGGGCTACTACAGGTTGCGAGCAGCCTTCACCTCACTCGGACAGCAGACAGTGGATCCGGGCAGCAGAAAATGGATCTGGGCAGACTTCAGACTGTATGTCGCATTCACAGGCAGTAGAAAAAACACTTCCAAGCAGCAAAGTAGTAGATCCGAGCAGCAGAAATTTGATCCAGGCAGTTGAACAAAATATTTGGGCAGCAAGAAGCTTCATCCGGGAAGCCTGGGCAGTCTATAGGAAATTTTGGGCTTCCCTCTGTTGACTTCGGGCAGCAAAAACAAATCTGGGTAGTTAGCCCTAGATCTTCGTTTTTGGTGAAAATTGTCCTTGAGACATTATTGGTCAAAGTTGGCTAGGGTTTGACAAGTTGTTTAGCCTGTTAGGGTTTGACAAATTACTGAAGAACATTCATCTTAGAATTCCGAGATTGAAAAACTCAGTCGTCTCATTCAAGGGATGAATTACTAATTCTTTTGGGGGTTTTGTCCTTTAAAAGTTTCCCCGTGAAAACATCTTGTGTTCATGTGTGTTCATGTTTTGATTTATCTACTGCACTTGTCTTATTGTTATCTTAAAGTGTGCAAAAATTAAAGAATACATGCTAATGCTAAAATTCAACAACATACAATCTGTACCAATGTTATGAAATATGTTCTTTATTTGACCGATGGTTAATGCTTTCTTACGTATAAGGTGTCAACAATATTACTCTATAATGTCTCATGTATCTTAGATGATTGTCTCGTAGCTAAAGGATGCATTATGGTGTGGTTATAATTCTTCCCTAGATTAAGTGTGTAAACTTATGAATCAAGTGTATCAATAGGGATCCAAGTGTGACCCTCACTTAATGTCAATCACAACATATCGCCTAGGAATTTTTCATATCATGTGATATCACTAGCCATTCCATCCATTTCCATCATGTCCCCTTTCACAATTGATGTATCATATGTTATGTACCATGGTCTCTATACCATTCCCATGTATGAATGCCTAAGAAAGTCAAAAGAATCAAGTACTCTTAAGGGAAGTTGTATACATGAGCAATGCCCCATTGTAAAATCAGGTTCCCTATGTCATAGGTTATTAAAGCTAAATCTTAGCAAAGGGACTAAGCCAAAAAAGGCTAAAATATTCCCTTCTAAGGCACACAAGAAGAAAACTCATTAACTACTAGGTCTTGAAAGATAAGGGGTTGACCATATGTCACATTCAATCACCCTTCTCCTAACACCACATTCATTCAATCACACTTCTCCTAACACCACGTGAACAACCTTCTCCTAACACTTTTAGACTAGTGCCCGTGTAAAGATTTTATTTCTGAGATTTTCACACTACTGGAATAAATTAACTCGATAATTTTCAACGAAAGCAAAAATTCATAAAATGAATCCAATAAGCAAATGACAATTTTTTTCTCTACACTTCAAATCAGTTCATCCTTAAAATAATATCAAAACTTACAAGAGATCCTAGACATGGGAAAATGGCTCTAAGGAAAATTATAAACACTCGACAAACCTACAATTTTCTTGTTACTGAAAATCTACCTGAAAACACCTCTTAACTGAGTCGTACGACCTATATGGCCTCTGCTATATGGCTGTGTTATATGACAGACCCTGCACGAGCTTTGCTACGATCTGCTGCTCGCACGTGCGGCTGCTACAGTAAATCCATACGTTGTACGACCTATTACTGTATGGCCTACTGTATAAACTTTACTATTCAGTATGCTCAGTCTTTAATGGATTCTCCTCTTCTTGTTGATCTATAGTGATCAATCAGACCCTGTAATTACCACTCAGGTAATTCAACTATTGAGGGAGTGATCTGCTATTATACTCATGTTTTTACATTGATTAAATCTTGGACCACTGCTGGGATGAATTCCACAATTTAAAGGTTGTCATATCTATTGCATGTACACTTGGTAGACATGTTATTGCAGTTTCTCCAGCCATATACACCATATTATCCACTAGGTTTAAAGCCTCTATAGTTCACCTACAACATTGAAAATAAAAGTATTTTTGTTAATGATTCTCCATGATAATCTGATCATTTATATGTTGTTAACTCATCTAAGGACTATTTATTTAGTTGCATTCCGATCTGAGTTTTAAATACTTTTCATACACCTGAGTATCATCCAATTTCTCAAAGCTTGAGTACATGCATACTTACCTCAGTTGTTAAGCTTGATGATCTTGGGGTTATGATGTCATATTAACATGGCATGCAATTTGTTGTTTCAATAAAAATCATCATGCCAAACCATGCAAGCAACCACAAACCATTGAATTAGCAGATTACCAAACCCAGTGAAAGACAAACTTAGTTAAAAAGGGAAGATTCTACTTTTTGACCATCTATGGTCTGTGGTCTCCTTCATAGTGCTGAGACAGAGTTGAATGAGGTATGCTGAGATAAATCCAGGGCTGAGGACAGGTTTGTCCAAGTTTTTTATGACTTTTGTTACTCCAACAAACTCCCAGATTTGATATATTTTGCTGTAGGTAGCTATTGACTATATAGAATGCTTTATCGAATGCAATTACAATGGTTAGGTTGACTGCACAATGCTCATAGTTGCTCCAGGAGTGCCTAGGTTTTCCTTTTTTAGGTTGTTTAATACTATATGGAGGTCTAAATGTGCCCAGAATGATCATTTATTGCTATCCTACCACCCAGAATTGTCCAAATTGAACTAGATTGCTTAGAGTTTGCCTCAGATTTGAGAGATGATGTTTGTTTCCTAATTTTAGGCCCCATCATTGTTGTTATTCATCCGAAACTTGCCCAGTTTAGAGGTTATGATACTAATTAAGGCTTGAAAAGTGCCCACAGTATCATCTCCCCCGTAATATAATGTGATAATACCACATAAGTGAAAACAGAAACCCTCCGAGCGACATTCAGATGGAAAATACAGGTTTAAAATTACAATGATATATGTTATTAAGCCAAGTCTGTGTATGACATACTAATTGCATTTCATGTGCCATCAATATATTAAAAGATATTTACTATAATAGAGGGAAGAAAAGGATATTGTAAGATTTGAAAAGTTTAAATTCATAAGCAAAACATTCCCACAACCATATTTTCATAAGAAAAAGAATAGGGCCTGGGATTAACTTACCTTGACACACTCTGGGACATCTTCCTCGCCATCATCAGAGATATTGATTAGCACAATAGGAGAAACTAATGTTATGGGTTGCAACTGTATATGTTCCACACAAACATTGCGCACAGATGGTATTTGCATTACACTGACATGTGCAAGAGTTCCTAAAAATACATCAGTGAATGTGTTAATGTTATAAATAACTAGTGGAATCAAATCTACAAAACTGCTAGACAAACTTACAAACAATGTTTATAAAATTGCATATAAACATTATACATGATAAGCAAAATCATGTTATGCATCACTTCAATTTGCCCAATGAAAAGCCATAATTCTGCAACTTAAGAGTTATGTTTGATTAAATCAGTCACCTAGCAAATTATTTAATTGACCTCGTGGATATATGAAAAATCTACAAATTGGAACTTAGATTAAATAAGTAATCTAGTGGATCAATTTAATTTTGTCCCACAGATATAACCTAGACTTGCTCTATCAATAATTGTTGCATGGACATGCATGAAAGTTTACTAGCAACAATAACCCCAAGGAGTTGCAATTTGTGGAATTGTCAATACTAATTCCATAACATATTTATGTCTTAATTTTTGATAGACTGAGAAGTGCATCTAGATAACAGTGGACCCCCATTCATCTTGAAAGAAAAGGCATTAACAAAAACAAATAACTAATTCTTCCCCGATCAGTCAATTTTGGGTGTATTTTAATAAAATCACAGATGTTGGCATTCATGCTGTACTTGAATTATTTGACGTTTGAACCTAAGATAAAATTCCAACAATATACTTCATTTTTAAGTCATACATCATTTAGATGAATTTCAATAATCTTAATGTTGGGGCTAATAAAAATAGAAGTAGGAGAAACAAGAGGGAAAAACATATGGTACCTTACAGGACAACAAGCAAAACTTTAAATGTCCAGCCTGGACTTAAATTCTGGTGAATCTAATATAGCTCCCTTCAAGAAAATGCCCCCATTTGATGACTATTTGAGGTAGTTTGTACTCAATCTTTACATCTACTGCAACTCTTATATCGTTTCCCTCTTACCTCTTAGCATTCCGCTCTCATCCTTGTGTAAGGACATCTGCTTCATGCTTTGGTAGTGGAATCAAATTTTGAAGGCTAGGCTCTAGAATTTATCTAGCAATAAAATTAAATGCACCATTTTTTATAAAATATTGGGTAAAAATCATTTGGCAGACATAAGATTGTCTCCTTGATAAAATGTCGTACTTTTATTTGTCCAAATGGTTAAAAATTTTCCAATAAAAATTATTTGGGGTCTTACAAAAAAAAACTATGTTTCCTTGTTGGGAAGATTTTCAGACCTTGTCTAATCAGACAACTGATTAATTTCCTGGGAGGTATCAAAACAGCTGATAGGAAGATTTTCTGATGAAAATAGACAGACAAAAGCAGTAACAAAACCTAACTGATACACTTTTCATTCTCTATTAGTACACATCATTGATAAAGAAACCAAAAAAATTGAAGGTTCCAAGAATAACGTTGTGAATCGTGATCAACAAAATTTTATTAACTAGAATAAACAATATCTCAAGTCAATACCATAAGGCATGACATCAAGACCATCAGGCAATACGCTAAGCTCCACCAACTAGTGTAGTGAAACTTCTCCTCTTAGCTTGAGCTAAGCAGGAAGTTCAAAAGCAGCAGTTTAATGGAAACGACAGACATAGCCATAAGCAACAGTCAGTGCCCGATACCCGATAGCTTATACAATGTATCCAGTACCCGAGAGACCTTATTTCCACAATAGAAATAGAATAGCTTCGGCTAGACAAGATGACAACTTCTTATACACTTGTCCTTGTAAGTAATATGGTGTTTCTTAATGCCTTCCTTTAGTCCCCTTTCTTAGTTCAAATTCCCCATAGAGTGAAGAAATAGTTAAGCCTTCTGTCAAATAAGAAGCTTTTTAGATGTAGATGGGTCTACAAGATCAAGAAGGCAGCAGATGCATAGGTGAAAAGGTACAAGGCATGTATGGTTGCCAAGGGATTTTAGGAGATCCATGGGATAGACTATGATGATTAGCACATAGTTTTTTTTATACATTGTACTTTTAGGCGGGGGGTTCCCATGAGGTTTTCCCTCTATCCTGTATTTTAAATGTTCATTCTTATATGCATTGTAAATGGGTACATAACAGGGCCTTGGTTTCTAGTACCCATTCATCATTTATACCCTAGTAGTGTTCAGGGGGGTATTGGATATTTTATACACTCACCTAGGTGATTGTTTTACTAAGGTAAATATTCATACAAAATAGGGCACCTTCCCTCTTTTGTTCAGAGTAAGTTACACCTTAGTGGATGACACTTATGCATGGAAAAATCGGTTTTAACTCCTGTAGTTGCAAATTCACCTTGGTTTAATCATAAATAGGGTGCATCTCACATGCATCCAGCTAGGAGGGTGCATATAATGTGCATGCATTAAGTTTATCTTTCTTCACATGTGTGATTCAGTTAATTGATGATTACAGGGACCAATTAATTAGTACTAGGTGGAAGATTACTTCAATTTCTGTCAGTGATTATTTAGATCTCTCTATATAGCTACTATGGTTCATTAACTTAGCCATGTAGAGTATATATCATGTATTATTCATTCTATTCATTTAGTTAATACAATTCATTCTTTCTATTTTTCTCTCTCGCAAGCTTTGTGTTATTTTTCTACTAGCTAGGTTTTTTGTGCAAGTTTCATTGAAACTTCACAGTTATGTCCATTAATAAAGGTGAGGTCAAGGAAGGGCATGAATTTTTCAAGTGTTACAACAATAAAATAGTAAATACATAGGTAACCATTAGTAATAGTAATTAATAATATTAAATATAGTTTATGAAGAGAAGTCTCTTCAATATTTGATGGCCAAGCCATATTTAAGGCGGCCATATCTAATGCAATTAATTATCCATTCAATTTTATATTTATAATTTTATACATTATTATTCCGAAGATGGAACATCTTCCTCTTTAACCCAGATACAGGCTAGCTCATTACACTTGGATACAGTGTAACAACCCCCCTCGAGTTGGAGAAGAGCCAACCAAAAGTGTGAAAGGGCATTAGGTGTAACACGTAACTCAAAACTATGGCTCCTATAATATATAACTACTAAGAATAGCAATTTATCGAAATCCGACAAATCAGACTCTGTAGCAACCTCTAATTACTGTGGAAACTAGATGCATTTGTAACGGGAACCAACATGATGGAATCTAGCTAGATCTTAACCCTCCAGTTGCATTGAAAAGAACAAAGACAGATTTACCTACAAAAATCCAACATAAGAAGAACAAATGACAAAAATACATATGTTGATTGTCCTTGAAGCAGTTACAACAAAGCTCCATGAGCTTACTATCCTTCATTTTTTCTTCAAAATACTTCCTCCTTTCATAGCAGGCTTTCAAAAAGAACTTCACGATTGTTTTTGGATCTATCTTTTCAAAACATTGTTCTTTAGACGCTTTACATGCATGAAGCCATTCGTTTATGATATTTATGTGTCTACTGGTAAAAATTTCTTGTTACATACAGATCGAAGTATATTTCAAAACTAAGCTATAGAATGTTAAGCGGCATCTTGTTGTGTTCCTCCTCGACAATAGTTCCTGGAACCAAAACTAAAGAACTTTCTGAGAGAGCATAAACCTCTTCATTTAGCTCCTGATATACATGTATAAAGGATATATAGGCAAACCTTTCTATTTGTCTTGTAATTTCTAGAAAGAGATGTTGCAAATGAGGAGCTTTTATATGTAACCTTTTGTTTTCCCATTCAATGACCATTTTATGGATGTTGTGAGTCATGGTTTATTTAAAGAATTTCGATAGTGTTGTTGATTCTACCTTATTATTAGTGCAATGTCCTAGGCCATATTTAATTAAAATTTGCTTCTCTTCTTAAATATAAAGAACTGCTCCTGAAACCCCCAGCGGTGGATCACCTTGGCTTGCTCCGTCGAAGAATACCCAAGGGATTATTTTATCAATGCTTGGTTGTTTAAGTAGTCGAGTCCTTTTCTACTTTTTCTTCTTTTTTATGCTCCCTTGATCACTACAAAATCATCGCATAGGTCAAGAATATAGCTGAATTTCTTTCCCACCAGACTCCATAAATAAACAGTGAAGGGAAGGCATCGCAGCTTTGTACCGTGGGATTTGTCCACTAGCTTCGACAACACTTTACAAGGGAATTTTCCATTGGAATGTCCAAGCCACTCATATCTTTTGTGGTTTCATTCCATACCACCCCTGCATATGGGTAAGAAGTAAATAAGCGACTGGAAGTTTCACAATTTGCTTGACACAACACACAGTTTCCCAGGTTAACAGTTTGTTATTCAGAGCTAACCAAAGAATTATCTTCGTTTTCAATGGTCTTGTTGTTTTCCATACCATGATCCACCACCATTCTTTTTATTCAGAGGATGTTTCAATTGCTTGTACCTCGTAACCAAATTTGCTAAAAACTCTCCAATTGAGCTATTTTTCATCCATAGTAACTTGTCTAGTTCATTTTATTTCCAGGTGATAAAATTGGATTTTAGTGTGTTTATCAATATTGACCAGTTTGGTGGTTTTTTACTGTTTTTCGTCTCTTGATCTTCTGGGGCCATTTTGAGGCCCTAAACGGTTTTTTTTGCAATCCATTTTCCAAAATGTTTAGCTAAAGCTACAATTTGGAAAATGGGGAGTAAGAGGACCTTTTTTTTTTCTCTTGGTGGCTTTTTATTTCTCCCTACGCATGCACAACTTTGCACTTGTTTAGCTTCCCAATTATTAAAACTTACT
The DNA here is from genome assembly GCA_001517045.1 of Pseudotsuga menziesii. NCBI lineage: Eukaryota > Viridiplantae > Streptophyta > Pinopsida > Pinales > Pinaceae > Pseudotsuga > Pseudotsuga menziesii. Next base: position 39,120 of record LPNX010624781.1, read on the forward strand.
TCCCATCCTACCCAATCCCCTTTAGTTCTTTTGCTAACACTCATGTTGGAGATATGTTGACCAAGCCCAAAGTTTACTCCCAATGGCCTTTAAATGCCATTCGTTATACACCCTTATAGGTCGATGGTGGGCCACAATAGTGTCATTGGTCCATCCTCACTTGTATCACCGACGACCTTCAAATGTCATTCATTATACACCCTCATTGGTTGGTAGTGTACCACCAGGGTGTTAGTGGGCACCCACTAACACTGGGGTGGCCCACCACTGACCACTAAGGTTGTATAATGAACAACATTTGAACGTTGTCGAGATACAAGTTAGGCTTGGCCACTGACATTATTTTGGCCCACCATCAACTACAAAGGGTATATAATGAATAGCATCCAAAGGCCACCGTGGCACAAAAAGGTCATGCTTCTCATCTTTTTGTTTGAATGTTAGTGGATGTGCATGTTCAAGTCTTAGTGGTATTCCTAGGTTAGCCCATTACCTTTCATTATTGTCACCTTAGCAAAATAAGGCACATCTCCTTGTGAGGGTTCCCTAGGGTTTCTCCTTAGTTTGTCTAGGCTAGTTGCTTGACCTAGGAACTCTTCCTCTCTAGGTTAGCCATCCTCCCTAGATGCCCTAGGTTGTGGTAGGGCTTTTTGCTAGGGTTAGTTCCCTTCGTTTTCACACATTTTCTCTTCTTAAAAAGCATAGTTCTAGGGTTACTTTAGGATTGCTTTTAGGTCAAATTTAGGTCTACAATTTTATGTTAGAAACCCTAAAAATAAAAATAATTTTTTTTTTTTTGCACTTTTGGGCTTTCCTAAAATTTTGGTCACCTTCCCTACAAATTCGTCGTGGCCTCGTAAGCCCTAAAAACCCTAAAGGAGGAATTATAAGGAACCCTAAAAATACAAAAATCTCAAAATTTTCCCTAAAAGGCCCTAGCCTACCTTTACGAACCTAATAGAGCTTTTCTAGCCCTCACTATCCTCCCTTCAACCCTCACTACCCTTGCAAGCACCTTCTCCTGCCTCGCTTCCCTATTTCCTCCCTCTATCCTAGAGAGCTCACCCTCCTTCCCTTTCAAGCTGTGACCCTTACCATCAAGTCTGGAGTAGCCTTGGAGAGTCTTCAGTCAACCATTTACCCACATTAAGGGTTTCTCTTCCAGTGGTAGCCCTCCATTTGGTTTCTCTAATCTCCCTAAGCCTACACAACGACAAGAAAAGAGTTAGTTCATAAAAAGGATTGTTCACACACAAATATTTAACACATTTCGCAAAGTTGTTAGTTAAATGTTACTGTTGATGAAAATGTTGATGTAAACACTATTGTAGGTAATGAATGATATGTTAATGTGTAGAATCTTGGTTGTAACACTTGAATGGTGGACTGAAATACTACTATGCTACTAACAGATGATAAATTATTGTTGGTGCTAGGTTATTTAACTTCGTATAATGATGGTTGTATTTATAATGCTGCTATAAATGCTTGAGCAGATGACAACACTAGACCCATTTACCATTAACTATGAGTGAACATTTACCCCAATGTTATTTGGATGAGAACTGTGTCAACACCTCGAGTCTAAACAAGATGACACCAGAGCCATTCACCACTAACTCTGAGTGAATATTCAACCCGATGCTGCATACTGGAGTCATTAGCATCTTGAGCCTTGTGCACAAGGCTGCACCTGGGCCTTTCACCACTAACCATGAGTGAAAATTAAGCCTAATGCGGCTCATCTCATCACTAAATCATATTGGCATCATACAAAAAGCACTAGTGTGCACTAGCCTCTCCATCCTTTCAAGTATATTCGAGAGATCTCCAGACTTCTTTTGAAGTCATCGACAGAATGCATGGGGTATGTATAATCATCCTTCCCTTTTAGTGAGGGAAATAATCGTGAGACTAATCTCTCACTCCTTCTTGGAGTGATCAAGGAGAATGTACGGTCTCGTCCTGCACAAATATCTGCTAACAAAGGCATCAAATATATTGGGGTAGACATTTCTGTCCTGCCCCATTCCAGACATGAAATGCAAATGAATGAAATAATCACATAACTGAATGCATGCACCTATATGGGAGAGTATTAAGAGACTAGTCTCCCCACCCCATTACAGGGTGTCTGGGAGGTCTTCCTCTGTGCTGAAGCATTTTACTCCCTCTGCATCTAAGCATCCTGCTCCCTCTGTAGTTGATCATCCTGCTTCCTTTATGAGGACTTCATAGATACGATGTAAGTATCCATCCTGGGGACGACCAGGTTTATTGAGTATCCTCTCGACTTTTAGTGGCATCATCATTAGCGTAGCTACGTAATCATAGTCATCATGCTTGATCTACTCAGCATCTCAACTGTGTTTTTCCTTGAGTTAGGAAGACTTCATCATGTTTCACACTACTACGTTGCACCTGTACCCAACGCACCTTTAGGTGTACCCAGGGATAGAGGGCCAACTTTTCAACCAAGAGGGGTGTTGTCGAGCAATGGTGGTTATGGTTGGGCCCTTTGGTCACCCTTCAAGGGTACTATGGATTAATGGAACTACTGACTTCCCTTTATTGGGGGTTCTAACCTTGGGGTTGGTGTTTAGGGCCCCTAAGGGTTGAGCGCTAGGCCACATAGCTCTATATCATGTCTACGAGCTCTAGCTGCCTCTACTTTAGCTACAAGACATTCATCTCTCCTCATAGCCACTTAGGAAACCCTCCTGGCCATTTAGTCAGTGGGTTGGTCTCCCTGGCCTTAGGTCCTCAGAGGAAGACATCCTCCATGCCAAGCTGTTTTCATGCTTTGAGGAGGGCGTTGATGAATTTTATAGCATTCTAGGTGTTAGATGGGGTATAACGCTCGGCCTCCAGCTCACTCTAGCCTTTCGTTCGAAGTGATTAGCTTATTCAAACATGTTTTGGCACCTGGGGGTATTTTCCATTCAGTCAGTGGGTTGGTCTCCCTGGCCTTATGTCCTCAAAGGAAGACATCCTCCATGCCAAGCTATTTTCATTCTTTGAGGAGGACCTTGATGAATTTTATAGCATTCTAGGTGTTAGATGGGGTATATCGCTCGACCTCTAGCTCACTCGAAACTTTTGTTCAAAGTGATTAGCTTATTCGAACATGTTTTGGCACCTGGGGGTACAAATACCCCAAGTAGCCTACCTTGAGCCTACCTTAGGCTATATTTTATTATTATTTTCTTTTAATTTTCAGTTGACATTTTAAAATTTAAAATTGACTTATTTTAAGGCATGTAGGTTTGGATATTTTAAAATGTGAGTGAGATCATATAAATAGATCTCATCACTTTCATTTTAAAGACAGAACTTATGGGATAAATAAACTATGCACTTGTTTTACCCCTACTAGGGCTCTTTGGATGGATGCGCTCCTCCCGAGGAAGGTTTTTTGGGTTCATGCAAGCTTTTTCTAGTAACTCTTTGGTGAAGTTCTTTTCTTGGTGAGGTTTTAATTTGTTGGATGAACATGAGCACAAAAAGGTCAGGCTTCTCATCATTTTGGTTAAATGTTGGTGGATGTGCATCTTGAAGTCACAGTGGTAGCCCTAGTGCTGCACTTTTTCCTAGGATAGGCAATTACCTTTCATTCTTGTCACCTTAGCAAAATGAGGCATGTCTCCTTGTGAGGGTGCCCTAGGGTTTCTCCTTAGTTTTTCTAGGCTATTTGTTTGACCTAGGAACTCTTCCTCTCTAACTTAGTCATCCTTCCTAGATGCCCTAAGTTCTGGTAGGGTTTTTTTTATAGGGTTAGTTCCCTTGGTTTCCATACATTTTCTCTTCTAAAAAACCCTAGTTCTAGGGTTATTTTAATATTAGTTTTAGGTCAAATTTAGGTTTGCAACTTTATGTTAGAAACCCTAAAAATAAAAATAAAAATTATTTTTTGCACTCTTGGGCTTTCCTAAAATTTTGGCCACCATCCCTACAAATTAGCCTTGGCCTCTAAAGCCCTAAAAACCCTAAGGATGAATGATAATGAACCCTAAAAATAAAAAAAATAAAAAAATCTCATAATTTGCCCTAAAATTCCCTAAAAAAGTCCTATTTCTTCCCTAAAGGCCCCAACCTATCTTTATTAACCTAACAGACCTTGCCCAACCCTCGCTACCCTCCCAATGGTCTTCAAATGCCATTCGTTATACACCCTTATAGGTCAATGGTGGGCCACAATAGTCTCAGTGGCCAAGCTTGACTTGTATCCATGACGACCTTCAAATGTCGTTCATTATACACCCTTAATGGTCAGTGGTGGACCACCAAGGTGTTAGTGGCCACCCACTAACACTGTGGTGGTCCACCACCAACCATTGAGGGTGTATAATGAATGACATTTGAACGCTGTCAGGGATACAAGTCAGGCTTGACCACTAACACTATTCTAGCCCACCATCAACCACTAAGGGTGTATAATGAATGACATGCAAAGGCCACCGTGGCTGTAGTGTCTAAGCCTGGATTCTAGCCAATACAATATATAAGCATTCAGCAGCCTCCAAAACCCTAATTCCCAAACCAATATTTTCTAGTCGATTATTATAGGTCACCCAGTCTTGATCCAGATGGATATCGATGGCCACCCTCCTGTTCCACTGTCTCAGAGTAATTTTCACTTGTTTATCTTCTCAATCAGTAAGAATTACTTCCCATCTTGCCCAATCCCCTTTAGTGCTTTTGTTAACACTCATATGTTGGAGATATGTTGAACAAGCCTAAATTCTACTCCCAATGGCCTTTAAATGCCATTCGTTATACACCCTTATAGGTCGATGGCGGGCCACTATAGTGACAGTGGCCAAGCCTCACTTGAATCCCTGATGACCTTCAAATTTCATTCATTATACACCCTCGGTGGTCAGTGGTGGACCACCAGGGTGTTAGTGGGAGCCCACTAACACTGTGGTGGTCCACCGCCGACCACTAAGGGTGTATAATGAACAACATTTGAACACCATTAAGATACAAGTTATGCTTGGCCACTGACACTATTCTCGCCCACCATCAACCACTAAGGGTGTGTAATGAATGGCATCCAAAGGCCACCATGGTTGTAGATTTTAAGCCTAGATTCTAGCCAATACAATATATAGGCATTCACCAGAGAACATGCGCTAGCTCCATGACTTTGCACAGTCCATCGAATAGTCCATCATCTTGGTCCAACAAGAATATATCATAATACACTGTGCATTAGTTCAACTTAGTTATTCGGATAACATGCACCAACTCAACCAGTCCTTCGGTGAGTGCAAGAGTATTAGTACGTACCAGCCTCTTCACTCTATCTCAAGATGTCTGAGAGATATCCCCACTCTACTGAGTGTCAAGGACTATGCGTTGACCTCTCCATGACCAATTACAATCATCCAAGCTTGACTTCTATCCCCGACGGCCTTAAAATGCCTTCCATTCGGTGAGTGTAAGAGTATCAGTATGCACCAGCCTCTTCATTCCATCTCAAGATGTCTGAGAGATCTCCCCACTCTACTGAGTATCAAGGACTATGCGTTGGCCTCTACATGACCAATTACAATCATCCAATCCTGAATTCTATCCCCAACAGCCTTAAAATGCCTTCCATTATACACCCTTAGTGGTCGGTGGTGAACCACGAAGGTGTTGGTGGGTGGACCACGAAGGTGTTACTGGGTGCCCACTAACACCTTCATGGTCCACCACCGACCACTGAGGGTGTGGACCGCCACTAACCACTGAGAGTGTATAATGAACAAAATTTGAACGTCATCGCCCATACAATTCAATCTTGGCCATTAACAATCATCATTACTTTAAGGTTTTAAACATCTTCCTAGTCGTCTTCTTTTGCGAGATTTGAGAAACCAAATAATCCTTGACTGAGTCTAGAAAGATTCTTCTTGGTCTGGCATCACTCTCCCTCCAATGAGACTTGTCGTCTTCAGTGTCTGGTTCTGGAATGTTCTCATTGAAAAGTTTTAAGAGATTTTTTTTCAAGATGAGAACTCTAGACTTCCAAGAGATGAATTTTGTGGCTCCAACAATATGGTCTTCAACCTTCATTCCAATCATCTTGCCTGCAAATTTGAACTAGAAACCCTAGTAGGAGCTAGGTCAAAAATGAATTTTGGAGTCTTGTGAAACTGAATCCAAAAGTTAATGTACCTTATCAAGGCGAGTTGAGAGGAGATAAGATCGAGCCAAAACTATGGACCAAAATTGGGTCAAAAATGAAACTTCTCAGAACTGGATTTTTCCTCCATCAACAGATGCGTCTTCCCTTGGCCGAAGTTTCTAAGTCACTTTTTCTACTGATTGGTGAGGGGGGGCCTCAGAATATCAAGTCCTAGCTTTCGACAATGGCTTCTATAATTGCTTTGATACCATGTTAGAAATTGGCAGTTGTAAAACAAAGATTACTAGAAGAAAAACAGAGCACATAAACAAACTGGGTGTGGAGATCGTTTAACCATGGTGATGATCTATCACCTCCCAACCATAGACAATACAACACTATTGTCTCCCCTGAGCTTAGAACATTCAATAAAGAGTGAAGTACATCCAAATGGATGTTTACGAGCCTAAATTCTACTCCCAATTGCCTTTAAATTCCATTTTTCATGTACCCTTGTTGGTCGATTGTGGGCCATAATAGTGTCAGTGGCAAAGCCTGACTTCTATTCTCAATGGCCTTAAAATGCCTTCCATTATACACCCTTAGTGGTCGGTGGTGGATCAACAAGTTGTTAGTGGGATCCCACTAACACTGTGGTGGTTCGGCAAGTTGTTAGTGGGTGCCCACTAACACTATGGTGGTCCACCACTGACCAATAAGGGTGTATAATGAATGACATTTGAACGTCACCGCCCATACAAGTCAGGCTTGGCCATTAACAATTATCAATCCTTTAGGGTTTGAAACATCTTCCTAGTTGTCTTCTTTTTCGAGATTTGAGGAACCAAATGATCCCTGACTGAGTCTACCAATATTCTTCTTGCTTTGGCATCAATCTTCCTCCAATGAGACTTGTATTCTTCAGCGTATGGTTTTTGACCTTCTCATTCACAAGTTTTAAGAGATCATTTTCTTTCAAGATGAGAACTCTAGAATTCCAAGAGATGAATTTTGTGGCTCCATCAAGATGGTCTTCAATCTTCATTCCAATCATGTTCCTTATCAATGCGAGTTGAGAAGAGATAAGATTGAGCCAAAACTATGGACCGAAATTGGGTCAAAAATGAAACTTCTTAGAACTGGATTTTTCCTTCATCAATAGATGCGCCTTCCCTTGGGAGAAGTTTCCAAGTCACTTTTTCTCCTAGATTGGTGAGAGGAGGCCTTAGAATGTCAAGCCCTAGCTTTCAATAATGGCTTCTAGAACTGCATTGATACCATGTTAGAAATTAGCAGTTGTAAAACCAAGATCACCAGAAAAAAGGCAAAGCACATAAAAAAATTGGGTGTGGAGCTCATTTAACCACGGTGATGATCTATCACCTCCCAACCATAGACAATACAACACAATTGTCTCCCCCGAGCTCAGAACCTTAAATAGAGAACGATGTACATCCAATTGGATATTGACCGGACCTAAATTCTACTCCCAATGGCCTTTAAATTTCATTCATCATACACCCCTGTAGGTTGGTTGTGGGACACAATATTGTCAGTGGCCATGCCTGAATTCTATCCTCGATGACCTTATAATGCCTTCCATTATACACCCTCAGTGGTCGGTGGTGGACCACCAAGGTGTTAGTGGGTGCCCACTAACACTGTGGTGGTCCACCACTAACCAATAAGGGTGTATAATGAATGACACTTGAATGTCGTCGCCCATACAAGTCAGGCTTGGCTATTAACAATCATCATTCCTTTAGGATTTTTAACATCTTCCTAGTTGTCTTCCTTTGCGATATTTGGGGAACCAAATGATCCCTGACTGAGTCTACCAAGATTCTTTTTGCTCTGGCATCACTTTTACTCCAATGAGACTTGTCTTCTTTAGCCTGTGGTTCTAGAACCTTCTCATTGAAAAGTTTTAACAAATCATTTTCTTTTAGGTTGAGAACTCTAGACTTCCAAGAGATGAAGTTTGTGGCTCCAACAATATGATCTTCAACCTTCATTCCAATCATCTTGCTTGCAGATTTGAACTAGAAACCCTAATAGGAGCTAGGTCAAAATTGAAGTTTGGAATCTTGTGAAACTGAATCCAAGTTTAGTGTGCCTTATCAAGGTGAGTTGAGAGGAGATAAGTTCAAGCCAAAACTATGGACCGAAATTGGGTCAAAAATGAAACTTCTCAGAACCGAATTTGTCCTTCGTGAATAGATGCGCCTTCCCTTGGGTGAAGTTTGGGTGGATCGGTGAGAGGAGGCCTCAGAATGTCAAACCCTAGCTTTGGACAATGGCTTCTAGAACTGCTTTGATACCATGTTAGAAATTGGCAGTTTTAAAACCAAGATCACTAGAAGTAAGATAGAGCACATAAACAAACTGGTTGTGGATCTTGTTTAACCACGATTATGGTCTATCACCTCCAAACCATAGATATTACAACACTATTGTCTCCCCCAAGCTCAGACCTTTCAATAGAGAACGACGTACATCCAAATGAATGTTGACCGAGCCTAAATTCTACTCCCACTGGCCTTTAAAAGCCATTCATCGTAAACCCTTGTAGTTCAATTGTGGGCCACAATAGTGTAAGTGGCCAAGCCCGACATCTATCCCAGACGACCGTAAAATGCTTTCCATTATACACCCTCAGTGGTCGGAGGTAGACCACCAAGGTGTTAGTGGGCGTCCACTAACACTATGGTTGTCCGCCATCGACCACTAAGAGTGTATAATGAAAGACATTTGAACGTCGTCACCCATACAAGTCAGGCTTGGCCATTAACAATCATCATTTCTTTAGGGTTTTGAACATTTTCCTAGTGGTCTTCTTTTGCGAGATTTGGGGAACCAAATGATCCCTGAATGAGTCCACCAAGAGTCTTCTTGCTCCGGCATCACTCTTCCTCTAATGAGACTCGTCTTCTTCAGTGTCTGGTTCTGGAACCTTCTCATTCACAAGATTTAAGAGTTCATTTTCTTCCAAGATGAGAAATCTAGACTTCCAAGAGATGAAGTGTGTGGCTCCATCAAGATGATCTTCAACATTCATTCCAATCATCTTGCCTACAGATTTGAACTCAAAACCCTAGTAGGAGCTAGGTCAAAAATGAAGTTTGAATCTTGTGAAACTGAATCCAAAAGTTAATGTGCCTTATCAAGGCAAGATGACAGGAGATAAAATCGAGGCAAAACTATGGACCGAAATTTGGTAAAAAAGGAAACTTCTAAGAACTGGATTTTTCCTTCATCAATACATGTGCCTTCCCTTGGATGAAGTTTCCAAGTCACCTTTTCTCCTGGATTGGTGAGGGGAGGCCTCAGAATGTCAAGCCCTAGCTTTCGACAATGGCTTCTAGAACCGCTTTTATACCATGTTAGAAAATTGGCAGTTGTAAAACCAAGATCACTAGAAGAAAGATAGAGCACATAAACAAACTGGGTGTGGAGCTCATTTAACCATGGTGATGATCTGTCACCTCCGAACCATAGACAATACAACACTATTGTCTCCTCTGAGCTCAGACCTTTCAATAGAGAACGATGTACATTCAAATGGATGTTGACCAAGCCTAAATTCTACTCCCAATGTCATTTAAATGTCATTCGTCATACACCCTTGTTGGTTGATTGTGGGCCACAATAGTGTCAATGGATAGGCCTGACTTCTATCCCAGATGGCCTTAAAATTCCTTCCATTATACACCCTCAGTGGTCGGTGTTGGACCACCAAGGGGTTAGTGGGCACCCACTAACACTCGGGTCATCGACCTCCAACCACTAAGGGTGTATAATGAAGGGCATTTCAACATCGCCGCCCATACAACTCATACTTGGCCATTAACAATCATCATTCCTTTAGGGTTTTGAATATCTTCCTAGTCGTCTTTTTTGTGAGATTTGAGGAACCAAATGATCCCTGACCAAGTCTACAAAGATTCTTCTTACTCTCGCATCACTCTTCCTCCAATGAGACTTGTCTTCTTCAGTGTTTGTTTCTGGAACATTCCCATTGACAAGTTTTAAGAGATCATTTTCTTCCAAGATGAGAACTCTAGACTTCCAAGGGATGAATTTTGTCGCTCCATCAAAAGGTCTTCAATCTTCATTCCAATCATTTTTTCTACAGATTTTAACTAGCAACCCTAGTAGGAGTTAGCTCAAAAATGAAGTTTGGAATATTGTGAAACTGAATCCAAAGGTTAAGGCGCCTTATCAAGGTGAGTTGAGAGGAGATAAGATCAAGCCAAAACTATGGACCAAAATTGGGTCAAAAATGAAACTTCTCAGAACTGGATTTGTCCTTCATCTATAGATGTGCCTTCCCTTGGGAAAAGTTTCCAAGTTACTTTTTCTCCTGGATTGGTGAGGGGAGGCCTTAGAATGTCAAGCCCTAGCTTTCGACAATGGCTTCTAGAACTACTTTGATACCATGTTAGAAATTGGCAGTTGTAAAACCAAATCACTAGAAGAAAGCCAGAGAACATAAACAAACTGGGTGTGGAGCTCGTTTAACAACGATGATGATATATCACCTCCCAACCATAGTCAATATAACACTATTGTCTTCCCCTAGCTCAAACCTTTCAATAGAGAATGATGTACATCCAAATGGATATTGACTGAGCCTAAATTCTACTCCCAATGGCATTTAAATGCCATTCGTCATACACGCTTGTTTGTTGATTGTAGGCCACAATAGTGTCAGTGGCCAAGCCTGAATTCTATCTCTGACGGCCTTAAAATGCCTTCCATTATACACCCTCAGTGTTCGGTGGTGGACGAACAAGGTTTTAATGGGTGCCCACTAACACTGTGGTGTTCCACCACCAACCACTGAGGGTGTAAAATGAACGACATTTGAACTTCGTCACCCATACAAGACAGGCTTGGCCATTAACAATCATCATTCCTTTAGGGTTTTGAACATCTTTCTAGTCATCTGCTTTTGCAAGATTTTAGGAAAAAATGATCCCTGACTAAGTCTACCAAGATTCTTTTTGCTCTGGCATCACTCTTCCTCCAATGAGACTTGTCTTCTTCAGCGTCTGGTTCTAGAACTTTCTCTTTGATAAGCTTTAAGAGATCATTTTCTTCCAAGATGAGAACTCTAGACTTGCAAGAAATGGATTTTGTGCCTCCATCAAGATGATCTTCAACCTTCATTCAATCATCTTGCCTGCAGATTTGAACTAGAAACCCTAGTAGGAGCTACGTCAAAAATGAAGATTGGAATCTTGTGAAACTAAATCCAAAGGTTAATGTGCCTTATCAAGGCGATTTGAGAAGAGATAAAATTGAGCCAAAACTATGGACCGAAATTGGGCCAGAACTGAAACTTCTCAAAATTGTATTTTCTTTCACCAATAGATGTACCTTCCCTTGGGCAAAGTTTCCAAGTCATTTTTTCTCCTGGATTAGTGAGAGGAGGCCTGAGAATGTCAACCCTAGATTTCGATAATGGCTTCTAGAACTGCTTTGATCCCATGTAAGAAATTGGTAGTTGTACAACCAAGATCACTAAAAGAAAGACAAAGCACATAAAAAAATGGGTGTGGAGCTCGTTTAACCACAGTGATGATCTATCACCTCCCAACCATAAGACAATACAACACTATTGTCTCCCCCGAGCTCAAACCTTTCAATAGAGAACGATGTACATCCAAATGGATGTTGACCAAGCCTAAATTCTACTCCCAATGGCCTTTAAATGCCATTCGTCATACACCCTTGTAGGTCGATTGTCGACCACACTAGTGTCAGTGGCCAAGTCTGAATTCTATCCCCGACAACTTTAAAATGCCTTCCATTATACACCCTCAGTGGTCGGTGGTGGACCACCAAGGTGTTGGTGGGCACCCACTAACACTATGGTGGTCTACTACCAACCACTAAGGGTGTTCTTGCAGCTGCAACACTTTCCCAAAATTCTAAAATTTTGGGACCCTCCTTTACTTTGAATTAGTCAAATTTCCTCTTGTTTGCAGCCTTTTGATCTTGGATTTTGGTTTTTAAAGCGTCTTCCAGACATTTTGATTGCTACAAATCACTTGGTTTTCCTCATTTCAGGCCTTAAATTTCATCTTAAATAGGGCGCCTTGCTGTTTTACAAAACCTGTTAAAGATTTCATTGCAAAGTTTTCTTGGATCGGGAGGTTTTTCTTTGACTGTCCCGCCGTTGTGGGTGTTCTTCAGCTCGTTTTTTTTCCTCTTTTTTGCCCCGCCGTTGCGGGCCTTCTTTGGATCTCAGCTGTTTGTCTCGCGCCGATTGTGCGAAGGTTGGTGGTTTTGTTTCACCGTTGCGGGGGAGTTCACATGTCTTTATGTTGCGGACGTTGTTTTCATTCCGCGTCGGAGGAAGATAAAAAACTTCCACCTCCGCCGTTGCGGATCAATGGGAAGTCCGGAGATTTTGTATACCGCCGAACCATGCAATGTAGAGTTTCTTTTTCCTCGTGTGGACGATGAAGTTTGGAAGATGATCTGCCGTTGCGGGTGTGGCCGAACTCTTGGTCATCCGACCAATGTATCTACCGCCGCCCGACTACAGCGTTTTGATCGCATGACTTATGTTTTGTGTTGTGGGTGGTTTAATGATGATGATGGTCCGCCGTTGCGGAGAGGGTTGAGTTGTGTCGCCAAATATGACTTTCACGCCCGCTCCGACCGATTCGATTGGTCGCACGTGTGAAGATTTTATATATACGGGGGCGTATTTTGGGTTTTTTATTGTTGTTTTATCGCGTCCAAGCTTTCAACACTGTCGAGCTCGCGAGTTGTGTGGAAGCATCGTACCGGTACCCGCGTCCAGCTGTTGATCGAAAGCTCCATCGTTGTCGCCTTTTCGTTTGCGCACTCCTGCCAGGTAGGATCTTAACCCCCTCTTTTCAAGGTTTCAGCTGGGTTACTTAGGATGTGTATAATGTAGAAGTTACGGCCCGTAGTTCCGTTTTTCTCACAAACGGGGTTTTTATATCCGCGGCTAGGGTTGTCGGTTTCGTTTCCCCAGTAGTTGCGCCCGTGTTTTACCATTTTTTTTTGGTGGATAGCTTGTGCGGTTAGAGGGAGTGGTTTTTTTTTCCTTTTATAAGGCCCGCATTTTCGTCTACCTCCTCTGTTAGTTCATCCCTAGCGATAGAGGAAGACACGGTGCAGGCAGTCGTTATGCCGCCTGCACCTAGTTATTTCTTGCTGTGATGAGGTCCTTGAAACATTTTGGATAGGGGTTTCACCGTTTTATTCATGATAGATGCCCGGCTGTTCGATTCCCTGTTCTTCAAGCCCTAATCTTAGCCTCCGCGCTGCGCATTTACCATTGTCCGCCACCGTGAAGCCCTAGGGCCGTGCCGCAGTTATTATTCGAAGCTTTGGGGGTATAATGAGTAATGGCGCTGATGGGTTTCCCCTGCATGAAGGGTTTTCATGGGTGCCCGTATTTCATGACCGCACCAATGTAATTGTCATGTCCGCGAGCGGCATAGGCTTTGCTATTCTTATCCTTGCTAGATCTTGTTTAAGTTTACAGGATAGTCGTGTTGATTTTGCATTCGCATTACTTACTGTCATTGTTATAAATTGGCATATTGATTAGTCTTGATGGCAGACCGTTTGATGAAGTAAATCCTTTAGCATTTATGGCTCGTTATATTGCAGAAATGATTTGAGTTTGTGCTGATAGTTCAGATGGTCAAGTTGTGCGTACATATGTGTTGCTTTCTTACTTACACACTGATATAAGACAATAGCACAGCTCAAAAGATTGCATGACTAGTTCAAATCCTTCAATGTAAAGAACCTATGTCTGATATCATTATAGCCACATAGACAAATGGAGAAAGAATAAACTGCTTCTTAATATTTTCAAATTTGAATTGCTTAATATCATGATGTTTTACATTGCAGGAAGATTTCAAAATGTCCAGGAGACAGAAAAGGAAGGCCCCTGTGGTAGAAGAACAAACAGCAATAGAGGCCGACCTACCAACTGAGCACATATATGAGGATACATAGTGTGTCACAGGGGTGGACCCTGAGTATAAGTGGGGAGACATACACAGGATGATTTCCCGTAGGGAAGTCCCAGATATGGGCCTGGAGGAGGAACACATCTACGCAAACATAGAAAAATCTACAATCATGAAGGTTGCCACCAGGCCATAAATGTTTCCATGTGCTGAGTTGATGAGGTGGATCCTTCCACACACAAACCATGGTTCAATGCTTATCTGTAATGTTGAAGGTCAGGGATATGCTTCCTTTAGCCCTGGATATGTAGCTTTAGCCTACCACTTTCCTGAACCTCAAGTTTTCTTGTCCAATGAGTGGTTGGACAATCTCAGGATGGATTTGATAGAAACCATGAGAAATATGCTATTACCAGGGAAGCTCTATAGACATAGAGCTACTGAAGATTATGACACAGCCACCCTTAGACCCCCGTACAGATTCATAGCTCTAATGTTGAATAGGATCTTCGGGAGGGCCAATGGTAGATTATTCAAATTCGAATGGATACCCCTGATGTTCTATGTGGCCACTGAAGGGACCATATTTAACTTGTTCGGCCTGGTATCTAGTAGTCTGTCTTCCTGTATAGCTGCAGCAAAAGGAGGAGTACAACAGAAAAAATCTGAGTTTTACATGAGCTCGATCTTGATTGACTGTATAATGTGCCACCAGCCCTTCCCCGGGCTCAAATGTGTCTGGGATAGGGACAGAATGTGCGTATATGTAGCCTTTAAGCTACTAGGGGCTCATCAATACCATAGTTACTAACGAGAAATCTGTGAACATTTTATCATGCCTCTGGACACTCTTGTCTTCTGAAAGGAATGTGACTGCATGTCTGAAGAAGCTATGCAGGTAATAGAAGAATATGGTGATTATTTATTGACAGAGAACGGGATGTATCTTAGAATGTTTGGTGGGTCAAGGACACCTTATCTGCTGCCTAAGTATGCAACAGATTATGTAATTCATAAGGAGGCTGTTAGACAGGTATTTATTGACGGAGTTGGTCATTTCTTATTTTCAAAGAAGAAGGTTGTCTACCCACCCTTACCATTTAAGTTAGGCAGCTGCAGTTTCGCCAATGTGAAACAAGCTCCATAATTTATAGAGGAACTAGAGAAGTTCCATTTTGGGGAGATGACCTTCAGGAGAAATGACACTCATGAAAGAATGGCTGAGCATTGCAGAAAGCACAAGGTGTTTTATGAGTACACCCATCATTTTGACAATGATGAATCAGTGTTCAGAAGAGCCCTGAACATGACAGCACTCAATAAAAGGTTCAAACCAAAGCACTTCCCCAAAGATGGGAAAGGATCTGAACAAGAGAAGGCTGAGCAGGCTAAGGCCGAAGAAACAGCCCGAAGAATAAGAGAAGAGGCCCAAAGGCTAGAAGAGGAGGCTACAGAATGGCTCCGGAAAGGAGAAGAGGAAAAGAGGAAAGCTGCCCAGGATGCAGCTGAAAGAGCAAAAGAAACAGCTAGAGAAGCAGAGGAGGCTGCTAAGCAAGCAGCTGAGGAAGCCCAGAAGAGGCTGAATGAAGAGCTTCGCAAACAGGAAGCTGAGAAGACAGAATTGATACAACAATCATCTTCTGAAATACCACCAGAACAAAGTCAGGGTGAGGAAAACCCTGAAGTGCAGACCCTGCAAGTGCTCACTACTATCACTCCTACAACTCCCATGCTTCAGTTAATGCCCTTTGCGCACAAAAAGGGGGAAGAAGTCCCTAATTTTAGCACGGTATACTATGATAGGGCTACCAAAAGGATTATGAGGAGAACTGAGCAAAAGATAGAGGCTGAAGGAATGACCAGCACAATGATAACTGATAAAGCTGTGATGGTCGGGACAGATAAAGATCCAAATTTTGTCATAAGGGCTGGCAGGACAGCAATAGACGCTACGGAGGACAATGTAGATCGAATGATGAAGGAGATAGACTCAACCAAGAAAACTTCCGCTCAGCTGAAGGACACCCTCAGGAAGGAAAGAGAAGATGGAAATAGGTTGAAAAGAAAATATGAGCATGTGCCTAAGGAAATGGAAGCCACGAAGAGAGAAATCCATGCCATTCAACAGGAAGCCCTGGGAAAAGCCCAGCAGGAGATTCAAGTTTTAAAGGATGAAAAGGAGCAGCTTGGAGAAAATTCTTGGAAGACCAAGCGGGCCCCTCCTCATGAGAAGGACTGGTCAAACTTTTGTATAATTAAATAATATGTAAAAGGTTGTATGAAATTGAAGCGTTGGGGAGCCCAAAGGTCACTTTGGGCTACCCAACCATTTTTTGCTTTTTGTATAAAACTAGGGAAGATAGACAAAGGACAGGGGGCTTTTTCCCAGTTAGACTGGAGGACTTATTGTAACAAGAACTACTTCATTTTGCAATAAAGAGTTGGTTTTCCTGTTGGAGAAAGAACTGTGAAGTGTTCCAAATGCTGTACCATGGACGGTGGAAAGATGAATTACTTTGTTTTTTCAGCTTATGTCTGTGAATCGTGAGATTGTTCTAACTTTATGACCTATGTCTGGTTGAATAATTTCTGATTTTATTTATGGAAATTTCACTTAGAGTAATGCATGTGTTTGTATATAACAATTGGCTATCTGGTTGTTAGAATATTTTCTCACTCATGTGTTGTAAACGTAAATAACAGCTATCTGTAATTTTGTTTATCATACATGAAAGTAGTACATTACTCACAAATAATCATTTTCTGGCTCCTCGGGGATAGATAGTTAGTCATCTCATTTCATAGATGCATATGTGGTTTAGATGTTCGTGAGCATAAGACGAGAGGTAAGAACCTGCGCAGCACATTGTGTCGTTCCTTGCATCTTTATCACTCTGCATGGTTAAGATAGGCATATGCATTGCATATATTAAGCCAAAATACAAATTCCGGTGGACCGGGCCGCAACCGATAAACCCTTGTTGTTACTTTGACCTACGGTAGCCGGACCGTAAACCAGATGGATTCCCTATACCAAACAGTCAGCGGGCTAGTTGGGAATGCTGATTGGGGAGAATCCCTTACTGTTGCCACCTGTGAATTTCCAGGCCTCAACAGTTTTGGCGCTAGAAGGAGGGCCGCCAGAAAAAAGGCTGGCCGTGGAAATTAATTTCCGGAGACTACCCTACCAGCAGATGTTTTGAAGCTTTCAATCTCACCCAAGTTTGAGGTTTCCTGTCCTTGAAACCCTGTTTTCCTAAGTGGTTTTTGTTTGCTCGTGCTCATGGCTGGGCATCAACCTAACCCCTTGCCAGCTTGGAGAGCTAGGTCGCCTCTAAACTTGAATCCTCCTTTACACAATTTGCCTCAAGCCTTCGACAAGATTTTACCTAAGTTTGACCCTGTGGACAACATTGCTGTAGATGACCACCTTCAAAGATTTTACCTAGCGCTAGAAGGGCTAAGGGCTGGAGAGCATGAAGACGTAGTGTGCAGGATTTTTCCTCATACTCTGAAAGGATCAGTAGCATCCTGGTATTTTGGACTACCTGTAAATTCCATTCCTGATTGGGATACTTTTGAAAAAAAATTTAGAAATAAATACACAACCCAGAAGACTCACGCCTCATTGATGAAAGGGCTTGGTATGTTGAGAAAAGAAAAGAATGAAAAGGTACGAAGTTTCACGCAGAGATTTTCACTGTACCTAAAAAAAATTTCTGTTGTGGACAGACCCTCAGATAAAGTCTTAAGTGAGTATTATACCTCAGCCCTAGGACCTGAGCTGGCTATGTTTGCCAAGATGAAAGTCAAGCCTACATTGGTGGAAACTTATCAAGAGGCTGAAAGAGTAGAGGCTGAAAGTGAGAGTATAGAGGACTATCCTGACCCAGTTGAAGGGAAAACCATCGTAAAAAGAAGCTCACTGCTGTTTAAACCTAAAGAAGATCAACCACATGATTACCTTGAGATGATGAAAGTGCTTCAGAAGCTTTCCAATCGAGTTGTAGAATTGGAAAAGGAAAGGGACGTTCAAATAACCAATAAGCCTCCCCATCCCAGAAAAGAGAGTGACAACCAATGGCAAGTTTCCCCACCACCAAACGTGGCATCAATAAACATAACAGAAATGGGAGGAGATAATTTCTGTACCTTTCATCAACAACCCCACTCGGAGAAGAGGTGTCCTCAATGGATACATTCAATGACATGAGTGATGAATAAATTGTTGGATCCAGAATTGACTAGGCACAATGGTGAGGAAGAAAAGAGGAAACAGACCATAGAAAAGAAAGAGGATGATACTATGTTTTCATGGAATGGAGTTTCACTGTTTAACATGGAAGAAACTGCTCTCCAATCTCAGCATACACTTACAACCACAAAGAATGAGAACCTGTCCATTGAGAACAATGCAATAATGTCAAATGTTCAGGATTTACAAGGGGAGATAAAGGGGCAGGCTGATATGAGGGCTAAAGATGACTCACCTAAATATATTCAGGGCAAACAGGAAACAGAGCTACCCATTAGACTTACCAAGCTGGTAGAAGACGACAAAGAAAGCACACCTGGTAAGCTAAAGGAGGAGTTGCCCACAACAAACCAACCAGTAGAGGAAAAGATTGAGCTCATCAAGACAATGAGAACCAATGCTCCACCTTTCCTTGTGACTCTTGAAATTCTAAATCATAATGTCCATAATTGTTTGGTAGATTCTAGATCATCCATGAATGTTATGCCTCTGATAGTTTGCAAAAAACTCAATGGACAGATAAAGCCTACTCTTTGGGATGTCACACAACTTGACAAGACCAGTGTCAAGGTAGTAGGAGAAATGGAGAATGTGATGATTCAATTGTCTGCAAACAAAAGGATATGCCATTATATTGACATCATAGTAGCAGACATTCCTGATGGTTATGGGATGATTCTAAACAGAGATTGGACAGCGAGACTAAATGGGTACTTTGCTTCAGATTGGTCTCATTTATGGTTACCCCAGAAGGGCAGCCCAAACTTGATTAAGATTCTAAGAGAGCCTTTTATGAAAAACAATGTCACTGAGTTGGGGGAAGGAAACGAATCTGCTGATTCTGTTTTGGGAAAATACCTTACTGAGCTTAAGCTAGAACACCATTCCTCAAAAAGGGCCAACCCTGTGATGGACACTCAGCCTGAGCTCCTTCAACTCCCTCAGGCTGAAAGAAATGATTGCAGAATTTTAGATATGGGTTCCATCTCAATAACTGCTCAGCTGGACCATGGTTAAACAATTCAGGTCTGAAATCCTGCTCATTCCTGGTTCTTTAAATGTGAAAATTTTTGGGATGGGCAAATTTTTGAAATTTGGTTTTGCTGTTTTTCTTTTGTACATAAATAAATTGCTTTGTTTTCCTAATGCTAGATGCTTTCTTGGTTTTAGTAATTTAATGCTTTCTTTATTGTTATGCTGTTATTTTCTTATGGTTTTGTTAGTTTTCTTTTGTTTTGAATAAGAGGCAAACTTTTGGATGCAATGGAAACATCAGAGGTCTGTATTAACTAAAATCCTGAGCAAGAGAGCTGTGTTTAAAGTGCAAATAATCTTCTAGCAGCTGTATTCCTAATAGGCAGTGCACTCATTTGAAGTCTTACTTAATCCCTGTAAATAACTCAGAAGTAAAGAGGGTCTGAAGTACTATTTAGAGGCTCCATCCACTTCACATCTTAAACACCCAAGGGGGTGACAGCACTAGACCTGCGGGATGGAAACAGAGTGAAACAGTTTATCATATATAAATGATCCCATGCTATGAATTAAGAAAAGGGCCAAAAAGCTCTTAAGAGTCACTTCTTCCAAAGGAACAAAGCATATCAGAGCAAAGCTCCAAAAAGCATAAATCTTAAAGCATAAAGTAACAAATGGCCACAAGATCCTCTCCGTCCGTGAATTGAAATAAAAAATTATATCATTCACACAAAAGGACACTATGGGATAGAGGATCCTGAGTTTAAAATAAAATTCAGTAAGAAAGGCCCGCAGGAAGACTCATACCAAAGAACTAAAGTTCAGAAAGCAAAAGTACAAAATAGCATGGGAATGAGGAACAAAAGGATAATACTGTCAACTTTCTATCAAAATCCTGTGGTGTCGAAGCTGTAAACCCCAGAGAGCAGGTAAAATGAACTCCATTTATTTCGGCCTCACAATAGTTATTCAGACCTGACACACTGCTGGTGTTACCCTTTCTCGAAAAGAGAGGCTTCTTATAATGAATTTGATGTATAATCATATTGGCTTAGGAATGCGTATGTATAGAAGATTTCAGTTTTAATTCATGCAGTTTCAAGCCTAGAAAGGAAGTTAATCCAGAGATCTGGGGTTCACCAGGTAGTCACCAATTATTGCAGCTGCAACACTTTCCCAAAATTCTAAAATTTTTGGACCCTCCTTTACTTTGAATTAGTCAGATTTCCTCTTGTTTGCAGCCTTTTGATCTTGGCTTTTGGTTTTTTAAAGCGTCTTCCAGACATTTTGATTGCTACGAATCACTTGGTTTTCCTCATTTCAGGGCTTAAATTTCATCTTAAATAGGGCGCCTTGCTGTTTTACAAAACCTGTTAAATATTTCATTGCAAAGTTTTCTTGGATCGGGAGGTTTTTCTTTGACTGTCCCGCCATTACGGGTGTTCTTCAGCTCATTTTTTTTCCTCTTTTCCACCCCGCCATTGCGGGTGGCTTTCGAAACTTGATTTTTGTTTCTTGCCCCGCCGTTGCGGATGACTTCAAGAACTTGGTGATTTTGTTCCACCCCGCCGTTGCGGGCCTTCTTTGGATCTCAGCTGTTTGTCTCACCGATTGTGCGAAGGTTGGTGGTTTTGTTTCACCGTTGCGGGGGAGTTCACATGTCGTTATGTTGCGGACATTGTTTTCATTCCGCGTCGGAGGGAGATAAAAAACTTCCACCTCCGCCGTTGCGGATGAATGCGAAGTCTGGAGATTTTGTATATCGCCGAACCGTGTAATGTAGAGTTTCTTTTTCCTCATGCGGACGATGAAGTTTGGAAGATGATCCGCCGTTGCGGGTGTGGCCGAACTCTTGGTCATCCGACCAATGTATCTCCTGCCGCCCGACTACAGCGTTTTGATCGTATGACTTATGTTTTGTGTTGCGGGTGGTTTAATGATGATGATGGTCCGCCGTTGCGGAGAGGGTTGAGTTGTGTCGCCCGATATGACTTTCGCGCCCGCTCCGACCGATTTGATTGGTCGCACGTGTGAATATTTTATATATACGGGGGCGTATTTTGGGTTTTTTATTGTTGTTTTATCGCGTCCAAGCTGTCAACACTGTCGAGCTCGCGAGTCATGTGGAAGCATCGTACCGGTACCCGCGTCCAGTTGTTGATCGAAAGCTCCATCGTTGTCGCCTTTTCGTTTGCGCACTCCTGCCAGGTAGGATCTTAACCCCCTCTTTTCAAGGTTTCGGCTGGGTTACTTAGGATGTGTATAATGTAGAAGTTACGGCCCGTAGTTCCGTTTTGCTCACAAACGGGGTTTTTATATCCGCGGCTAGGGTTGTCGGTTTCGTTTCCCCAGTAGTTGCGCCCGTGTTTTACCATTTTTTTTTGGTGGATAGCTTGTACGGTTAGAGGGAGTGGTTTTTTTTTCCTTTTATAAGGCCCGCATTTTCGTCTACCTCCTCTGTTAGTTCATCCCTAGCGATAGAGGAAGACACGGTGCAGGCGGTCGTTATGCCGCCTGCACCTGGTTATTTCTTACTGTGATGAGGTCCTTGAAACATTTTGGATAGGGGTTTCACCATTTTACTCATGATAGATGCCCGGCTGTTCGATTCCATGTTCTTTGAGCCCTAATCTTAGCCTCCGCGCTGCGCATTTACCATTGTCGGCCACCGTGAAGCCCTAGGGCCGTGCCGCAGTTATTATTCAAAGCTTTGGGGGTATAATGAGTAATGGCGCTGATGGGTTTCCCCTGCGCGAAGGGTTTTCATGGGTGCCCGTATTTCATGACCGCACCAATGTAATTGTCATGTCTGCGAGCGGCATAGGCTTTGCTATTCTTATCCTTGCTAAATCTTGTTTAAGTTTACAGGATAGTCGTGTTGATTTTGCATTCGCATTACTTACTGTCATTGTTATAAATTGGCATATTGATTAGTCTTGATGGCAGACCATTTGATGAAGTAAATCCTTTAGCATTTATGGCTCGTTATATTGCAGAAATGATTTGAGTTTGTGCTGATAGTTCAGATGGTCAAGTTGTGCGTACATATGTGTTGCTTTCTTACTTACACACTGATATAAGACAATAGCACAGCTCAAAAGATTGCATGACTAGTTCAAATCCTTCAATGTAAAGAACCTATGTCTGATATCATTATAGCCACATA
This sequence comes from Pseudotsuga menziesii, assembly GCA_001517045.1. Taxonomy (NCBI): domain Eukaryota; kingdom Viridiplantae; phylum Streptophyta; class Pinopsida; order Pinales; family Pinaceae; genus Pseudotsuga; species Pseudotsuga menziesii. The sequence goes on from LPNX010624781.1 coordinate 61,601, forward strand.
GACAAATGGAGAAAGAATAAACTGCTTCTTAATATTTTCAAATTTGAATTGCTTAATATCATGATGTTTTACATTGCAGGAAGATTTCAAAATGTCCAGGAGACAGAAAAAGAAGGCCCCTGTGGTAGAAGAACAAACAGCAATAGAGGCCGACCTACCAACTGAGCACATATATGAGGATACATAGTGTGTCACAGGGGTGGACCCTGAGTATAAGTGGGGAGACATACATAGGATGATTTCCTGTAGGGAAGTCCCAGATATGGGCCTGGAGGAGGAACACATCTACGCAAACATAGAAAAATCTACAATCATGAAGGTTGCCACCAGGCCAGAAATGTTTCCATGTGCTGAGTTGATGAGGTGGATCCTTCCACACACAAACCATGGTTCAATGCTTATCTGTAATGTTGAAGGTCAGGGCTATGCTTCCTTTAGCCCTGGATATGTAGCCTTAGCCTACCACTTGCCTGAACCTCAAGTTTTCTTGTCCAATGAGTGGTTGGACAATCTCAGGATGGATTTGATAGAAACCATGAGAAAGATGCTATTACCAGGGAAGCTCTATAGACATAGAGCTACTGAATATTATGACACAGCCACCCTTAGACCCCCGTACAGATTCATAGCTCTAATGTTGAATAGGATCTTCGGGAGGGCCAATGGTAGATTATTCAAAATTTGAATGGATACCCCTGATGTTCTATGTGGCCACTGAAGGGACCATATTCAACTGGTCCGGCCTGGTATCTAGTAGTCTGTCTTCCTGTATAGCTGCAGCAAAAGGAGGAGTACAACAGAAAAAATCCGAGTTTTACATGAGCTCGATCTTGATTGACTGTATAATGTGCCACCAGCCCTTCCCCCGGCTCAAATGTGTTTGGGACAGGGACAGAATGCCCGTATATGTATCCTTTAAGCTACTAGGGGCTCATCAATACCATAGTTACTAACGAGAAATCTGCAAACATTTTATCATGCCTCTGCACACTCTTGTCTTCCGAAAGGAATGTGACTGCATGTCTGAAGAAGCTATGCAGGTAATAGAAGAATATGGTGATTATTTCTTGACAGAGAACGGGATGTATCTTAGAATGTTTGGTCGGTCAAGGACACCTTATCTGCTGCCTAAGTATGCAACAGATTATGTAATTCATAAGGAGGCTGTTAGACAGGTATTTATTGACGGAGTTGGTCATTTCTTATTTTCAAAGAAGAAGGCTGTCTACCCACCCTTACCATTTAAGTTAGGCAGCTGCATTTTCACCAATGTGAAACAAGCTCCAGAATTTATAGAGGAACTAGAGAAGTTCCATTTTGGGGAGATGACCTTCAGGAGAAATGATACTAATGAAAGAATGGCTGAGCATTGCAGAAAGCACAAGGTGTTTTATGAGTACACCCATCATTTTGACAATGATGAATCAGTGTTCAGAAGAGCCCTGAACATGACAACACTCAATAAAAGGTTCAAACCAAAGCACTTCCCCAAAGGTGGGAAAGGATCTGAACAAGAGAAGGCTGAGCAGGCTAAGGCCGAAGAAATAGCTCGAAGAATAAGAGAAGAGGCCCAAAGGCTAGAAGAGGAGGCTACAGAATGGCTCTGGAAAGGAGAAGAGGAAAAGAGGAAAGCTGCCCAGGATGCAGCTGAAAGAGAAAAAGAAACAGCTAGAGAAGCAGAGGAGGCTGTTAAGCAAGCAGCTGAGGAAGCCCAGAAGAGGCTGAATGAAGAGCTTCGCAAACAGGAAGCTGAGAAGACAGAATTGATACAACAATCATCTTCTGAAATACCACCAGAACAAAGTTAGGGTGAGGAAAACCCTGAAGTGCAGACCCTGCAAGTGCTCACTACTATCACTCCTACAACTCCCATGCTTCAGTTAATGCCCTTTGCGCACAAAAAGGGGGAAGAAGTCCCTGATTTTAGCACGGTATACTATGATAGGGATACCAAAAGGATTATGAGGAGAACTGAGTAAAATATAGAGGCTGAAGGAATGACCAGCACAATGATAACTGATAAAGCTGTGATGGTCGGGACAGATAAAGATCCAAAGTTTGTCATAAGGGCTGGCAGGGAAGCAATAGACGCTACGGAGGACAATGTAGATCGAATGATGAAGGAGATAGACTCAACCAAGAAAACCTCCGCTCAGCTGAAGGACACCCTCAGGAAGGAAAGAGAAGATGGAAATAGGTTGAAAAGAAAATATGAGCATGTGCTTAAGGAAATGGAAGCCACGAAGAGCGAAATCCATGCCATTCAACAGGAAGCCCTGGGAAAAGCCCAGCAGGAGATTCAAGTTTTAAAGGATGAAAAGGAGCAGCTTGGAGAAAATTCTTGGAAGACCAAGCAGGCCCCTCCTCATGAGAAGGACTGGTCAAAATTTTGTATAATTAAATAATATGTAAAAGGTTGTATGAAATTGAAGCGTTGGGGAGCCGAAAGGTTACTTTGGGCTACCCAACCATTTTTTTCTTTTTGTATAAAACTAGGGAAGATAGACAAAGGATAGGGGGATTTTTCCCAGTTAGACTGGAGGACTTAATTTAAGAAGAACTACTTCATTTTGCAATAAAGAGTTGGTTTTCCTGTTGGAGAAAGAACTGTGAAGTGTTCCAAATGCTGTACCATGGACGGCGGAAAGATGAATTACTTTGTTTTTTCAGCTTACGTCTGTGAATCGTGAGATTGTTCTAACTTTATGACCTATGTCTGGTTGAATAATTTCTGATTTTATTTATGGAAATTTCACTTAGAGTAATGCATGTGTTTGTATATAACAATTGGCTATCTGGTTGTTAGAATATTTTCTCACTCATGTGTTGTAAACGTAAATAACAGCTATCTGTAATTTTGTTTATCATACATGAAAGTAGTACATTACTCACAAATAATCATTTTCTGGCTCCTCGGGGATAGATAGTTAGTCATCTCATTTCATAGTTTCATATGTGGTTTAGATGTTCGTGAGCATAAGACGAGAGGTAAGAACATGCGCAGCACATTGTGTCGTTCCTTGCATCTTTATCACCCTACATGGTTAATATAGGCATATGCATTGCATATATTAAGCCAAAATACAAATTCCAGTGGACCGGGCCACAACCGGTAAACCCTTGTTGTTACTTTGACCTACGGTAGCCAGACCGTAAACCGGATGGATTCCCTATACCAAACAGTCAGCGGGCTAGTTGGGAACGCTGATTGGGGAGAATCCCTTACTGTTTCTGCCTGCGAATTTCCAGGCCTCAACAGGTGTATAATAAATTACATTTGAACGTCGTCGCCCATACAAGTCAGGCTTGGCCATTAAGAATCATCATTCCTTTAGGGTTTTGAACATCTTCTTAGTCTTCTTCTTTTACGAGATTTGAGGAACCAAATGATCCCTGACCGAGTCTACCAAGATTCTTCTTGCTCTGGCATCACTCTTCCTCCAATGAGACTTGTCTTCTTCAGTGTGTGGCTCTCGAACCTTCTCATTGACAAGATTTAAGAGATCATTTTCTTACAAGATGAGAACTCTAGACTTCCAAGATATGAAGTTTGTGGCTCTATCAGGATGATTTTCAACTGTCATTCCAATCATCTTGCCTGCAGATTTGGACTAGAAACCCTAGTAGGAGCTACATCAAAAATGAATTTTGGAATCTTTTGAAATGGAATCCAAAGTTTAATGTGCTTTATCAAGGTGAGTTGAGAGGAGATAACATCAAGCCAAAACTAGGGACTGAAATTGGGTCAAAAATGAAACTTCTCAGAACTGGATTTTTCCTTCCTCAATAGATGCGCCTTCCCTTGGGTGAAGTTTCCAAGTAACTTTTTCTCCTGGATCGTTGAGGGGAGGCCCCAAAATAAAAAGCCCTATATTTCGACAATGGCTTGTAGACTTGCTTTTGTACCATGTTAAAAATTGGGAGTTGTAAAACCAAGATCACTAGAAGAGAGACAGAGCACATAAAGAAACTGGGTGTGGAGCTCGTTTAACCATGGTGATGATCTATCACCTCCCAACAATAGAAAATACAACACTATTGTCTCCTCCGAGCTCAAACCTTTCAATAGAGAACGATGTACATCCAAATGGATGTTGACCGAGGCTAAATTCTACTCTCAGTGGCTTTTAAATGCCATTCGTCATACACCCTTGTAAGTCGATTATGGGCCATAATAATGTCAGTGGCCAAACCTGATTTCTATCCCTAATGGCCTTAAAATTCCTTCCATTATACACCCTCAGTGGTTGGTGGTAGACCACCAAGATGTTAGTGTGTAATGATAGAGCAAGAAGAATGTTGGTAGACTCAGTCAAAGATTGTTTGGTTCCTTGAATCTTGCAAAAGAAGACGACTAGGAAGATGTTCAAAACCCTAAAGGAATGATGATTGTTAATGGCCAAGCTTGACTTGCATGGGCGACGACGTTCAAATGCCTTTCATTATACAAACTTAGTGGTCGGTGGTGTTACTGGGCGCACACTAACAAGGTGTTACTGGGCGCACACTAACAACTTGGTGGTCTACCACAGACCACTAAGTTTGTATAATGAAAGGCATTTGAACGTCGTCGCCCATGCAAATCAAGCTTGGCCATTAACAATCATCATTCCTTTAGGGTTTTGAACATCTTCCTAGTCTTCTTTTGCGAGATTCAAGGAACCAAACAATCCCTAACTGAGTCTACCAAGATTCTTCTTGCTCTATCATTACTCTTCCTCCAATGAGACTTGTCTTCTTTAGTGTCTAGTTCTAGAACCTTCTGATTGACAAGCTTTAAGAGATCATTTTATTCCAAGATGAGAACTCTAGACTTCCAAGAGATGAAGTTGTGGCTCGATCAAAATTATTTTCAACCTTTATTCCAATCATCTTGCCTACAGATTTGAACTAGAAATCCTAATAGGAGGTAGGTCAAAAATGAAATTTGGAATCTTGTGAAATTGAATTCAAAGGTTAATGTGCTTTATCAAATTGAGTTGAGAGGAGATAAGATCGAGCAAAAACTATGGACCAAAATTGGGTAAAAAATGAAACTTCTTAGAACTGGATTTTTCCTTCGAAGTTTCCAAGTCACTTTTTCTCCTGGATTGGTTAGGGGAGGCCTCAGAATGTCAAGCCCTAGCTTTCGACAATGGATTCTAGAATTGCTTTGATACCATGTTAAAATTGGCAGTTGTAAAACCAATATCACTAGAAGAAAGGCAGAGCATATAAACAAATTGGGTGTGGAGCTCGTTTAACCATGGTGATGATCTATCACCTCCCAACCATAGACAATACAAGACTATTGTCTACCCCGATCTCAGACGTTTCGGCAGAGAACGATGTACATCCAAATGAATGTTGACCATGCCCAAATTATACTCCCAGTGGCCTTTAAATGTCATTCGTCATACACCCTTGTACGTCGATTGTGGGCCACATTAGTGTCAGTGGCTAAGCTTGACTTCTATCCCTGACGGCCTTATAATTCCTTCCATTATACACCCTCAATGGTCGGTGGTGGACTACCACAGTGCTAGTGGGTGCCCACTAAGGCTGTGGTGGTCCACCACTGACCACTCATGGTGTATAATGAACAAAATTTGAATGTAGTCGCCCATACAAGTCAGGCTTGGCCATTAAAAATCATCATTCCTTTAGGGTTTTTAACATTTTCCTAGTCATCTTCTTTTGCAAGATTTAAGGAACCAAATGATCCCTGACCGAGACTACCAAGATTCTTCTTACTCTACCTACCATCACTCTTTTGCCAATGACACTTGTCGTCTTCCGTGTCTGGTTCTTGAACCTTCACATTTACAAGCTTTAAGATATCATTTTCTTCCAAGATGAGAACTCTAGACTTCCAAGAGATGAAGTTTGTGGCTCCAACAATATGATCTTCAATATTCATTCCAATCATCTTGCCTGTAGATTTGAACTAGAAACTGTAGTAGGAGCTAGGTCAAAAATGAAGTTTGGAATCTTGTGAAACTAAATCTAAAGGTTAATGTGCCTTATTAAGGTGAGTTTAGAGGAGATAAGATCGAGCCAAACCTATGGACCGAAATTGGGTCAAAAATGAAACTTTGTCGAACTGGATTTGTCATTCATCAATAGATGCGCCTTCCCTTGGGCAAATTTTCCAAGTCACTTTTTCTCCTGGATTTGTGAGTGGAGGCCTTGGAATGTCAAGCCCTAGATTTCGACAATGGCTTGTAGAACTGCTTTGATACCATGTTAGAAATTGGCAGTTGTAAAACAAAGATCACTAGGAGAAAGATAGAGCACATAAACAAACTAGGTGTGAAACTTGTTTAACCATGGTGATGATCTGTCCCCTACAAACCATAGACAATACAACACTATTGTCTCCCCCAATCTCAAACCTTTCAAGGTTGATAGAGCCTGAATTCTACTCCTAGTGGCATTTAAATGCCCTTCATCCTACACCCTTGTAGGGTGATTGTGGGCCACAATAGTGTTAGTGGCCAAGCCTAACTTCTATCCCCAAAGGACTTAAAATACCTTCCATTATACACCCTTACTGGTCGATGGTGGACCACGAATGTGTTAGTGGGCGTCCACTAACACAATGGTGGTCCACTACTGACCACTGAGGGCGTATAATGAACAACATTTGAACGTCGTCACCCATACAAGTTAGGCTTGGCCATTTACAATAATCATTCCTTTAGGGTTTTGAACATCTTCCTAGTTGCCTTCTTTTACTATATTTGAGGAACCAAATGATCCCTGACTAAGTCTACGAAGATTCGTTTTGCTCTGGCATCACTCTTCCTCCAATGAGACTTGTCTTCTTCAGCGTCTATTTCTGGAACCTTTTCTTTGACAAGCTTTAAGATATCATTTTCTTCTAAGATGAGAACTCTAGACTTACAAGAGATGAAGTTTGTGGCTCCATCAAGATTATCTTAAACCTTCATTCCAATCATCTTGCCTGCAAATTTGAACTAGAAACCCTAGTAGGAGCTAGGTCGTAAATAAAGTTTGGAATCATGTGAAACTGAATCCAGAGGTTAATGTGCCTTATCAAGGTTAGTTGAGAGTAGATAAGATAAGGTGAATTTGTCTTTCATAAATAGATATGCCTTCCCTTGGGAGAAGTTTCCAAGTCACTTTTTCTCCTGCATTGGTGAGGGGATGCCTCACAATGTCAAGCCCTAGCTTTCGACAATGGCTTCCTGAGAACTTCTTTGATACCATGTTAGAAATTGGCAGTTGTAAAACCAAGATCACTAGAAGAAATACAGAGCACATAAACAAATTGGGTGTGGACCTCGTTTAACCATGGTTATGATCTATCACCGCCCAACCATAGACAATAAAACACTATTGTCTCCCCCGAGCTCACACCATTCAATAGAGAAATATGTACATCCAAATGGATGTTGACTGAGCCTAAATTCTACTACTAGTGGCCTTTAAATGTCATTCGTCATACACCCCTGTAGGTCAATTGTGGGCCAAAATAGTGTCAATGGGAAATCCTGACTGCTATCCCCGACGGCCTTAAAATGCCTTCCATTATACACCCTTAGTGGTCGGGTGGTGGACCACCAATTTGTTAGTGGGTGCCCACTAACACTGTGGTGGTCCACCACTAACCACTAAGTGTGTATAATGAATGACATTTGAATGTCATCACCCATACAAGCGCCCACTAACAACTTGGTGTTCCACCACCCGACCACTAAAGGTGTATAATGAACGGCATTTGAACGTCATCGCCCATACAAGTAGAGCTTGGCCATTAACAATAATCATTCCTTTAGGGTTTTGAACATCTTCCTAGTCGTCTTTTTTTCCAAGATTTGAGGAACCAAATGATCCATGACTAAGTCTACCAAGATTCTTCTTGCTCTGCCATCACTCTTCCTCCAATGAGACTTGTCTTCTTCAACGTCTGGTTTTGGAACCTTCTCATTGAAAAGCTTTAAGAGATCATTTTCTTCCAAGATGAGAACTCTAGACTTCCAAGAGATGAACTTTGTGGAACCAACAATATAATTTTCAACCTTCATTCCAATCATCTTGCCTGTAGATTTGAACTAAAATCCCTAATAGGAGCTAGGTCAAAAATGAAGTTTGGAATATTGTGAAACTGAATCCAAAGGTTAATGTGCCTTATCAAGGCAAGTTGACAAGAGATGATATCGAGCCAAAACCATGGACCGAAATTGGGTCAAAAATGAAACTTCTCAGAACTGGATTTGTCCTTCATCAATAGATGCGTCTTCCCTTGGGTGAAGTTTCAAAATCACGTTTTCTCCTAGATTGGTGAGGGGAGGCCTCAAAATGTCAAGCCCTAGCTTTCGACAATGGCTTCTAGAACTGCTTTGATACCATGTTAGAAATTGGCAATTTTAAAACAAAGATCACTAGAAGAAAGGCAGAGCACATAAACAAACTAGGTGTGGAGCTCATTTAACCACGGTGATGATCTATCACCTCCCAACCATAGACAATAAAACACTAATGTCTCCCCCGAGCTCAGACCTTTCAATAGTTACGATGTACATCCAAATGGATGTTGACCGAGCCTAAATTCTACTCCCAACGGCCTTTAAATTCCATTTGTCATACACCCTTGTAGGTCGATTGTGGGTGACAATAGTCTCAGTGGGCAAGACTGACTCCTGTCCTCGATGACCTTACAATGCCTTCCATTATACACTCTCAATGGTTGGTGGTGGACCACCAAGGTGTTAGTGGGCACGCACTAGCATTGTGGTGGTCCACCACCGACCACTAAGGCCCACTAAGGGTGTATAATGAACAGCATTTGAACGTCATCGCCCATACAAGTCAGACTTGGCCATTAACAATCATCATTCCTTTAGGGTTTTGAACATCTTCCTAGTCATTTTTTTTTCGAGATTTGAGGAACCAAATGATCCCTGACTGAGTCTACCAAGATTCTTCTTGCTCTAGCATCACTCTTCCTCCAATGAGACTTGTCTTCTTCAGCTTCTGGTTTTGGAACCTTCTCATTGACAAGCTTTAAGAGATCATTTTCTTCCAAGATGAGAACTGTATACTTCCAAGAGATGAAGTTTGTGGATTCATCAAGATGATTTTCAACCTTTCATCCAATCATCTTACCTGCAGATTTAAACTAGAAACCCTAGTAGGAGCTAGGTCAAAAATGAAGATTACAATCTTGTGAAACTGAATCCAAAGTTTAATGTGCCTTATCAAGGCGAGTTGATAAGAGATAAGATCGAGCCAAAACTATGGACCGAAATTGGGTCAGAAATGAAACTTCTCAAAACTGGATTTTTCCTTCATCAATAGATGCGCCTTCACCCTTGGGCGAAGTTTCCAAGTCACTTTTACTACTGGATTAGTGAGGGGAGGCCTGAGAATGTCAAGCCATATCTTTCTATAATGGCTTCTAGAACTACTTTAATACCATGTTAGAAATTGGTAGTTGTACAACCACTAGTACAAAAGCGCGGATTTTTCCACAGAGGTTTTCCACGTTTCTTACTTTTTGGTGTAAAATCCAATGTAACAGGAACGAGGCGTCACTGTATCCACGCCTAGCTGTCGTTGTATCCACACCTAGACTCTTAGACGTCTCTGTATCCACTCCTAAACTCTTGGACATCGCTATATCCATGCCTGACCGTCTCTTGGACGTCGCTGTATCCACGCCCGACCGTCTCTAATAGACCAAAAACCATCCAACAAGTTCTTGAAGGGGAGAATTCGACAATTGGAGAAGATATTAAATGAAACCACATTAAGTGTATTCCATAGTGCATTCATCTAGTAGAAATGAAAAATGAAGGATAACATTGTAGTTGAACACAAATAGATCGTTTACCATTGATTGTAGTGGTTTTGTAAATCAATTGAAACAACCATGGTACTTCTCTCCAAATATCCAATTCTGCTTAAGCATAAAAAATGTAAATTCCATATAAGCACCAATAGCCATATGTTTCAAAGAACCGCAAAAAAATACCAAATGATTTATTACCTAGGAAAACCGAGAAATCCTACCGAGGATGATTTAGATAAGGGAAAGAGAAAGAAACTACAATGCTAAACATACTGAAATCTACAAAATAACCATATGAATGGAGGAAGTATAAACAAACAATTAGAATACACTAGTACCGAGAAATATTTTGATGAATTTGCACAATTGGTACAAATTAGAAATTTATATTTAGGGGATCATAATGTGTAGGCTACCCTTTTTCCTTCCCCACACAAATTGCAACCACATCCAATCATTTCTTAATTAAATCATATGGTCACACCTACGAATAATGGATGGATACCAAATACAATCCCTCCTTTTGTCAATATTGATAATTGGGGGTTTAATTTATTTAAAATTATGTTTTGGCAGTATGTGATGGTGCAGCTGAAAGGGTCGGTAGAGATTTCATTTGGGGGTACTCAGGAACCGGCATCGTATGGGGAATTGGTGTCCATTGAAGGGTTGGGGTCCGATACCAACAAGAAGCTCAGCGCAGCCATTGCTGCCACACTGGAGAGAAAAGTCAATGTACCCAAGTCATGCTTCTACATCAAGTTCTACGATGTCAAGGTTGGTTCTCAGTTCCTCAGTTTGTTCTGTTTATGTGAAAATGGCTTCCCAATTGAACCATCATCTGCCCCTGTGGTGTTGATATTCTGAATTTGTTTTACACTTTTTGTTGTGTCATGGGAATGGGGACAGGGACATTCATTCATAGAAAATGTTTAGTGCTTGCATGTTTTACACCAGTAGTGTCAGCCTTTGTCTTCTAGACCATCAGAGGCAAGCGATTATAGGACTGCTTGATTATTAGCACACCAGAGCACCGCGCAATTTTTTCTTTTTTGGAGATTGAGGTCATTTAGGGTTTTGGGCTAACCACAATACAGTGAAATCCAAAAACAAACATCTCAATATTGAACCACTGTGAAAACTTGCATTCACAAATTTGGTATGCTAATCCACAACACAGAGAAATTTAGAAACAGACATCTCAATGAAGAACCACTGTGAAAACCTGCATTCACAAATTGTATTGCTCTGTTTCTAGTTAATTTTCTGTTGAATATTGACTTGACATGTTCATTGCCCTGACTGGTTGCATTTTGAACAAACTCAACATTGAAGAAACGACTGCTTGACATATGTTGATGCTCTTGAAATGCGTGCAAATGTCTCAATATAACCTGGTGTTGAGCGATTGAGAGAACGTGTGGAGTCAACATGCATTGGGGAACCCTGGCATTGAATCTGTCTGAGCATGTCGATTTCATCTGCAAATTAAATCTCTCAGCAACCCTTGTGGAGGATAAACTATGCGATCTATAAGTTGAATGCCTTAATCATTGTTAACACGGATCTGTTCTTGCCATTATTTTTACCAAATCGTTGGAGGTTTGTTGGTTAATAGTGTAGAGATGAAGTATTTAATCTTACGGTTGCCAGTATAGCCATGAATATTCAGTTCTGGATGAAGCAATAAAACTGCCGATGATCTGCATTTAGATATCCGTTCATGATTGAAGCCCAGTCTAGTTAGAAATTAGAACACAGAGTTTAAATCGTTTACACAAACTACAGGAAGAAGGAGACCCGACATCAAAATCCAAGTTGTGTCTCCGTTGGAACAATGCTTCCAGAGGGTTTCTGTCTAATTTTGAGTTACTCAACATGAATTATATCCATCAAAACCATGACTTTCTGTATGGAAAGAGTTGATTCCATCTTGTGAAGGGAAATTTGCTCCCAGATTAGACACCCTGGGGTCTATAAGAGGTTTCATCTTGTAATAAGGATTGCTTAATATCGCTCATGTTGATGGATCCATCTCTGTCTAGGTTGTTTTCTTTTGCTTTGCCCCACAGTATGGTAAAAAGACCTGTGATGATAAAAATTGATCCCAATAAACTGCAGATGAAGCAAAGTTCTTAACAAACTATCAAACGGCATCCAACTTCAAATGATAAATATAAAAGGGAAAGATATGCCTGCTGACCTTCCGAGATAAAATTTTATGTGAAGGATGGCATGTTCCAAGATTGCAATCATTATTGTTGTTGTGGGGTGAAACAATGCAACAAAGATTGGTCCCTTTATACGGATACAGTAGATCTGTACAAAGTATCCAAAACTGGTACGTAATCCCTATACCAGAGTGAACACGATTTAAAACTTGGCATTTATTAGGCTTTCAACAAATGGAACTGGAAAATATGTTTAAGAAATAACTACAATGACTAGACTCTCACAGAGAAGACAATGCTGAGAAGCCCAATGTCCCACTTTAACCTCCAAGCAGAGGCCTTTGGCTCAAAGATTAAACCCACAAAAAATGACAGCATTGTTCCTTGGAATAACATGATTGCTGTTAATGAGAGTTGAGCTGGATATTTACTCAGCACTGGAGCCTATAATCAAAACAATATAAAATTTGTCAATGATAATATGTTATATTTTCACTCTCCTCTGTGGTGGTTTTTCTATCTATCTATGTACATATGTTCAAGGGAGGGATAAACACCTGAAAAGTAACCCAGCCAGACAGAAATAAACATCCCACAAACACCATTATGGCCCCTAACATCCATGTGCTGAGTATATGCCCATTAGTCTTTGTGAGGAGTACAGGGCCCTTGTAGAAGATCATAATCATTGCACCACCAACTCATTCAAGGTTTATATCTTTCCTTAATTGGCCAACTCAAAATAAAGACATAATGTTGTAACCTGCTTTGACTTGTCATAACCTGCTTGAAGCAGCAAATTTAGTGAAAACAGTGCATCATCTTCACATTCTTTTCCATTAAGAACAAAAAGCACAGCTTTTCTCAGTGCCCCGACATGCATGCTCAAAAGGGATGTCAATATTTTCAGCAAAACGCTTGAATTCCCATCCTTCAATACACAAAAAAATAACTGCTCACAAAGTGTGAGTAAGGAAGTATCTTTAGATGTCTGCTCTATCCAAAATGTGTCCTCTCTTGAAGAACTTTGTGTTCTACAATACCCCAGTTATGAACCCCACTAACGTTAATCAGTTGCTGAAAGAGATCAGCCATTCTATGCTCTTATGTGACTCCCTCATTCACATTTATAACACTTTGTACCACATGATATACCCATGATTCTAAATAGCCTGTTCCTTTGGGAAGCTGAAAAGTTCCTCCTTGTGTAATCTGTATTAACTTATTTCTTATATTGAACATCAACCAGGATGGGAAGGTTGTAGAGTGGAGAATCATGTGCCGAAGAATCAACATCAGTCTTGAAATTAGCAAAGACCAGCAAACCATTTGTGTGCTGTTAAGTTCCACTAGAGGACAACTTACATTGCTGAGGGTAGAAAAAATATTCTCTGCCTTCAAAACTTGATTTACTAGGTGTTCTTCAAGTTCGATGGATAAGGCATGCCTCATAACAAGTTCATGTAATAGGTTAAAGCATGCTTTGTGAAAATGAAGGTTAAAGCATGCTTATATATGTAACGTGGTGTACTAAGAGTTGGATCCAAAAAGATGAAGGTTTATTAAATTATTTCTGGATCAACTTTCATTTCAGAATAGACAAATTGAGTTTGGGCTAGCATTTATTTCCATGTTTGAGATCATTAGGAATCTCATTATAATTTTTTAATATTTTATTGATATAACACAAAAAATTGGTGTGATTGTTCAAATGTGTCTGTATTTTTGTTCATAATCAGTTTTAATGTTTAGAACATGTGATCATTGAATATTTGAACCGCTCATTATTTTTATGCGTGTCTTTTAGCATTTTCTCTGGATTTGGTCTTATATTATCTTGATCTAACATGGCACATTGATGTCCAGGTTGTGATGTCACAGTGGTCAGGATAAAAAATTGGGAACTTCAATAGTGTACAGACATCTGGTAAACAGACTATTCAGCTTGATTGTGTTTTCAACATAATATCATATGAGCTTGTATCCAAGATACAAGAGATATTGGTGAACAGTGATTTTAAGGTAACTGAACCATCTAATTTGCTATGTGCTCTTTTTTCGACATAATATGATAGTTCAACAAGAGGTTTCCTTTAGGTTGTTCATTATATGCAGCCAATATTTGGAAAGAAAGAAGGAAAACTGCTTTAAGATGTTAAGAAAATTCTTGACGTTTCAATCCCAAAGCCGGGACCATCTTCAGGAGTCAAATAGGCTCAGAATATAATGTTGTTTAGTCCTCATATTAATAATAAATCCAACATGTAATAATCAAACCCTATAGGCTGACCTTAATGTTCATTGTTGGAGTCAATTATCATTTATTATATTTCATGTTTTTATAAGCTTTCAAGCTTCTCTAGTTTTCCATCCCTCATCTCTGTCAATATTATTACGATTCAGTTCAGTCTCTATAGCCTCCCATATCTTCCTTTCTCCATAGTGGTCTATCTTTGAGATGATCTTTGTGTCTTCAATGCATATGTAGTGCCCAGTGTTTCCTCCTCCATCTATAGTTGCAAATTTATTTTCATGAATGTATTAACTTTCTGCAAGTAGTCATATTTGGTTGGATGCTTATGTTTTACTGTAGCTTATACATACATAAAATTTATACCCATCCATCCATGTATCTTTCTATCTATACACATACGGGAATACTCTCCATCTTAGTTCCTGTGTTCTGCTGTGCCTTTAAATGACTGTCTTGGTCTGTATTGAGGTGAATCTCTCTGCTGTGCCTTTAAAATGACTGTCTTGGTGTGTATTGAGGTGAATCTCTTTGGTTATGATTGGAGTGTAAAATGTAGAAATAATTGGGGAAAGACTCAAATTCAATCTTCTTGATGATTTGTCCAAGGGGAATTGTACAAGAATATTGGTCAGTGTTTTAGTGTAGTTGCTTGATTTCAAGTATAAAGTAGTTGGAGTAGTTGGATATATGGATTTTATTATATCTGATTTTCTATTTTGTTTTGGTATTATCATTTTGATTTGTTCATGGATGTGATATTTATTATTTACTATTGCTATCTATTCTAATTAGTATTTTATCTTCTAATATAATGTCTTAGGAGGAACTAATTTGTAACAATTTGAGATATGATATTATCGAGTATATAAATATTAGCATATCTTATATCTTCATGTATACTTTCAAGTGGTCACCTCCCCCTTATTTAGAATTTTAGAGAGGTAAGAGATTGTAACACAACATTTTCTTAGCTGTAGTACCATCTACATGTTGGTATGATGTCTTCCTGTACAGTTACATTTCATTGGTTCGAGGATGTGGTATTTACAATTGCTGGTAAAATAGGTCGTACAACCACTCTATAAATGAAATATAAGGGGATTTCATTTGTTGTATTGAATGACTCAATTTATAATAGTTCACATATCCCTGTGTATTTTTGTATTCACTTTTTAACAGTGTACCCATAAACTCAAATTCCTCCAAGATTGTTCTTTCTAGTTCATGTTTTGGTTGCAACATGTTTATGTAAAACCCTATTTTATTTCTAAAGAAGTCAAACCTTTTATTATTATAGATTACATTAGTTATAACTTCTGAACCATTAAGTAAGCTCACTGTTACTCTAATCAGGCCTTATTTAACACAAGTGACCTTGTACAATGAAACAATTAATATCCAAAGGGCCTAGCCTAGGATCATGACTTTGCCTATTACTCAACAAAATAATGAGTTCACATCCAAAATAGCTCATTTAATTATGACAAAAAATGTCGATATGTAAAATAGAATGGTTTTGAGTATTTATGCAAGACAACAGAACAACCTTCTGTAAGAGGGGTTGGATTGGTTTAATTCCTTTTTTTATTATGAAAGATGTTAGCCAAGAGCAGTTTCCACCCTTGGGGAGACTTGTGGGATAAGGAGATGAGACAGTGGTTGAATTAAAGAGAAACTGATCTTACATAAAGATTGCCAACAGCAGACAATCAAGCTTTTCTAGGCAGACAAGTAAAGTTTTCTAGAACTTTGCAAGGTTATTTCTGATTTGATTCTGTTCAAGGTAAATTTGGATGGCCAGGGACTAGCTTGGAAGGATTGGAAATGGTGTTATGGCAAACCTTTTATGTATTACATGACTAAATAGTAAAGAACTATATCCAAAAAGATGACCAAATATGCCAATCGCAGCATGTCTAAATAAGAGATGGACCATATAGGATAATGAAGGCTGATGGGTTGGGCGTTGAAGATACATGGAAAGGATATTCCTCCTTTAAGACCAAATTGTTTTTGCCATGTGGACTGTACCTCCCTATACCTGCTGCCACCTCAGTGAAGGCTGCTGGCAGCCTGCTGCTGCCTTCGTGGGCTACTTCTACCTTAGCAGCCTACTGCTGCTATCTCAGACTCCACACGGTGAGCTCTGGTCCCACCACCGTGAGCTGCTACTGTTGTAGATAGCCCCCACCATGAACTCTGCTCTCACCACCAAGAGCTGTTGCTGCTGTAACAAGCCTTGACCGTGAGCTGTAGCAGCTCTGATGCTACTACTCCTCACCACTGAGACTACCCTCCACCGTGAGCTACTATGTGCTGTGAAGGAAGAAGCCTAGCAGGCTTGGAGCTGCCACACTAGGGAAGAGATAAATAATAAAAACCTAGACATGAATTTTCCTCAGTCAAACAAAACTGCGATGAAGAAGACTTCAGTCAATGAATTGTTTTGGAGCAGTCAAGTGATCTTGGATGATGATAACTCCCTTCTGATGGGAATGATGAAGCAGAGATGTTGCTGATAGCTGTCCATTGACACAAACTAGTAGAGGCATTTGAAGAAATGGTTGTGACTGCTTCAGTAAAGAAAACTTCAAGAATCCAGCCATTAGAGCATATTGATGATAGAATCCCACTAAATTTTGTTTTATGCCTTGTGAAAATCAACCTTAGATAACGACCTTTTAACTAGGATTCCTTTGCCCAGTCAAGACTTGCCTAGGAGTAATAAAATTATCAAGGATGAAATGGCCTTTGAGAAACCCTGTTTGCTCAGGTCGAACACTTTGGGAAGCTGTATGTTTCATTCAAGTAGCCACATTAAGCAAAGTTATAGGCTGCTGACCACTCAGTTTCCTTTCATGTTCCTTTAGATATCAAGATAATAAGATCTGCATTTACTTGCTCCCCAGTGTGGCCTTGTGTCCAAAGCCTCTTGGCACATCCAGGAAAGATCATTGCCACTGATGGTCATTTCAGCCATGCATTTTAGCTAAAGCATTTTGAGTAGGGGTGGCATGTTATATACCCAATAAAGGGGTAATTAGCAAAGACCAGCAAACCAATTGTGTGCTGTTAAGTTCCACTGGAGGACAACTTCCATTGCTAAGGGTAGAAAAAATATTCTCTGCCATTTTGATTTTTTCAAATGCATTTGAAGAATGAAAAGCCATTTGTCTTGATGATAGATAACATAGTGTAACAGTTAGTAAATGAACTTTTTTTCATTTCTTTTGCATAAATTTGATACACAATTTCTGTTTTCATTAGTATGGTCATATTGATCAGGTGATGTTTCTTTGCATTGTAGTAAGTCTAAGATGCTTGATTTGCACATTCAACTTTGGCTTTCTGTATGTGAGGCCACACATTTCCTACAATTTCTATCTTCAGTCATCTAATTGTTGTCTGTAGGCAATGATCACAGTCAATGATTTTATGGAAGCCACAATATGTTATTGATATAGTTCATTCATTTTTCCAAGGAAAACATTGTTAGATTCCCCCCCACTTACTTGGACTATCAGGATGGAGGGAAGCTCAAATGCCAGCCACAATAGCATCCCCATTGGCAGCATGCCTTGGTTGGATGCATTGCTTGATTGAGCTAACCCTGTTGGCTTTTATATTTTGGTTTTTGCTGAGGTTCAGTGAGTCATTGCAAGCTCTGGGCTAGGTTAGCCCTAATGACTTGTTTCAAAAGGGACTCGACAAGACTATTGAAGAGTTGGAAGTCATTGTCAAATCTCACACACTACTATTATTTGGTGCCTGATGATCCATTGTTGGTGATTAGTTCCTTAGATCATTGTTGACGTAGAGTTTGGTGGCCATATATTGCATCTTCAAAAATAATTTGACTCTTTTCATATTTTCATGTGAATTCTTATTCAAGGAAAACTAGATATTCGTATCTAGTATTTTATAAAAATTATGTTTAGTTGCTTAAGACTTAGTCATAAAGGTGACTAGTACAATGAGGTCCCATACTTCCTTTAATATGCTGAGAACTTTTTAACTTCCTTTCTTTCTAGAAAGGCTTTTCAAGATGCTCCTTAATGGTATAAAATAAAATATCTGGTCATATATGATGTAACCTAACTATACAGTATATGATACCTAATTTGCTTGGGTTAAGGGTTGAATTTGGCATACCAGACTTACATGTTTGACTTGCTCCCAAGCAAAATAAGCAAAACTGATTCAAGGTGAGTCAAATTTGTGTTGACTATGTTAGACTTGGGTCAAACTCAGTCAACCCGAGTTCACTTGCCAAATGCCTATATATTCCCAGAAGCTGTGGCAAATGAATCATTTTTATTTTTAGTATTTGTCAAGTGTTCCTGAGCTGAGGAATGTAAGCCAAATATATCCAAAAGACTGGTGTTGTGCTTTCTCAACACTTTTGAGAAGTGTTAACCTTCCTCCCAAAGATATTTATTTATTACACTATAAGTTTATCCTCCTCTCTATCTCCACATCATGGTGTTTATGAATGTGTGTGATTCACATCTATATGTTTAATGTGATGTCTATGGTGGGTTTGGTTGTTATTGAGTAAATCAGATTAGATCTAGATATATATTTATTAGATCTACATGTTTTATGTCATTTACATGCATTTTTATATACTTTATAATGGTTTTAAAAAAGGTTACTTGCCTCTGTTTGTGTGTATGGTACTAGAAAGTGGAGTTGGATCCAAGTCTATCAAACTTGAAGCAATTA
The DNA here is from genome assembly GCA_001517045.1 of Pseudotsuga menziesii. Classification (NCBI taxonomy): domain Eukaryota; kingdom Viridiplantae; phylum Streptophyta; class Pinopsida; order Pinales; family Pinaceae; genus Pseudotsuga; species Pseudotsuga menziesii. Next base: position 80,547 of record LPNX010624781.1, read on the forward strand.
GGATTGATCTTCACCAAAGACCTCACATATGTTAAGGTGTGTAAATATATCTTTTGTATCAATTCATATCTTGTGTGTGAGTTAATTGTTAGATATAGTGAATGAATTATTCGATCTAGTGGGTGAAATCATAGTTGTCTACACCTCTATCTGTCTTGGATCAAGGAAAGGATCCAATGGAGGTATCACCTTTCCACAAGGGAGAATTATCCATAACATATTTTGGCATGGAACATTCAAAGAGTTTAATATTTTCCACATTCAATACTAAGTAATGTGCATGTGAGGGGGGTATACCTTGCTTCCTATTACTGAGATTTCTTCTACAACAAAGTATGCATGCTATAATAAATGAAGCTACGTTTTCTTGCATTCTAGGTCGGTAAAAATTCCTTTGTAAGTTCAAAACTATCTTCCCAACACTAAAGTTCAAATCAAGTAAGTTTGCCACTGATATGATATACTTGTATTATTTGCTGGATTTTCTTATTTATAGGATAGAGCACAATGGATTCTTTGTAAAGAGATATTTTAAGAATTTTGTGGTCTGGAGTTTTTTTGATGTATCATATAATAGAATGTTGGAGCTCTTGTAATTTTCATATGGTTGTATCTTTTACAGCACTCAGAGGCTGGATTGACAGTCAGAGACAACGAGGACTTTCGATCAAACAGGTATGTAAGTCTATAACGGTGTTTTTGAATGGTGATGCATTCCATCTGTATTACATTCTACACTGTTGGCACTGATGTCTTTGCCCTGCTATGTTAACCTGCCAGATATACGATATTTATAGTACTTCAATCTGCATCATACATTGCACATGTAGAGATAATGATAGCACTAAGCATGCTCAGTACATTTAGCAAGGGGTAATGACATTTGAAAATTATATCTGGTCATCTATTGTCGTTCCTGTAAGTGCACATATGCACATCAGACAATCAATGGATATGGGTAACATTCAGGTATATGGCCACTTTTGTATTCCTAGGATTTTTTACATTTATAAATGGCATGACGTGGAACTTTTCCTAGTCTTCCCGTCGCAGGTATAGCATCTCCGTCGCTATTCCTGGGGTTTGCATTTTTTTTTTTTAAACTTATACAAAGCGTGGATACAGCGATGGCCAGGCATGGATACAGAGACGGCAAGGAGTGGATACAGAGATGGCAAGGCGTGGCTATAGTGACGTCTTATTCCTGGGTTTGCATTTTTTTTTAAACCTTATACAGAGCGTGGATATAGTGACGGCCAGGCGTGGATACAGAGACGTCCATGCATGGATACAGAGACGGCCAGGCGTGGATATAGTGACGACTTAGACATCTAACAAAATATAGAACATTGTCACTCTTGCAAAGCAAATTAGGGGTCATCTCTATTGCGACAGAATTGTTTCCACGGAAAAAAAAACACTTAGGCGTGGCAATATCCATGCTTTTCCGTAGATATTGCCACGTTTTTCCGTGGCAAAATTGATCACTTGTACTAGTGAACCAAGATCACCAGAATAAAAACAAAGCACATAAACAAACTGGGTGTGCAGCTCATTTAACCACGGTGATGATCTATCACCTCCCAACCATAGACAATACAACACTATTGTCTCCCCCGAGCTCAGACCTTTCAATACACAACAATGAACATCCAAATGGATGTTGAACGAGACTAAATTCTACTCCCAATGGCCTTTAAATGCCATTCATCATAGACCCTTGTAGGTCAATTGTGGGCCATAATAGTGTCAGTGGACAAGCCTGACTTCTATCCCTGATGGCCTTTAAATGCCTTCCATTATACACCCTTAATGGTCGGTGGTGGACCACCAAGGTGTTGGTGGGCGCCCACTAACACTGTGGTGGTCCACCACTGACCACTAAGGCTGTATAATGAATGGCATTTGAACGTCGTCGCCCATACAAGTCAGGATTGGCCATTAACAATCATCATTCCTTTAGGGTTTTGAACATATTCCTAGTTGTATTCTTTTGTGAGATTTGAGGAACCAAATGATCCCTGATTGAGTCTACCAAGATTCTTCTTGCTCTAGCATCACTCTTCCTCCAATCAGACTTGTCTTCTTCAGCATATATTTATGGAACCTTCTCATTGACAAGCTTTAAGAGATCATTTTCTTCCAAGATGAGAACTATATACTTCCAAGAGATGAAGTTTTTGGCTCCATCAAGATGATCTTCAACCTTCATTCGAATCATCTTGCCTATAGAATTGAACTAGAAACCCTAGTAGGAGCTAGGTCAAAAATGAAGTTTGAAATCTTGTGAAACTGAATCCAAAGGTTAATATACTGTATCAAGGTGACTTGAGAGGATTTAAGGTTGAGCCAAAACTATGGACCAAAATTGGGTCAAAAATGAAACTTCTAAGAACTAGATTTTTCCTTCATCAATAGTTGCGCCTTCCCTTGGGCGAAGTTTCCAAATAACTTTTTCTCCTGGATTAATGAGGTGAGGCCAAAGTTTCTAAGTCTATTTTTCTCCTGGATTGGTGAGGGGAGGCGTCAGAATGTCAAGCCATAGCTTTCGACAATGGCTTCTAGAATTGCTTTGATACCATGTTAGAAATTGGCAGTTGTAAAACCAAGACCACTAGAGGAAAGGAAAAGCACATAAACAAACTGGGTGTGGAGCTCATTTAACCATGGTTATTATCTATAACCTCCCAACCATAGACAATACAACACTATTATCTCCCCCAACCTCATACCTATCAATAGAGAATGATGTACATCCAAATGGATGTCGACTGAGCCTAAATTCTACTCCCAATGGCCTTTAGATGCCATTCGCCATAAACCTTTGTAGATCCATTGTGGACCAAAATAGTGTCAGTGGCTAAGCCTGACTTCTATCTTCAACGGGCTTAAAATGCCTTCAATTATACACCCTCAATGTTCGGTGGTGGACCACCAAGGTGTTGGTGGGTTCCCACTAACACTGTGGTGGACCACCACCGACCACTAAGGGTGTATAATTAATGGAATTTGAACATCATCACCCATAAAATTCAGGCTTGGCCATTAACAATCATCATTCCTTTAGAGTTTTCAACATCTTCATAGTCATCTTCATTTGTGAGATTTGAGAACCAAATGATCCGTAACTGAGTTTACCAAGATTCTTCTTACTCTAGCATCACTCTTCCTCCAATGAGACTTGTCTTCTTCAACGTCTGGTTCTGGAACTTTCTCATTGAAAAGCTTTAAGAGATCATTTTCTCCCAAGATGAGAACTCTAGACTTCCAAGAGATGAAGTTTGTGGCTTCATCAAGATGACCTTCAACCTTCATTCCAAATACCTTGCCTCCAGATTTGAAATAGAAACCCTAGTAGGAGCTAGGTCAAAAATGAAATTCCGAATCTTATGAAACTGAATCCAAAGGTTAATGTCCCTTATCAAGGTGAGTTAAGAGGAGATAAGATCGAGCCAAAACTCTGGATAGAAATTGGGTCAAAAGTGAAACTTGTCAGAACTGGATTTTTCCTTCATCAATAGATGTGCCTTCCCTTGAGTGAAATTTCCATGTCACTTTTTCTCCTGGATTGGTGAGGGGAGGCCTCAGAATGTCAAGAGCTAGATTTAAACAATGTCTTCTATAACTACTTTGATACCATGTTAGAAATTGGCAGTTCTAAAACCGTGATCCCTAGAATAATGATGAAGCACATAAACAAACTGGGTGTGGAGCTCGTTTTGTCTCCCATAGCTCAGGCCTTTCAATAGAGAACGATGTACATAGAAATGGAATCTAAAGGTTAATGTGCCTTATTAAGGCTAGTTGACAGGAGATAAGATCGAGCCAAAACTATGGAACAAAATTGGGCAAAAAATGAAACTTCTCAGAACTCGATTTTTCCTTCATGAATAGAGGTGCCTTCCCTTGGGAGAAGTTTCCGACTCACTTTTTCTCCTAGATTGGTGAGGGGACGCATTAGAATGTCAAGCCCTAGATTTTGACAATGGCTTCTAGAACTACTTTGGTATCGTGTAAAAAATTGGCAGTTGTAAAACCAAGATCACTAGAAGAAAGACAGAGCACATAAACAAAATGGGTATGGAGCTCATTTAACCATGGTGATGACCTATCACCTCCCAACCATAGACAATACAACACTATTTTCTTCCCCAAGCTCACACCTTTCAATAGAGAATGATGTACATCCAAATGGATGTTTACCAAGCCTAAATTCTACTCCCGCTGGCCTTTAAATGCCATTCGTCAGACACCCTTGTAAGTCAATTGTGGGTAACAATAGTGTCAATGGCCAAGATTGATTTCTATCCCTGGCGGCTTTAAAATTCCTTCCATTATACACCCTCAGTGGTTAGTGGTGGATCACCAAGGTGTTAGTGGGTGCCCACTAACACTGTGGTGGTCCACCACCGACCGCTAAGGGTGCATAATGAACGGAATTTGAACGTTGTTACCTATACAAGTCATCCTTGGCCATTAACAATCATCATTCCTTTAGGGTTTTGAACATCTTCCTAATCATCTTATTTTGCGATATTTGAGGAACCAAATGATCCCTGACGAAGTCTACCAAGATTCTTCTTGCTCTGGCATCACTCTTCCTCCAATGACACTTGTCTTCTTCAGTGTCTGGTTCTGGAACCTTCTCATTGACAAGATTTAAGAGATCATTTTCTTACAAGATGAGAACTCTAGCCTTCCAAGAGATGAAGTTTGTGGTTCCATCAAGATGATCTTCAACCGTCATGCCAATCATCTTGCCTGTAGATTTGGACTAGAAACCCTAGCAGGAGCTAGGTCAAAAAAGAAGTTTGGAATCTTATGAAACTAAATCCAAAGATTAATGTGCCTTATCAAGGCAAATTGAGAGAATATAACATCAAGCCAAAAATATGGACCAAAATTGGGTCAAAAATGAAACTTCTCAAAACTGGATTTTTCTATCATCAATAGATGTGCTTTCCCTTGCCCAAAGTTTTTAAGTCACTTTTTCTCCTGGATCAGTGAGGAGAGGCCTTAGAATGTCAAGCCCTAGCTTTGGACAATGGCTTCTAGAACTGCTTTGATACCATGTTAGAAATTGGCTGCTATAAAACCAAGATCACTAGAAGAGAGGCAGAGGACATAAACAAACAGGGTGTGGAGCTCGTTTAACCACGGTGATGTTCTATCACCTCCCAACCATAGAAAATACAACACTATTGTCTCCCCCAAGCTCAGACCTTTCAATAAATAATGATGTACATCCAAATGGATGTTGACCGAGCCTAAATTCTACTCCCTCTGGCCTTTAAATGCCATTCGTTATACACCCTTGTAGGTCGATTGTGGACCACAATAGTGTCAGTGTCCAAGCCTAAATTCTATCCCAGATGCCCTTAAAATTCATTTCGTCATACACCCTCAGTGGTCAGTGTTTGACCACCAAGGTGTTAGTGGACACCCACTAACACTGTGGTGGTCCGCCACCGACTACTAAGGGTGTATAATGAACAGAATTTTGAACGTCGTCGGCCATACAAGTCATGCTTGGCCATTAACAATCATCATTCCTTTAGGGTTTTGAAATCTTCGTAGTCGTCTTCTTTTGCGATATTTGAGGAACCAAATGATCCCTGACCAAGTCTACCAATAATCTTCTTGCTCTGCAATCACTCGTCCTCCAATTAGACTTGTCTTCTTCAGCGTCTGGTTATGGAACCTTATCATTGACAAGCTTTAAGAGATCATTTTCTTCCAATATGAGAACTCTAGACTTCCAAGAGATGAAGTTTGTGGCTCCATCAAGATGATCTTCAACCTTCATTCCAATCATCTTGCATGCATATTGGAACTAGAAACCCTAGTCGGAGCTAGGTCAAAAATGAATTTTGAAATCTTGTGAAACCGAAGCCAAAAATTAATGTGCCTTATCAAGGCAAGTTGAGAGGAGATAAGATCGAGCCAAAAATATAAACCGAAATTGGGTCAAAAATGAAATTTCTCAGAACTAGATTTCTCCTTCACTAATAGATGTGCCTTTCCTTGGGCGAAGTTTCCAAGTCACTTTTTCTACTAGATCGGTGAGGGGAGGCCTCAGAATGTCAAGCCCTAGATTTCAACAATGGCAGCGAGAACAACTTTGATACAATGTTAGAAATTGGCAGTTGTAAAACCAAGATCACTAGAAGAAACAAAGAGCACATAAACAAATTGGGTGTGGAACTCGTTTAACCACGGTGATGATCTATCACCTCCCAACCATAGAAAATACAACAATATTGTCTCCCTTGAGCTCAGACCTTTCAATAGAGAATGATGTACATCGAAATGTATTTTTATCGAACCTAAATTCTACTCCCACTGGAGCTCGTTTAACCATGGTGATGATCTATCACCTCCAAACGATAGACAATACAACACTATTGTCTCCCCCGAGATCAGACCTTTCAATAGAGAACGATGTATATCCAAATGGATTTTTACCGAACCTAAATTCTACTCCCATCGGCCTTTAAATTCTATTCATTAGACACCCTTGTAGGTTGATAGTGGGAAACAATAGTGTCAGTGGCCAAGCCTAACTTCTATCCCAGACGACCTTAAAATGCATTCCGTCATACACCCATATTGGTCGGTGGTGGACCAACAAGGTGTTAGTGGGCGCCCACTAACACTGTGGTGGTCCACCACAGACCACTAAGGGTGTATAATGAATGACATTTGAATGTCGTCACCCATACAAGTCAGGCTTGGCCATTAACAATCATCATTTCTTTAGGGTTTTGAAATCTTCCTAGTCGCCTTCTTTTGCGAGATTTGAGGAACCAAATGATCCCTGACGGAGTCTACCAAGATTCTTCTTGCTTTGCAATCACTCTTCCTCTAATGAGACTTGTCTTATTTAGCATCTGGTTCTACAACCTTCTCATTGACAAGCTTTAAGAGATCATTTTCTTCCAAGATGAGAACTCGAGACTTCCAAGAGATGAAGTTTGTGTCTCCATCAAAATGATCTTCAACCTTCATTCCAATCATCTTGCGTGCATATTTGAACTAGAAACCCTAGTCGGAGCTAGGTGAAAATTAATTTTGAAATATTGTGAACCTGAATCCAAAAATTAATGTGCCTTATCAAGGCAAGTTGAGAGGAGATAAGATCGGGCCAAAACTGCCAACCGAAATTGGGTCAAAAATGAAATTTCTCATAACTGGATTTTTCCTTCAATAATAGATGTGCCTTCCCTTGGAAAAAGTTTCCAAGTCACTTTTTCTCCTATATCGGTGAGGGGAGGCCTTAGAATGGCAAGCCGTAGATTTCAACAATGGCATCTAAAACATCTTTGATACCATGTTATAAATTGGTAGTTGTAAAACCAAGATCACTAGAAGAAAGAAAGAGCACATAAACAAAGTGGGTGTGTAGCACCATTAACCACAGTGATGATCTATCACCTCCCAACCATAGACAATACATCCTTGTACGTCGATTGTAGGAAACAATAGTGTCAGTGGCCAAGCCTGACTTCTATCCTCGACGACCTTAAAATGCCTTCCATTATACACCCATAGTGGTCGGTGGTGGACCACCAAGGTATTAGTGGGCACCCACTAACACTGTCGTGGTCCACCACCGACCACTAAGGGTGTATAATGAACATCATTTGAACGTCACCACCCATACAAGTCAGGCTTGGCCATTAACAAGCATCATTCCTTTAGGGTTTTGAACATCTTCCTAGTCGTCTTCTTTTGCGATATTTGAGGAACCAAACCATCCCTGACTGAGTCTACCAAGATTCTTCTTCTTATGGCATCACTATTCCTCCATTGAGACTTGTCTTCTTCAGTGTCTAGTTCTAGAACCTTCTCATTCACAAGCTTTAAGAGATCATTTTCTTTCAAGATGAGAACTCTAGACTTCCAAGAGATGAAGTTTGCAGCTCCATCAAGATGGTATTCAACTATAATTCCAATCATCTTGCCTACAAATTTGAACTAGAAACCCTAGTAGGATCTAGGTAAAAAATGAAGCTTGGAATCTTGTGAAACTGAATCCAAAGGTTAATGTACCTTATCAAGGCGAGTTGAGAGGAGATAAGATCGAGCCAAAACAATGGACTGAAATTATGTCAAAAATGAAACTTCTTAGAACTAGATTTTTTCTCCATCAATAGATGCGCTTTCCCTTGGCCAAAGTTTCTAAGTCGCTTTTCCTTCTTGATCGGTGAGGGGAGGCCTTGGAATGACAAGCCCTAGCTTTCGACAATGGCTTCTAGAACTGCTTTGATACCATGTTAAAAATTGGCAGTTGTAAGACCAAGATCACTAGAACAAAGACAGAGCACATAAACAAACTTGGTGTGGAGCTCATTTAACCATGATGATGATCTATCATGTCCCAACCATAGACAATACAACTCTATTGTCTTCCCTGAGCTCAGACCTTTCAATAGAGAACGATGTACATTCAAATGGATGTTGACGGGGCCTAAATTCTACTCCTAGTGGCCTTTAAATGCCATTCATCATACACCCTTGTAGGTCAATTGTGGGACACAATAGTGTCAGTGGCCAAGCCTGACTTCTATCCCTGATAGCCTTAAAATGCCTTCCATTATACACCCTCAGTGGTCGGTGGTGGACCACTAAGGTGTTAGTGGGCGCCCACTAACACTATGGTGGTCCACCACCGACCACTAAGGGTGTCAAATGAATGGCATTTGAACGTCGTCTCCCTTATGAGTTAGGCTTGGCCATTAACAATCATCAATACTTTAGGGTTTCGAACATCTTGCTAGTCATCTTCTTTTGCGAGATTTGAGGAACCAAATAATCCCTGACTGAGTCTACCAAGATTATTCTTACTTTGGCATCAGTCTTCCTCCAATGAGACTTGTATTCTTTAGTGTCTGGTTCTGGAACCTTCTCATTGACAAGATTTAAGAGATCATTTTCTTCCAATATGAGAACTCTAGACTTACAAGAGATGAAGTTTGTGGCTCCAACAATATGATCTTCAACCTTCAATCCAATCATCTTGCCTGGAGATTTGAACTAGAAACCCTAGTAGGAGTTAGGTCATAAATTAAGTTTGGAATCTTGTGAAATTGAATCCAAAGGTTAATGTTCCTTATCAAGACGATTTGAGAGGAGATACGATCGAGCAAAAACTATGGACCAAAATTGGGTCAAAACATGAAACTTCTCAGAACTGGATTTTTCTTTCATCAATAGATGCGTCTTCCCTTGGGAGAAGTTTCCAAGTCACTTTTTCTCCTGGATCACTGAGGGGAGGCCTCAAAATGTCCAGCCTTACCTTTCGACAATGACTTCTAAAACTACTTTTGTACCATGTTAAAAATTGGTAGTTGTAAAACCAAGATCACTAGAAGAGAGATAGAGCACATAAAGAAACTGGGCATGGAGCTCGTTTAACCATGGTGATGATATATCACCCCCACACCATAGTAAATACAACACTATTGTCTCCCCCGAGATCAGACCTTTCAATAGAGAACGATGTACATCCAAATGGATGTTTACCAAGCCTAAATTCTACTCTTAGTGGATTTTAAATGACATTCATCATACACCCTTGTAGTTCGATTTTGGGCCACAATAATGTTAGTGGCCAAGCCTAACTTCTATCCCTGATGGCCTTAAAATGCCACCATTATACACCCTCATTGGTTGGTGGTGGACCACCAAGGTGTTAGTGGGTGCCCACTGACACCTTGGTGGTCCACCACCAACCACTAAGGGTGTATAATGAAAGGCATTTGAACATTGTCGCCCATATAAGTCCATTTTGGCCATTAACAATCATCATTCCTCTAGGGTTTTGAACATCTTCCTAGTCATCTTCTTTTGTGATATTTGAGGAACCAAATGATCCCTGACCAAGTCTACCAAGATTCTTCTTGCTCTGGCATCACTCTTCCTCCAATTAGACTTGTCCTCTTCAGCGTCTAGTTCTGGAACCTTCTCATTGACAAGTTTTAAAAGATCATTTTCTTCCAAGATGAGAACTCTAGACTTCGAAGAGATGAAGTTTATGGCTTCATCAAGATGGTCTTCAATCTTCATTCCAATCATCGTGCCTGTAGATTTGAACTAGAAACCCTAGTAGGAGGTAGGTCAAAAATGAAGATGGGAATCTTGTGAAACTAAATCAAAAGGTTACTGTACCTTATCAAGGCAAGTTAAGAGGAGATAAGATCGAGCCAAAACTATGGACCGAAATTGGTTCAAAAATGAAACTTCTTAGAACTGGATTTTTCCTTCATCAATAGATGCGCCTTCCCTTGGGTGAAGTTTCCAAGTCATGTTTTCTCCTAGATTGGTTAGGGGAGGCCTTAGAATATCAAGCCCTAGCTTTCGACAATGACCTCTAGAACTACTTTGATACCATGTTAGAAATTGGCAGTTGTAAAACCAAGATCACTAGAAGAAATGCAGAGCACATAAACAAACTGGGTGTGGAGCTCGTTTAACCATGGTGATGATCTATCACCTTCCAACCATAGATAATACAACACTCTTGTCTTCCCCGAGCTCAGCCATTTCAATAGAGAATGATGTACATCCAAATGGATGTTGACCGAGCCTAAATTCTACTCTTAGTGGCTTTTAAAAGCTATTCGTCATACACCTTTGTAGTTCAATTTTGGGCCACAATAATGTCAATGGTCAAGCCTGAATTCTATCCCTGATGGCCTTAAAATGCCTTCCATTATACACCCTCAGTGGTCGGTGGTGGACCACCAAGGTGTTATTGGACGCCCACTAACATTGTGGTGGTCCACCACAGACCACTAAGGGTGTATAATGAAAGGCATTTCAACATTTTCGCCCATACAAGTCAGGCTTTGCCATTAACAATCATCATTCCTTTCGGGTTTTGAACATCTTCTAGTCGTCGTCTTTTGCGAGATTTGAGGAACCAAATGATCCCTGACCAAATCTACCAGGATTCTTGTTGCTCTGGCATCACTCTTCCTCCAATGAGACTTGTCTTCTTCAACGTCTGGTTCTGGAACCTTCTCATTGACCAGTTTTAAGAGATCATTTTATTCCAAGATGAGAACTCTAGACTTCCAAGAGATGAAGTTTGTGGCTTCATCAAGATGGTATTTAATCTTCATTCCAATCATAATACCTGCAGATTTGAACTAGAAACCCTAGTAGGAGCTAGGTCAAAAATGAAGTTTGGAATCTAGTGAAACTGAATCAAAAGGTTAATGTGCCTTATCAAGGTCAGTTGAGAGGAGATAAGATCGAGCCAAAACTATGGACCGAAATTGGGTAAAAAATGAAACTTCTCAGAACTGGATTTTTCCTTCATTAATAGATGTGCCTTCCCTTGGGAGAAATTTCCAAGTCACTTTTTCTCCTAGATTGGTGACGGGAGGCCTTAGAATGTCTAGCCCTAGCCTTCAACAATGGCTTCTAGAACTGCTTTGATACCATGTTAGAAATTGGCAGTTGTAAAACCAAGATCACTAGAAGAAAAGTAGAGCACATAAACAAACTGGGTGTGGAGCTCGTTTAACCACGGTGATGATTTATCACCTCCCAACCATAGGCAATACAACACTATTGTCTCCCTGGAACTCAGAAATTTAAATAGAGAACGATGTAAATCGAAGTGGATGTTGATCAAAAATAAATTCTACTCCTAATTCCCTTTAAATTCCATTCATCATACACCCTTGTAGGTCGATTGTGGGCCACAATAGTGTCAGTGGCCAAAGCTACCTTCTATCCCCGACGACGTTAAAATGCCTTCCATTATACAAGCTCAGTGGTCGGTGGTGGACCACCAGTTCTCAGCTTGGAAGAAAATGATCTGTTAAATCTTATCAATGAGAAAGTTCCAGAACTAGACACTGAAGAAGACAAGTCTCATTGGAGGAAAAGTGATGCCAAAGCAAGAAGAATCTTGGGGATCATTTGGTTCCCCAAATCTCGCAAAAGAAGACGACTAGGAAGATGTTCAAAACCCTAAATGAATGATAATTTTTAATGACCAAGCCTAACTTGTATGTGCGACGAAGTTAAAATATCGTTCATTATACACCCTTAGTGGTCATTAACAATCATCATTCATTTAGGGTTTTGAACATCTTCCTAGTCGTCTTCTTTTGCGAGATTTGGGGAACCAAATGATCCCCAAGATTCTTCTTGTTTTGGCATCACTTTTCCTCCAATGAGACTTGTCTTCTTCAGTGTCTAGTTTTGGAACTTTCTCATTGATAAGATTTAACAGATCATTTTCTTCCAAGCTAAGAACTCTAGACTTAGAAGAGATGAAGTTTGTGGCTCCAACAATATGCTCTTCAACCTTCATTACAATTATCTTTCCTGCAGATTTGAACTACAAACCCTAATTGGAGCTAGGTCAAAACTGAAGTTTGGAATCTTGTGAAACTGAATCTAAAGGTTAATGTGCCTTATCAAGGTGAGTTCATAGGAGATAATATCAAGCCAAAAATATGGACATAAATTGGGTGAAAAATGAAACTTCTCAAAACTTGATTTGTCCTTCATCAATAGATGGGCCTTCCCTTGGGCAAAGTTTCCAAGTCACCTTTTCTCCTGGATAAGTGAGGGGAGGCATTAGAATGTCAAGCCCTAGCTCTGGACAAATACTTCTGGAACTGGTTTGATACCATGTTAGAAATTGGCAGTTTTAAAACCAAGATCACTAGAAGAAAGATAGAGCACATAAACAAACTGGGTCTGGAGCTCGTTTAACCATGGTGATGATCTATCACCTAACAACCATAGACAATAGAACATTATTGTCTCCCCTGAGCTCAAACCTTTCAATAGAGAATGATGTACATCTAAATGGATGTTGACCGAGCCTAAATTCTACTCCCACTGGCCTTTAAATGCCATTCATCGTACACCTTGTAGGTCGATTGTGGGCCACAATAGTGTAAGTGGACAAGCCTGACTTCTATCCTAGACAGCCTTAAAATTCCTTCCATTATACACCCTCAGTGGTCGGAGGTGGACCACCAAGGTGTTAGTGGGTGCCCACTAACACTGTGGAGGTCCACCACCGACCACTAACAGTGTATAATGAATGACATTTGAACATCGTCACCCATACAAGTCAAGCTCATCCATTAAAAATCATCAATCCTTCAAGGTTTTGAACATCTTTCTAGTCATCTTCTTTTGTGAGATTTGAGGAACCAAAGGATCCCTAACTGAGTCTACCAAGATTCTTCTTGCTCTCGCATCACTCATTCTCCAATGAGACTTGTATTCTTCAGCCTATGGTCCTAGAAACTTCTCATTAACAAGCTTTAAGAGATCATTTTCTACCAGTATAAGAACTCTAGACTTCCAAGAGATGAAGTTTATGGCTCCATCAGAATAATCTTCAACCTTCATTCCAATCATCTTGCATGCAGATTTGAACTAGAAACCCTAGTATGAGCTAGGTCAAAAATGATGTTTGGAATCTTGTGAAACTGAATCCAAAGGTTAATGTGCCTTATCAAGGCGAGTTGAGAAAATATAATATCGAGCCAAAACTATGGACCGAATTTGGGTTAAAAATGAAACTTCTCAAAACTGGATTTTTCCTTCATCGATAGATGTACCTTCCCTTGGGTGAAGTTTCCAAGTCACTTTTTCTCCTGTATTGGTGAGGGGAGGCCTCAAAATTTCAAGCCCTAGCTTTCAACAATGACTTGTAAAACTACTTTGATACCATGTTAGAAATTGGCAGTGGTAAAACTAAGATCATTAGAAGAAAGACAGGGCACATAAACAACTTGGGTGTGTAGCTCGTTTAACCACGGTGATGATATATCACCTCCCAACCATATAATATACAACACTATTGTCTCCCTCGAACTCACACCTTTCAATAGAGAACGATGTACATCCAAATGGATGTTGACCAAACCTAAATTATACTCCCAGTGGCCTTTAAATGCCATTAGTCATACACCCTTGTACGTTGATTGTGTGCCACAATAGTGTTAGTGGCCAAGTCTAACATCTATCCCATACGACCTTAAAATGCATTCCATCATACACCCTCAGTGGTCGATGGTGGACCACCAAGGTGTTAATGGGCGCCCACTAACACTGTGGTGTTCCAGCATCGACCACTAAGGGTGTATAATGAATGGCATTTGAACGTCGTCACACATAGAAGTTAGGCTTGGCCATTAACAATCATCATTCCTTTAGGGTGGGTTTTGAAATCTTCTTAGTCGTCTTCTTTTGTGAGATTTGAGGAACCAAATGATCCCTAAATGAGTCTACCAAGATTCTTCTTGATCTGGCATCACTCTTCCTCCAATGAGATTTGTCCTCTTCACCATCTGGTTCTGGAACCTTCTCATTGAACAGCTTTAAGAGATCATTTTCTTCCAAGATGAGAACTCTAGACTTCCAAGAGATGAAGTTTGTGGCTCCATCAAGATGATCTTCAACCTTCATTACAATCATCTTGCCTGCAGATTTGAACTAGAAACCCTAGGAGGAGTTGGGTCAAAAAGGAAGTTTAGAATCTTGTGAAACTAAATCCAAAGGTTAATGTGCCTTATCAACGCCAGTTGAGAGGAGATAACATCAAGCCAAAACTATGGACTGAAAGAGTGTCAAAAATCAAACTTCTCAGAACTGGATTTTTCCTTCATCAATAAAAGTATTTTTCCTTGGGCGAAGTTTCCAAGTCACTTTTTCTCCTTGATTGGTAAGGGGAGGCCAGAGAATGTCAAGCCCTAGCTTTCGACAATGACTTCTAGAACTACTTTGATAACATGCTAGAAATTGGCAGTTGTAAAACCAAGATCACTAGATGAAATACAGAGCACATAAATAAACTGGGTGTGGAGCTCATTTAACCACGCTGATGATATATCACCTCCAAACCATAGACAATACAACACTATTGTCTCCCACGAGCATAGACCTTTTAATAGAGAATGATGTACATCCAAATGGATTTTTACCGAACCTAAATTCTACTCCCACTGGCCTTTAAATGCCATTCGTCATACACCCTTATAGGTCGATTGTGGGCCACAATAGTATCAGTGGCCAAGCCTGACTTCTATCCACGATGGCCTTAAAATGCCTTCCATTATACACCCTCAGTGGTCGATGGTGGACCACCGAGGTGTTAGTGGGCACCCACTAACACTATGGTGGTCCACCACCGACCACTAAGGATGTATAATGAATGGCATTTGAACATCGTCGCCCATATAGGTTAGGCTTGGCCATTAACAATCATCATTCTTTTAGGGTTTTGAACATCTTCCTAGTCGTCTTCTTTTGCGAGATTTGAGGAACCTAATGATCCCTAACTGAGTTTACCAAGATTCTTTTTGCTCTGGCATTACTCTTCCTCTAATGAGACTTGTCTTCTTCAGCGTCTGGTTCTATAACGTTCTCATTGACAAGCTTTAAGAGATCATTTTCTTTCACGATGAGAACTCTAGACTTCCAAGAGATGAAGTTTGTGGTTCCATCAAAATGATCTTCAACCTTCATTCAAATCATCTTGCCTGCATATTTGAACTAGAAACCCTAGTAGGAGCTAGGTCAAAAATGAAGTTTGGAATATTTTGAAACTGAATCAAAAGGTTAATGTGCCTTATCAAGGCAAGTTGGGAGGAGATCAGGTCGAGTAAAAAAACTATGGACCAAAATTGGGTAAAAAATGAAACTTCTCAGAACTGGATTTTTCTTTCATCAATAGATGTGCCTTCCCTTAGGCGAAGTTTCCATAACACTTTTTCTCCTAGATTGGAGAGGGGCGGCCTTAAAATGTCAAGCCCTAGCTTTCGACAATTCCTTCTAGAACTAATTTGATACCATGTTAGAAATTGACAGTTGTAGAACCAAGATCCCTAGAAGTAAGACGGAGCACATAAACAAAATAGTTGTGGAGCTCGTATAACCACGGTGATGATCTATCACCTCCCAACCATAGACAATACAACACAATTGTCTCCCCCGAGCTCAAACCTTTCAATAAAGAACGATGTGAATCAAAATATATGTTGACCAAGCCTAAATTCTACTCCCAATGGCCTTTAAATACCATTCATTGTACACCTTGTAGGTCTATTGTGGGCCCCAATAGTGTCAGTGGCCAATGGCCAAGACTGACTCCTATCTATGACGGCCTTACAATGCCTTCCATTATACACCCTCAGTGGTCAGTGGTGGACCACCAAAGTGTTAGTGGGTGCCCACTAACACTGTGGTTGTCCACCACCGACCACCAAGACTATATAATGAACGCCATTTCAATGTCGTCGTGAATACAAGTTAGGCTTGGCCATTAACAATCATCATTCCTTTAAGGTTTTGAACATCTTCCTAGTCGTCTTCTTTTGCGAGATTTGAAGAACCAAATGATCCCAATTGAGTCTACCAAGATTCTTCTTGCTCTGGCATCACTCTTCCTCCAATGGGACTTGTCTTCTTCAGTGGCTAGTTCTGGAACCTTCTCATTGACAAGCTTTAAGAGATCATTTTATTCCAATATGAGAACTCTTGATTTCCAAGAGATGAATTTTGTGGCTCCAACAATATGATCTTCAACCTTCATTCCAATCATCTTCCCTGTAGATTTAAACTAGAAACACTAGTAGGAGCTAGGTCAAAAATGAAATTTGGAATCTTTTGAAACTGAATCCAAAGGTTAATGTGCCTTATCAAGGCCGATTGAGAGGAGATAAGATCGTGCCAAAACTATGGCCGGAAATTGGGTCAAAAATGAAACTTCTCAGAACTGGATTTTTCCTTCATCAATAGATGCGCCTTCCCTTGGGAAAATTTTCCAAGTCATTAGAGGAAATTTCAACTCAAAATGGGCCTGCTAAAATGAACTAATAAAATAATATTTATTAATTTTGGAGGAAGAAAAGAAAAAAACTACTTTTTTGTTTGTATTTTTTACATATCACCCTGTGTTTTTACTCAAATTTCAATTGGGAGAGCTCATTGGATGCGGAATTAAATTTTGCATCCAATGAGTACCCACTCGACATACTTTTGACGGACCTCGCTACCCCCCAAAAAAAAGAAATACTTGAAAAAATGGAATGATGATGTCATCATTCCATTTTTTCAGGTATTTCTTGTTTTTGGGGTAACGAGGTGCATCAAAAGTATGCTGAGTGGGTACTCGTTGGATGGTGAATTTAATTCCACATCCAACGGGCTCTCCCGATCGAAATTTGAGTAAAAACACATGGAGATATGTCAAAAATACAAACAAAAAAAGTAGTTTTTTTTATGATACCTATCCCCAAATTTATATTAAAAAAGTGTTTAAGACCTGTACGGTATTTCAAATTTAAAGCAATTTCATTGGCTAACACATGATGACATGGAATTTGAATAAAAGTTAAAAGGCCCATTTTGAGTTGAAATTTCCTCTAATGCACTTTTTCTCCTAGATCGTTCAATGGATTCTAGAACTGCTTTGATACCATGTTAGAAATTGGCAGTTGTAAAACCAAGATCACTAGAAGAAAAGTAGAGCACATAATTGAACTGGGTGTGGAGCTCGTTTAACCACGGTGATGATCTATCACCTCCCAACCATAGACAATACAAGACTATTGTCTCCCCTAAGCTCAGACCTTTCAATAGAGAACGATGTACATCAAAATGGATGTTGACCGAGCCTAAATTCTACTCCCAATGGCATTTAAATGTCATTAATCATACACCCTTCTAGGTCGATTGTGGTCCACAATAGTGTCAGTGGCCATGCCTAACTTCTATCCCCAACGACCTTAAAATGCCTTCCATTATACACCCTCAGTGGTCGATGGTGGACCACCAAGGTGTTAGTGGGAACCCACTAACACTGTGGTGGTCCACCACCAACTACTAAGGGTGTTAATGAATGACATTTGAACGTCGTTGCCCATACAAGTGAGGCTTGGCCATTAACAATCATCATTCCTTTAGGTTTTGAACATCTTCCTAGTCGTCTTCTTTTGCGAGATTTGAGGAACCAAATGATCCCCAACTGAGTCTACCAAGATTCTTCTTGCTTTGGTGTCACTCTTCCTCCAATGAGACTTGTATTCTTTAGCTTCTAGTTCTAGACCTTCTCATTGACAAGCTTTAAGAGATCATTTTCTTCCAAGATGAGAACTTGAGACTTCCAAGAGATGAAGTTTGTGGCTCCAACAATATGATCTTCAACCTTCATTCCAATCATCTTGCCTGCAGATTTGAGCTAGAAACCCTAGGAGTGTAATGTCCCCTTCCAACTA
This sequence comes from Pseudotsuga menziesii, assembly GCA_001517045.1. Classification (NCBI taxonomy): domain Eukaryota; kingdom Viridiplantae; phylum Streptophyta; class Pinopsida; order Pinales; family Pinaceae; genus Pseudotsuga; species Pseudotsuga menziesii. Next base: position 98,807 of record LPNX010624781.1, read on the forward strand.
AACCACACTGAGAACACCCATTAACCTCACTTCTAGAACTACTTTGAGACCATGTTAGAAATTGGCAGTTGTAAAACCAAGATCACTAGAAGAAAGACAGAGCACAAAAACAAACCGGGTGTGGAGCTCGTTTAAACATGGTGATGATCTATCACCTTCCAACCATAGACAATACAACACTATTGTCTCCCCCAAGCTCAGACCATTCAATAAAGAGTGGTGTACATCCAAAACGGATTTTACCGAGCCTAAATTCTACTCCCAATTGCCTTTAAATGCCATTTGTCATGTACCCTTCTTGGTCGATTTTGGGCCACAATAGTGTCAGTGGCAAAGCCTAACTTCTATCCTCGACGGCCTTAAAATATGTTCCATTATACACCCTCAGTGGTCGGTGGTGGATCAACAAGTTGTTAGTGGGAGCCCACTAACACTGTGGTGGTTCAGCAAGTTGTTAGTGGGTACCCACTAACACTATGGTCATCCACCATCGACCAATAAGGGTGTATAATGAACGGCATTTGAACATCACCGCTCATACAAATCAGGCTTGGCCATTAACAATCATCATTCCTTTAGGGTTTTGAACATATTCATAGTCGTCTTCTTTTGCGAGATTTGAGGAACCAAATGATCCCTGACTGAGTCTACCAAGATTCTTCTTGCTTTGGCATCAATCTTCCTCCAATGAGACTTGTATTCTTCAGCGTATGGTTCCGGACCTTCTCATTCACAAGTTTTAAGAGATCATTTTCTTTCAAGATGAGAACTCTAGACTTCCAAGAGATGAATTGTGTGGCTCCATCAACATGGTATTCAATATTCATTCCAATCATGTGCCTTATCAAGGCGAGTTGAGAGGAGATAAGATCGAGCCAAAACTATGGACCGAAATTGGGTCAAAAATGAAACTTCTTAGAACTCTATTTTTTCTTCATCAATAGATGCGCCTTCCCTTGGGCAAAGTTTCCAAGTCACTTTTTCTCCTAGACTGGTGAGAGGAGGCCTTAGAATGTCAATCCCTAGCTTCGACAATGGCTTCTAGAACTGCATTGATACCATGTTAGAAATTGGCAGTTGTAAAACCAAGATCACTAGAAGAAAGGAAGAGCACATAAAAAAAACTGGGTGTAGAGCTCATTTAACCACGGTGATGATCTATCACCTCCCAACCATAGACAATACAACACAATTCTCTCCCCCGAGCTCAAAACTTTAAATAGAAAATGATGTACATCCAATTGGATGTTGCTCGAACCTAAATTCTACTCTGAATGGCCTTTAAATTCCATTTGCAATACACTCCTGTAGGTCAGTTATGGGCAACAATATTGTCAGTGGCCACGCCTGAATTCTATCCTCGACAACCTTATAATGCCTTCCATTATACACCCTCAGTGGTCGATGGTGGACCACCAAGATGTTAGTGGGTGCCCACTAACACTGTGGTGGTCTACCACCAACCACTAAGGGTGTATAATGAATGACATTTAAACGTTGTCGCCCATACAAGCTAGGCTTGGCCATTAACAATCATCATTCCTTTAAGGTTTTGAACATCTTCCTAGTCGTCTTGTTTTGTGAGATTTGGGGAACCAAATGATCCCTGACTGAGTCTACCAAGATTCTTCTTGCTCTGGCATCACTTTTCCTCCAATAAGACTTGTCTTCTTTAGCGTATGGTTCTGGAACCTTCTCATTGAAAAGTTTTAACAAATCATTTTCTTCTAGGTTGAGAACTCTAGACTTCCAAGAGATGAAGTTTGTGGCTCCAATAATATGATCTTCAACTTTCATTCCAATCATCTTGCTTGCAGATTTGAACTAGAAACCCTAATAGGAGCTAGGTCAAAATTGAAGTTTGGAATCTTGTGAAACTAAATCCAAATGTTAGTGTGCCTTATCAAAGCGAGTTGAGAGGAGATAAGTTAAAGCCAAAACTATGGACCGAAATTGGGTCAAAAATGAAACTTCTCAGAACTGGATTTGTCCTTCATGAATAGATGCGCCTTCCCTTGGGCGAATTTTTCAAGTCATCTATTCTCCTGGATCAGTGAGGGGAGGTCTCAAAATGTCAAGCCCTAGCTTTGGACAATGGCTTCTGGAATTGCTTTGATACCATGTTAGAAATTGGTAGTTTTAAAACCAAGATCACTAGAAGTAAGACAGAGCACATAAACAAACTAGGTGTGGAGCTTGTTTAACCACGGTTATGGTGTATCACCTCCCAACCATAGAAAATACAACACTGTTGTCTCCCCCGAGCTCAGACCTTTCAATAGAGAATGATGTACATCCAAATGAATGTTGACCGAGCCTAAATTCTACTCCCACTAGCCTTTAAATGGCATTCATCGTAAACCCTTGTAGGTCGATTGTGGGCCACAATAGTGTAAGTGGCCAAGCCTAACTTCTATCCTAGACGGCCGTAAAATGCTTTCCATTATACACCCTCAGTGGTCGAAGGTGGACCACCAAGGTGTTAGTGGGTGTCCACTAACACTATGGTTGTCCGCCACCGACCACTAAGGGTGTATAATGAAGGACATTTGAACGTCGTCGTCCATACAATTTGGGCTTGGCCATTAAAAATCATCATTCCTTTAGGGTTTTGAACATTTTCTAGTGGTCTTCTTTTGGGAGATTTGGGGAACCAAATGATCCCTGACTGATTCCACCAAGAGTCTTCTTGCTCTAGCATCACTCTTCCTCTAATGAGACTCGTCTTCTTCAGCGTCTGGTTCTGGAACCTTCTCATTGAAAATATTTAAGAGATCATTTTCTTCCAAGATGAGAACTCTAGACTTCCAAGAGATGAAGTGTGTGGCTCCATCAAAATGATCTTCAACCTTCATTCCAATCATCTTGCCTACATATTTGAACTTGAAACCCTAGTAGGAGCTAGGTCAAAAATGAAGTTTAAATCTTGCGAAATTGAATCCAAGAGTTAATGTGCCTTATCAAGGCGAGATGACAGGTGATAAGATCGAGCCAAAACTATGGACCGAAATTTGGTCAAAAATGAAACTTCTAAGAACTGGATTTTGCCTTCATCAATACATGCGCCTTCCCTTGGGTGAAGTTTCCAAGTCACTTTTTCTCCTGGATTGGTGAGGGGAGGCCTCAGAATGTCAAGCCCTAGTGTTCGACAATGGCATCTATAACCGCTTTTATACCATGTTAGAAAATTGGCAGTTGTAAAACCAAGATCACCAAAAGAAAGACAGAGCACATAAACAAACTGGGTTCTGGCAAGTTCAAGAGACTTAAGAATTAATTAGTTGAACTTGCAAATAGTAGAATGCATGAAAATAAAAGAAATACAGTTAAAGAAACTCTCCGACAGAGAACACTCTTGATCCACCTTACGAAGAGATTTTGGTTCTTTTTAAAATTAACAATTAAAGAGAAATATACACAACAATGCAAGTAATAAAATCCAATCTAGCAATTAGTAGTTATACTTAATGAACAACTAGCAATTAGTGGAAATGAAACTAAGTCTAATCAAGAGAACTAATCTAAGTGCTTTAACTTGAAACTACACTAAGTAAAAATGAAAAGGAACACAAGACACACTTCCCCCAAATAGGGGAAGTAGAAAAAATGGGAGGTTTGCTCCCGCTAGCCCTTTTATTAATAATTTACAAATGCTTGGGTATTTTAACCCTTGAAGAGAACTTAAGAAAAAATCAAAAGGGTGAAGAAGCCCTAATGGCTTGTACAAAAAAAAAGGATGTGATTTGTCTTCTTGTTGGGAACTTTTTCTTCAATATTTCCAAGTCTTTAGACTTGTCTTTGGTTGACCTCTTCTTAAATATATGCTCAAAACAAACAATGACTCAAGCACCCATTATTCATTAATAAAATCAAAGTAAATCTAGATGCGAACAAAAATGAAATTATTCTAAGTGCAAAAACTACCCTTTTAAAATGCAAATTTTTTAGTCTTTTTGAAGCAAAACTAGAGACAAAACTTTTACAGGCAAAGTGGGAAAGATGAAGGGGGTAAAATAGGGAAAAAAGAAAGCAAAAAAGAGGGCTGAAATAAGTGAGGAAAAGAGGGAAAAGGGGAAAGCAAACAGCAGTAAAGAGGGCTGTAAAAAAGCGGGCAGGGAAAGAGAGCTAAGAGGGCAGCGAAAGAGGGCTGCAAAAGAGAGAGAGAGAGGAAAAAAGAGGGTAGCGAAAGAGAGCTAAGAGGGTAGCGAAAGAGGGCTACAAAAGAGAGAGAGAGAGAGAGAGAGAGAGAGGGAAAAGAGGCCAAAAATGAAAGAAAGAGGTTTAGGGCTTCCAAGGTAGCAAGTAACAGAGTTTTAAAATGTAGTTTTGAGTGATGGATCTTTGAACTAGTGCCTCTTGCCAAACTTTTTTACGCTAGAGATCGACTTTAGGAGGCCCTAAAATGCACACAATGTTAGAAAAATAGGTCTTTTGAAGAGATGAGAGAAGCAACCGAGCTCAAGCTTCTCTTCAAACCTGGGAGATCTGCACAAGAAACCACTTACAAACACATCCTGATCAAAAACACATATGCAAAGCAAAATGGGATTAGAAGAGTATAAGTATATCCAACTACATTCTACTCCTTCAAAATCACATAAAACCCAACATAAATGGACAAATTGAACTCAAATGCCCACCCTATGGACTTAATAAATCCTTCTAAGCTAACAATTTGATCAAAATAGTGAAATATAAGTAATAAACAAGAACAAAATCACCTTGATATAGATGAAGCACTTCCCATGACAAGAATAAACACACCATACGGACCTCCAAAGTCACTTTATTTCAAATAGCAAAAGCTATAACACAATTAAAAATCTAGCAGAGTAAGTTTTCCCAAAAAAAATCCATCTTGAAGAGAGTGCCAAGCACCTCTATATATACAAAATACCAAGCCTCGGGGGCTTTTACTGAACCAAAGCTCAAGCCGGATTTAAGCTGAGCTGAAGCGGATTTGAACTGATAATAAGTTGCCAACACACCCAATTAAACCCCCACTAAAACTAAATTGGCTTCCTTCACTATGCGTGAGCTTTCTTCCACGTGAGTTTCTTGAAGGTAGGTGAAGAGTGGGTGATGTCATCCCAATTATCATTCGCTGGCCACACTTTATTAAACCAAAGTCCCATAACTTAAGTGAATGAGGGGTCCACTTCTCAATCAGCGCATCCATCTAGTGAGCTAGCGTGAGATCAACCTTGGCGTCACCATTATAACAAATCGTGACATACACCTTGTAATAATTTGTTTGCATATTCCATGGTTAAAAACTAATAGTGGTTTAAAACGTAGAGGGGTCCACACATCCCACTCACGCTAGTGTGAGTATTCACGCTAAGCCAATGTCACATTCTACTTTAAACAAATCATGACCATGACAAGGAATAATCTGTTTGAAACATGGTTTAAAATAAATATTTATTTGGGGAGAGGCCCACGCAATGCTACTCGCACCCCTCCACACAAGCATGGGTCCTCATGCTTCACGTCACCTTCTCTTTGATAAATTCGATCTCACCTTTTAAGCCGAAGTTCTAACTTCCATTAAGCTAAAGAGAGTTGTAACTTAATGGGGACTGATATGCCAAGTCAACCCATCAATAAAAAATTAATTTTGACTTTTCTAAATTTGGATTTTAGTGCATTTTATCCAATTTTAGCATTTAAATGCTACTATGATGCATTTTTAGCCGAATGATGACTTTTGGGATGCTCTAGTTGTCTGATTGATGGTGAAAGTGGCCCTTGGGGTAAATATGCTGCTCCGATCTTGAAAATGAGCCCAACCATGCTGAAAACGGACTCCGGATCACACATTACATTTTGAAATTTTCCATTTAAACCATTAAAAAATGGCTTAAAAATGGATTTTTTTTCTCTGAATCCAACGAAACTCTAGTGGGACCTAGTACATGTTCATAAGACTCAAGTGGAATTCCTAACATGACAAAAAATACTAGCACAAAGGATCTATTAACCTCCTAAGGCCGAAACACCAAGAAACTACCCCAGCTTTGGAGGAGCGAGTGAAAAACTCAGAAATTATTGGTTGTTTGTTCAACATCCAATAATAACAAAGGGAAAAAACACTCTGGGCTAGTCGGCTTGATGCTTAAGTCTGGGAAGCTGAGCTTTTTATAAAATTTTAAATGCTAGGACATTTTTTACATTTTCCACAAGGGGGTATGAACATGTATTTTACAAAGAATAAAAAGTTCAGCCCAAAACTGGCTAACTCTGGAACACACTAAATTTATGAACTTTGGAGATGAGAATTCATCATGCTCGATAACTGGCGTCTCAATAGGAAGTTCACCTATTGTACAAAATAGTTGGAAACATCTGGCTCCAATTGTGGGATTGCATTTAGTAGTTAAAGGATTGCATGCCTGGAAGACCTGGAAACCCTGTAGCTGACTTTGGGATGTAACAAGATCACTTTTGTGACAAGTATAAGGTCAACCTTTAAGGAGTCACACATTTACAAAACTACTCCGCATTCTTTATCAAGTCATATAGAGAATTCAAATAAACTTGCCATTCGATTTCTACAGGATTTTCTTCTAAGTCTTGAAGACTTTTGTAGAAATTGGAACCTCTAAGGGTTCTAACCAACTTCAGATCTCCTTAACTAAAATTATAATAGAATTTATGCCTGACTCTTCTCTAAATGAGTTCTATAAATCTTATATATTCCCTCTAGAATCCTGATACAACTCATTCGGCATTGGGGCAAATACTAAAGTAGCTTTTAAAGCAAAGTGCCTCACAAAATTGCACCGAACCATGAATGATGGAGCCTATACTGTATATGCATGCCATGACTCTATCAGACTGATTTTATGACATTGTCAACCAACATGCCTTACGCTATTTAATATTTTTGCATTTTGTTCTTGACATCATTGTTAAGCTTACAAATATGGGATATATTATATGTGTATGTACATATAAAAGAAACAAGGAATCCATTGAGGCATGAATCTACTATACGTGTTCGTTGTTAATAGCTTAATTGTGTGAACATGCTATGACTTCATCGGGATAAAGTATGTCATTGGAATTCTGGGAAGCTCCAGATTTTCCTTGGTTGTAGTTCACCATTGCAAACAGTAACTAGAATAGGCCATATACAATCAACAAAAATTAAAAAAATACAACTAACTTGGGCATTATCCATTGATTCAACAAAAAAAAGGGCATTATGGGACATGTATATATTTGACACAAAAAATTAATAAATTTTGGATAGCCAAAATCCATAGCTGATCAAGGACTCAACTCTCACACTAGAGAACAGTTTTCCAAATTGCCATAGGGGTCGTTGGCTAATTGTATAGATAACTGAAAACCTATGTTGCATGGGGACCCGTCCCCTCCAAAATTTTTGGTGTTTCCTGCGTTCCGACGAATTTGGAACTCCTCAGAAATGTCCCCAATTCATCAGGGACTCTGTTGGGGACTTCTGGACTTATGATCCGTACCCTAAATGTACCCATCAAAATTGGGGACTTCTCAAGAATGTCCCTCGTCCTATCAGGGACTCCTGGACATCCCTCAAATTACACAATTAAAAATAAAAAAAATAAAAAATAAAAAATTATTAAAAACCTAACCTAGACCCTCCCCCTATTCCTCTAACCTGCAACCCCCTTCCATTCTATATACTCTATCCTACATTTCTAACCTACACTCCAACTCATTGGACCCGCATAACCCTATGGAATACCCATCACTCCAACATTCTAACACCTGCATAATCCTCTGCACTATGGTTCTACCCATCACTCTGCGTGTCGCTACTTTCTAGGTCGGCTCCCATCTATAGTCCCATGAATGACTCCACTATCTATGGCTCCCCTTCCTGCAATCCCACGTGCATCCCTCTCAGCTAAAAGAGCACAACTCGCAGCCCCCTCTCGAATCTTTGGCTCTCAACACATGCTCAAAGTGGGATAATAGGTTGGATGAAGCCTATGGATTGTTTTTCCTCTCTATATTTCCCTTGATATACTCTTTCATCTAGATGGTTTGACCACTCCAAACCACGCATGGACCAAACTTGAGTATCTCTTAAGAGTTCAAGATGAGTAAAGAGCGCATCAGTTGGAGAATGAGTTATTCTCATTGAGTCCAAGTCGTTTCTATTATATTGAGTGTTTCTTCACCAAATTCAAGTCACTCGTTCTATTGCTCAAGAAATGTGGGATTGACAAAAAGTAAGATCAATTGATCATTTCCATTCTATCAAAAGTGGGTCTTGAATACTCAATTTTTGTGTCTACTTTTCATGCTACTAGGATTGCTATCTCTATTGGAAAATTCCTTCTTTGAATACATTTGTTGATTCACTCATAAATGAGCAAGATAAATTGATCCAGATGGGTTCTCTTATATCTTCCAAGGGAAAGGATCATGCTCTCATAGTTCAAGGAAGCAAGGATATCAAGAAGAAAATTGTGAAAGAGAAGAAGCCAAAGTCGGGTATTAAAGATGATAATTTGAAGCCTACTGATGAAGGTTCAATGAAGAAAGTTAAGAAGAAAGGAAATACATCAAGTGTTATTATTCCAGCAAGGGATTTCATCATGAGAATAAATGTTTTGAGAAAAATATGGACATCATGTCTCATCTTCTTGAGAAGCACAACATTGAAGTTCTAGATGAGCCAGAGAAGCCTTTTGATTCTTCATAACACTGTCATAGTGTGCAGTTCCAAGGTGATATAAACTATCCCTTGAGTGCCATAGTTAAATCCTTTCCTCACATATCTAGTATAGATTTAATTTTTGATATATCAGAATCAGAAATCTCAGTTTCTTTATTTGAAAATCCACCTATCAATCTCCTAGATTCATCTCTCAATGATTGTGATTTTTCACTGGATCATTTGTCTTTAAGCAGCTCTTCCTCACTCCACAATTCTGATTTATAAGCATGTTTTCAAGATGATATGCATGTCATGACATCATTTATACCACCATCCATACCATCTACCATACCTCTGAATAATCCTAATACTATACAAACCCCAAGTTCACTAGTTGATTCCTCATTGGTTTCTTATGCAGTGTTACTCATACCAAATGGTTTCAAGTCTTGCTTATTTTCCACTGGTTGGTTATATATGACCATAGTCATAATTGTAATTATATTACACATGTTTGGATATGTTCTAAACACTTATGGTTCAAATCTCAAGTCCATTCATCATTCAAATTTTTACACTGATCGGTTTTTCCCAGTTGCCCATACTTTTCCTAGTCCAGCCCCATATCCTCATGGAGAAACTGAAGCCTTTGCCTTTGTTGTTCCATATGATAATATTTCTGATATATCATATTTTTTTCAACCTCATATCATATCATGGAAGGTTCTACATCATATTGAAATAATTCTATGTGATTCACATAACAATTTTGCAGCTATACAAGGAATTGGTTGTGTTACTGATTGTCTTAATTTTTGTACTCTTTAGGAAGGAGTATGCATAGATCTCTTTTCCATTTCAGATTTTTTTTGCATATCGGAGTTTGTTAGCATCAATAAGCATTCTGATAATGCTCATACTTCATCAGATAATGAGATGCAAGGAGTCTCTCAATTCTACACTCTAGCGCATGATCATGAAGTTCATGATTTCTTCAACAAAGTATTTCACCAGAAGCAGTTCATTTAGCTCATTATCAATAGTTGAGGCTTCATGCTTCCTTTTTTTTTAAATCCTACAATTTCTAGAAAAGTGGTCATATATTGATGAAGCATTGTATATGTGAAAGATCCTTCTTCTTCTTCTTCTTTTAATCTGGAGAAGGACTTGATCTCCTTTCCTTGTGATTGTGATTGTGAAAATTTCTTTACTTTTCCTTGCCTTTATTGGCATGGACCATGAATGCTTGATTCTCCTCAGGTTGAGTGCCATGAAGTATCTATCTTGCTACAATTCTTGTTTCTTCATGGGTGCAATCTTCCCATAAGCTATCAAATTTGGGCAACTTGGTTCGACCACTTATGGTTTGAATGAATGACTCCCAAGATGTTGGAAGACTATTTAGAGTAGTGATGATAAGCTCCTTATCATCAATGGGTTCTCCACTAGACCTTAGCTTGTCCATTATTCTATGATCCTCATGAAGTATGAGGCAATTGGTCCCGACTTGGACATCTTCATATTTGATAGTTGGTTCCTCAACGTGAGAGTCACATTGCTGATATTGTGCTCAAATAGCCTATTTAGGGTTTTGAATATCTTTCTATTTGTCTTCTTTTCTAAGATCTAAGGAGCCAAATTATCTCTCACTGAGTCTACCAAGATTCTTCTTGCTCTGGCATCACTCCTCCTCCAATGAGACTTGTCTTCTTCAACTTCAGGTCCTGTAACCTTCTCATTGACAAGATTCAAGAGATCATTTTCTACCAATATGAGAAGAACTCTAGACTTCCAAGAGATGAAGTCTGTGGCTTTATCAAGATGATCTTCAACCTTCATTCCAATCATCTTGCCATATTTAAACCAGAAACTCTAGTAGGAGCTAGGTCAAAAATTAAGCTTGTAATCTTGTGAAACTGAATCCAAAGGTTAATGTGCCTTATCAAGGAGATTTCAAAGGAGATAAGATTGAGCCAAAGCTATGGATCGTGCAACTCAAAACTTGAATTCCTAATTTCCACAGTAACTATGACAACTGCAGAATTGGGTAAAAAATGAAACTTCTCAGAACTAGATTTTTCGTTCATCAAGAGATCCACCTTCCATAGGGTGATGTTTTCGAGTCACTTTTTCTCTTGAATTGGTGAAGGAAAGACTCAAAATGTCAAGCGCTAGCTTTCGACAATGGCTTCTAGAACTGCTTTGATACCATGTTACAAATTGGAAATTGTAAAACCAAGATCACTAGAAGAAAGATAGAGCACAGAAACAAACTAGGTGTGGAGCTCATTTAACCACGGTGATGGTATATCACCTCCCAACCATAGACAATACAACACTATCATCACCTCCTAAGCATAGACAATACAACACTATTATCTCCCATGAGCTTAGACCTTTCAATATAGAACGATGTACACCCAAATGGATGTTGACTAAGCCTAAATTCTACTCCCAATGGCCTTTAAATGCCATTCGTCATACACCCTTATAGGTCGATTGTGGGCCACAATAGTGTCAGTAGCCAAGCTTGACTTCTTTCCCTGATGACCTTCAAATGTCATTGATTATACACCCTTATTTGTCGGTGGTGGACCACCACCATGTTAGTGGGGTCACACTAGCACTGTGGTGGTCCACCACTGACCACTAAGCGTGTATAATGAAAAGCATTTGAATAGCTTAGCCACTGAAACTGTTCTGGCCCACCATCGACCACAAAGGGTGTATAACGAATGGCATCCAAATGCCATCGGGGTTTTAGTGTCTAAGCCTAGATTCTATCCAATACAATATATTAGCATTCAATAGTCTCCAAAACCCTAATTCCCAACCCGATATTTGCTAGACGATTGTTGTAGGTCACCCAGGCTTGATCCAGATGTATATCGATGGCCACCCACCTGTTCCACTGCCTCAGAGTACATCTTTCTAGTTTGGCAGGTTTTTACCTTTTTTTTGGTCTGGATCTTCTGGGGCCATTTTGAGGCCCTAAACAATTTTTTTTGCGATCCATTTTCCGAATTGACTAGCTAAAGCTACACTTTAAAAAATGGGGAGTACCTGCATTTTCTTTTTTTCTCTTGGTGGATTTTTATTTCTCCCTACCCATGCACGACTTTGCACTTGTTTAGCTTCCCACTCAGTAAGCCTTACTTCCCATCTTGCCCAATCCCTTTTAGTGCTTTGTTAACCCATTTATGTTGGAGATATGTTGACCAATCCTAAACTCTACTCCCAATGGTAACTGGCACTATTGTGGGGTCCCACTGCCTTCTTGCAAGAATCATGAGAGTCGTCTAGTCTTCATGTTCCTGCTGGAAGATCATCATAGTGTGGATATTCATATCATCAACTAATTATGGAGAGCACTAGAAGAAGAATTTCGAACAACCATCATTCCTTGACTTCTTGTGAGGAGTGTCTTCATCATTATCAATGGTTGGGGCTTTGTGCTTCCTTTTGTTAAAACTTATATAATTTCTAGCAAAGTGGCTATATGTTGATGAAGCATTGTATATGCGAGGGATCCTTTTTCTTCCTCTTTTAATCTAGAGAAGGACTTGATCTCCTTTCTTGGTGCTTGTGATTGTGAAACTTTCTTTACTTTTGCTTGCCTTTCTTGGCATGGACCATGAATGCTTGATTCTCCTCAGGTTGAGTGCCATGAAGTCTCTGTCTTGCTACAATCCTTGTTTCTTCATGGGTGCAATCTGCCCATAACCTATCAAATTTGGCCAACTTGGTTCAACCACTTATGGTTTGAATGAATGACTCCCAATATGTTGGATGACCATTTAGAGTAGTCATGATAAGCTCCTTATCATCAATAGGTTCTCCACTGGACCTTAGTGTGTCCATTAGTTCTATGATCCTCATGAAGTATAAGGCAATTGGTCCCGACTTGGACATCTTCATAGTTGATAGTTGGTTCCTCAAGGTGAGAGTCACATTGATGATATTTTGCTCAAATAGCCTCTTTAGGGTTTTGAACATCTTCCTAGTTATCTTTTTTTGTGACATTTGGGGAACCAAATGATCCCTGACTGAGTCTACCAAGATTCTTCTTGTTCTGGAATCACTCTTCCTCCAATGAGATTTGTCTTCTTCAGCATCTGGTTCTGGAACCTTCTCATTGACAATATTTAAGAGATCATTTGCTTCCAAGATGTGATGAACTCTAGACTTCCAAGAGATGAAGTTTGTGGCTCCATCAATATGATCTTCAACCTTCATTCCAATCATCTTGCCTGTATATTTGAACTAGAAACCCCAGTAGGAGCTAGGTAAAAAATGAAGTTTGGAATCTTGTGAAACTGAATCCAAAGGTTAACATGCCTTATCAAGGTGAGTTGAGAGGAGATAAGATCAAGCCAAAACCATGGAACGAACAACATGGATCTTGAAACCCTAATTTCCATAGTAACTACGACAACTGCAGAATTGTGTCAAAAATAAAACTTCTCATAACTGGGTTTTTCCTTCATCAACAGATGCGCCTTCCCTAGGGTGAATTTTCCAAGTCATGTTTTCTCCTAAATTGTTGAGGGGAGGCCTCAGAATGTCAAGCAATATCTTTCCACAATGGATTCTAGAACTGCTTTGATACCATGCTAAAAATTGGCAATTATAAAACCAAGATCACTAGAAAAAAGATAGAGCAGAGAAACAAACTGGGTGTGGATCTCGTTTAACCACAGTGATGATCTATCAGCTCTAGACCAAAGACAATACAACACTATTGTCTCCCCCGAGCTCAGACGTTTCCATAGAGAATGATGTACATCCAAATGGATGTCGAATGAGCCTAGATTCTATTCCCAATGACCTTTAAATGCCATTCATCATACAACCTTATAGGTCGATTGTGGGCCACATTAGTGTCAATGGCCAAGCTTGACTTCTATCCCCGACGACCTTCAAATGTTGTTCATTATACACCCTCACTAGTCAGTGGTGGAACATGAGAGTGTTAGTTGGCACCCACTAACATTGTGGTGGTCCACCACCGACCATTGAGGGTGTAAATGAAAGGAATTGAACATCCTTGGGGATACAAATCAGGGTTGGCCACTGACACTGTTCTGGCCCATCATCGACCATGGACCACCACCGACCATTGAAGGTGTATAATGAACGACATTTGAATGTCATTGGGGATACAAGTCAGGCTTGGCCACTAACACTGTTAAGGCCCACCATTGACCACTGAGGGTGTACAATGAATGGCATCCAAAGTTTATTGAGGCTATAGTGTCTAAGCCTATATTATATCCAATACAATATATAGGCAGTCACTAGCCTCCAAAACCCTAATTCCCAAACCGATACTTGTTAGAGGATTGTTGTAGGTCAGCCAGGCTTGATCCAGATGGATATAGGTGGCCACCCACCTGTTTCACTACCTCAGAGTACATCTTTCCTATTTTGCAGTTTTTCACTTTTTTTCGGGTCTTGATCTTCCAGGGCCATTTTGAGGCCCTAAACAATTTTTTTTGCGATCCATTTTCCAAAGTGATTACCTAAAGTTACACTTTGGAAAATGGGGAGTAAGAGTACAAAAAAAAACTAGATGTGGAGCTTGTTTAACCACGGTGATGATCAATCACCTCCCAACCATAGATAATATAACACTATTATCTCCCCCAAGCTCAGACCTTTCAATAGATAACGATATACATCCAAATGGATGTTGACCGAGCCTAAATTATACTCCCAATGGCCTTTAAATGCCATTTTTCATACACCCTTATAGGTCGATCATGGGCCACAATAGTGTCAGTAGCCAAGCATGACTTCTATCCTCGATGGCCTTCAAATGTCATTCATTATACACCCTCAGTGGTCGATGGTGGACCACCAGGGTGTTAGTGGGCACCCACTAAAACTGTGGTGGTCCAACATCGACCATTAAGGGTGTATAATAAACAACAGTTGAATGATGTTGGAGATACAAGTCAGGATTTGCCATTGACATTATTCTGGCCCACCATCGACCACTAAGGGTGTATAACGAATGGCATCCAAAGGCCATCGGGGTTGTAGTGTCTAAGCCTAGATTTTATCCAATACAATATACACGCATTCACTAGCCTCCAAAACTCTAATTCCCAAACCAATATTTTCTAGACGATTTTTGTAGGTCACCCAAGCTTGATCCAGATGGATATCGATGGTCACCCACTGCTTCCACTGCCTCAGAGTACATCTTTCCATTTTGGTGGCTTTTAACTTTTTTTCAGATCTTGATCTTCTGGTACCATTTTGAGGCCGTAAATGATTGTTTTTTGTGATCCATTTTTTAAAGTGATTAGCTAAAGCTACACTTTGTAAAATGTGGATTAAGAGTACCTGCATTTGTTTTCTTCTCTTGGTGGCTTTTTATTTCTCCATACCCATGCACGACTTTGCACTTTCTTAGCTTCCCAATCAGTAAGCGTCACTTCCCATACTGCCCAATCCCCTTTAGTGCTTTTGTTAACCCTCATATGTTGGATTTATGTTGACCAAGCCTAAATTATACTCCCAATGGCCATTGACACTATGGTCGGCTCCCACTGCCATTCAAATGTCGTTCATTATACACCTTGGTGGTCGGTGGTGGACCACCAAGGTGTTAGTGGGAGCCCACCAACATTGCGATGGTCCACCACCGACCACCGAGGGTGTATAATGAATGACATTTGAATGTCATCAGGGATACAAGTCAAGCTTGGCCACTGACACTGTTCTGTCCCACCATCGATCATTAAGGGTGTATAACAAATGACATCCAAAGGCCACCGAGGTTGTAGTGTCTAACCCTAGATTTTATCCAATACAATATATAGGCATTCACTAACCTCGAAAACCCTAATTCCCAAACCAATATTTGTTAGAGGATTGTTGTAGGTCACCCAAGCTTGATCCAGATGGATATCGATGGCCACCCACCTATTCCACTGCCTCAGCGTACATCTTTCCAGTTTTGTGGTTTTTAACTTTTTTCGCGTCTTGATCTTCTGGGGCCATTTTTAGGTCCTAAACGATTTTTTTTGCGATCCATTTTCCAAAGTGATAAGCTAAAGCTAGACTTTGGAAAATGGGGAGTAAGAGTACTTGCCTTTTTTTTCTCTTGGCGGCTTTTTAATTCTCCCTACCTAAGCACAACTTTGCACTTATTTATCTTCCCAATCAGTAAGCCTTACTTCCCATCCTGCCCAATCCATTTTAGCACTTTTGTTAACCCTCATATGTTGAAGATATGTTGACCAAGCCTAAACTCTACTCCGAATGGCCACTGACACTATTGTGGGCTCCCACTGCCTTCCTGTAGGAATCATGAGAGTCCTCCAGTCTTCATTTTCTTGCTGGAAGATTATCATAGTGTGGATCTGCATATAATCACCTAATTATGGAGATCATAAGAAGAAGAATTTCGAACAATCATCATTCCTTGACTTCTTGTGAGGAGTGTCTTCATTAACATCAGCGGTTGATGCTTCATGCTTCCTTTTGTTTAAAATTCTACAATTTCTGGCAAAGTGGCCATATGTTGATGAAGCATTGTATATGCGAGAGATCCTTCTTCCTCTTCTTCTTCTTTTGATCTGGAGAAGGACTTTATCTCCTTTCTTGGTGCTAGTGATTGTGAAACTTTCTTTTCTTTTCCTTGCCTTTCTTGGCATTGGCCATGAATGCTTGATTCTCCTCAGGTTGAGTGCCATGAAGTCTCTGTCTTGCTACAATCCTTGTTTCTTGATGGGTGTAATCTACCCATAACCTGTCGAATTTGGGAAACTTGGTTCGACCACTTATGGTTTGAACGAATGAATCCCAATATGTTGGAAGACCATTTAGAGTAGTCATGATAAGCTCCTTATCATCAATGGGTTCTCCATAGGACCTTATCTTGTAGATTAGTTCTATGATCCTCATGAAGTATGAGGCAATTGGTTTCGACTTGGACATCCTCATATTTGATAGTAGGTTCCTCAATGTGAGAGTCACATTGATGATATTGTACTAAAATATCCTCTTTAGGGTTTTGAACATCTTCCCAGTTGTCTTCCTTTGAGATATTTGAGGAGCCAAATGATCTCTGACTGAGTCTACCAAAATTATTCTTGCTCTGGCATCACTCTTCCTCCAATGATATGTGTCTTCTTCAGCTTCTGGTTCTATAACTTTCTCATTGACAAGCTTCCAAAGATCATTTTCTTCCAAGATTTGAGGAACTCTAGACTTCCAAGAGATGAAGTTTGTGGCTCCATCAAGATGATCTTAAACCTTCATTGGAATCATCTTGCCTGCAGATTTGAACTAGAAACCCTAGGAGCTAGGTCAAAAATGAAGTTTGGAATCTTGTGAAACTGAATCCAAAGGTTAATGTGCCTTGTTAAGGCGAGTTGAGACGAGATAATATCGAGCAAAAACTATGGACCGAACAACACGAAACTTGAAACCCTATTATCCACAGTAACTATGACAACTGCAGAATTGGGTCAAAAATGAAATATCTCAAACCTGAATGTTTCCTTCATCAACAGATGCACCTTCCCTAGGGTGAATTTTCCAAGTCACATTTTCTCCTGAATTGGTGAGAGGAGGCCTTAGAATGTCAAGCCCTAGCTTTCGACAATGGCTTCTAGAATTTCTTTGATACAATGTTAGAAATTAGCAGTTGTAAAACAAAGATCACTAAAATGAAGATAGAGAAGAGTAGAGAAACAAACTAGATGTGGAGCTCATTTAACCACGGTGATGATCTATCACCTCCCAACCATAGACAATAGAACACTATTATCTCCCCCGATATTAGACCTTTCAATAGAGAATGATGTACATGCAAATGGATGTTGATTGGGCTTAAATTCTACTCCCAATGGCCTTTAAATGCCATTCATCATACATCGTTATTGGTCGATTGTGGGCCACAATAGTGTCAGTGACCAAGCCTGACTTCTATCATCGACGACCTTCAAATGCTGTTCATTATACACCCTCAGTGGTCGGTGGTGGATCACTAGGGTGTTAGTGGGCACCCACTAACACTGTGGTGGTCCACCACCGACCACTAAGGGTGTATAATGAACGGCATCTGAACATCATCGGGGATACAAGTCGGAATTGACCACTGAAACTGTTATGGCCCACCATTTACTACTAATAGTGTATAATGAGTGGCATCCAAAGGCCGTCGAGGTTGTAGTGTCTAAGCCTAGATTCTATCCAATACAATATATAGGCATTCACTAGCGTCCAAAACCCTAATTCCCAAACCGATATTTGCTAGACGATTGTTGTAGGTCACCTAGGATTGATCTAGATGGATATCGATGGCCACCCACTTGTTCCACTTTCATAGAGTACATCTTTCCAGTTTGGCATTTTTTTACTTTTTTTTTTCAGGTCTTGATCTTCCAGGGCCATTTTGAGGCCCTAAACAATTTTTTTTTGCGATCCATTTTCCAAAGTGATTAGCTAAAGCTACACTTTGGAAAATGGGGAGTAAGAGTACCTGCCTTTTAGTTTTCTCTTGGTGGATTTTTATTTCTCCCTACCCATTCAGTACTTTGCACTTGTTTAGTTTCCCAATCAATAAGACTTAATTCCCATCCTGCCCAATCCCCTTTAGTACTTTTGTTAACCCTCATATGTTGGAGATATGTTGACCAAGCCTAAACTCTATTCCCAATGGCCACTGACACTATTGTGGGCTCCCACTGCCTTCTTGTATGAATCATGAGATTCATCTAGTTTTCATTTTCTCGCTGGAAGATCATCGTAGTGTGGATCTTCATATCATCACCTAATTATGGAGAGCACTAGAAGAAGAATTTCAAACAATCATCATTTGTTGTCTTCTTGTGAGGAGTGTCTTCATCAACATTAGCGGTTGAGGCTTCATGCTTCCTTTTGTTTAAACTTCTATAATTACTTGAAAAGTGGCCATATGTTGATGAAGCATTGTATATGCGAGAGATCCTTCTTCTTATTCTTCTTTTAATATGGAGAATGACTTGATCTATTTTCTTGGTGCCTTTGATTGTGAAATTTTCTTTTCTTTTCCTTTCCTTTCTTGGCATGGGCCATGAAAAGTTGATTCTCCTAAGGTTCAGTGACATGAAGTGTCTATCTTGCTACATCCTTGTTTCTTCATGGGTGCAATATACCCATCACCTATCAAATTTGTGCAACTGGGTTCGACCTCTTATGGTTTGAATGAATAACTCCTAAGATGTTGGAAGACCATTTAGAGTAGTGATTATAAGCTCCGTATCATCAATGGGTCTCCACTGGTCCTTAGCTTGTTCATTAGTCTATGATCCTCATGAAGTATGAGGTAATTGGTCCTGACTTGAACATATTCATATTTGATAGTTGGTTCCTCAACGTGAGAGTCACATTGATGATATTGTGCTCAAATAGCCTCTTTAGGGTTTTGAACATCTTCCTAGTTGTCTTCTTTTGCGATATTTGAGGAGCCAAATGATCTTTGACTACGTCTACTAAGATTCTCCTTGCTCTGGCATCTCTCCTCCTCCAATGAGATTTGTCTCCTTCAACTTCTAGTTCTGGAACCTTCTTATTGAATAGCTTCAAGAGATCATTTTCTACCAAGATGAGAAGAACTCTACACTTTTAAGAGATGAAGTTTGTGGCTTCGTCAAGATGATCTTCAACCTTCATTCCAATCATCCTGCCTACATATTTGAACCAGAAACTCTAGTAGGTGCTAGGTCAAAAATTAAGTTTGTAATGTTGTGAAACTAAATCCAAAGGTTAACGTGCCGTATCAAGGAAATTTGAGAGGAGACAAGATCGAGCCAAAACTATGGATCGAACAACTCGAAACTTGAATTCCTAATTTCCACGATAACTATGACAACTATGGAATTGGGTCAAAAATGAAACTTCTCAGAATTGGATTTTCCCTTCATCAACAGATGCGCCTTCCCTAGGGGGATGTTTCCTCGTCACTTTTTCTCTTGAATTGGTGAAGGAATGCCTTGGAATGTCAAGCGCTAGATTTCAACAATGGCTTCTAGAAATGCTTTGATATCATGTTAGAAATTGGCAGTTGTAAAACCAATATCACTAGAAGAAAGATAGAGCACATAAACAAACTAGGTGTGGAGCTTATTTAACCACGGTGATGATATATCACCTCCCAACCATAGATAATACATCACTATTGTCTCCCCCGAGCTTAGACCTTTAAATATAGAATGATGTACATCCAAATGGATGTTGACTAAGCCAAAATTATACTCCCAATGGCCTTTAAATGCCATTCATTATACACCCATATAGGTTGATTGTGGACCATAATAGTGTTAGTGGCCAAGCCTGATTTCTATCCCCACCGACCTTCAAATGCCGTTCATTATACACCCTTAGTGGTCTGTGGTCGACCACCACCGTGTTAGTGGGAACACACTAACACTGTGGTGGTCCACCACCGACCACTAAGGGTGTATAATGAACGACATTTGAAGGCCGACAAGGATACAAGTCAGGATTGGCCACTGACACTATTTTTGCACACCATCGACCACTAAGGGTGTATAATGAATGACATCCAAAGGCCATCGGGGTTTTAATGTCTAAGCCTAGATTCTATCCAATACAATTTATTAGCATTCACTAGCCTCCAAAACCCTAATTCCCAAACCAATATTTGCTAGACGATTGTTGTAGGTCACCCAAGCTTGATCCAGATGTATATCGGTAGCCACCCACCTGTTCCACTGCCTCGGAGTACATCTTTCTAGTTTGGCGTTCTTTTACATTTTTTTTTTGTCTCGATATTCTTGGGCCATTTTGAGGCCCTCAACGATTTTTTTGCAATCCATTTTACACAATGATTAGCTAAAGCTGCACTTTGAAAAATGGGGAGTAAGAGTACCTGCGTTTTCTTTTTTCTCTTGTTGGCTTTTTATTCCTCCCTACCCATGCATGAATTTGCACTTGTTTAGCTTCCCAATCAGTAAGCCTTAATTCCCATCCTACCCAATCCCCTTTAGTGCTTTTGTTAACCCTTATATGTTGGAGATATGTTCACCAAGCCTAAAATATACTCCCAATGGCGACTAGCACTATTGTGGGCTCCCACTACCTTCATGTAGGAATCGTGAGAGTCATCTAGTCTTCATTTTCCTACTGGAAGATCATCATAGTGTGGATCTTCATATCATCACCTAATTATGGAGAGCACTAAAAGAAGAATTTTTAACAACCATCATTCCTTGACTTCTTGTGAGGAGTGTCTTCATCATTATTAGCGGTTGGGGCTTCGTGGTTCCTTTTGTTTAAACTTCAATAATTTATGGAAAAGTGGCTATATGTTGATGAATCATTGTATATGCGAGAGATCCTTCTTCTTCTTCTTTTAATCTAGAGAAGGACTTGATCTCCTTTCTTGGTGCTTGTGATTGTGAAACTTTCTTTACTTTTTCTTTCCTTTCCTGGCATGGACCACGAATGCTTGATTCTCCTCAGGTTGAGTGCCATGAAGTCTCTGTCTTGCTACAATCCTTGTTTCTTCATGGGCGCAGTCTGTCCATAACCTATAAAATTTGGCAAACTTGTTTCAACCACTTATGGTTTGAATGAATGACTCCCAAGATTTTGGAAGACCATTTAGAGTAGTCATGATAAGCTCCTTATCATCAATGGGTTCTCCACTGGACCTTAACGTGTCCATTAGTTCTATGATCCTCATGAAGTATGAGTTAATTGGTCCTGACTTGGACATATTCATAGTTGATAGTTGGTTCCTCAACGTGAGAGTCACATTGATGATATTCTGCTCAAATAGCCTCTTTAGGATTTTGAACATCTTCCTAGTTGTCTTCTTTTGAGATATTTTGGGAACCAAATGATCCCTAACTGAGTCTACCAAGATTCTTCTTGTTCTGGAATCTTGTTGGGGATACAAGTCAGGCTAGGCCAATGACACTGTTTTGGCCCACCATCGACCACCAAGGGTGTATAATGAATGGCATCCAAAGGCCACTAAAGCTGTAGTGTCTAACCCTAGATTCTATACAATACAATATATAGGCATCAACTAACCTCCAAAACCCTAATTCCCAAACCGTTATTTGTTAGAGGATTGTTGTAGGTCACCCAGGCTTGATCTAGATGGATATCGATGGCTACCCACCTGTTCCACTGCCTCAGAGTACATCTTTCCAGTTTTGCGGTTTTTAACTTTTTTTCGTGTCTTGATCTTTCGGGGCCATTTTGAGGTCCTAAATGATTTTTTTGCGATCCATTTTCTAAAGTGATTAGCTAATGCTAGACTTTGTAAAATGGGGAGTAAGAGTACTTGCCTTTTTTTTCTTCTCTTGGTGGCTTTTTAATTCTCCCTACCCAAGCACAACTTTGCACTTGTTTAACTTCCAAATCAGTAAGCCTTACTTCCCATCCTGCCCAATCCATTTTAGCGCTTGTGTTAACCCTCATAAGCTATGAAACCAGATTCGTCCAAAAGGACCTGCACGTCCTGTGTCTGCGTGTCGGAGATGAACACATTGAAAAAACATGTCTGACACGTCTTTGCAGCGTGTCTTGTTTTCAGACACGAATGTCCGAGGATTGTCAGTGTGTGTCCGGAAAACAGGACACGTCTTCCACTAAAAAAACACACAGAATTTCTTTAAATCAAAATTTTCACTTTCTTTTTATCATTTGCAAGTGTGGAGAGGGTAATAAAGTGTGTTTGGTGTGTAGGTGAAGAATATTTGAAGGATTTAAATGTGTAATTACTAATGTTAAATGTGCATTGATTTTGATCTCTATTGAATATTTGT
The DNA here is from genome assembly GCA_001517045.1 of Pseudotsuga menziesii. Taxonomy (NCBI): domain Eukaryota; kingdom Viridiplantae; phylum Streptophyta; class Pinopsida; order Pinales; family Pinaceae; genus Pseudotsuga; species Pseudotsuga menziesii. Next base: position 121,262 of record LPNX010624781.1, read on the forward strand.
AAAAATTTGGATCTATATGTCTATATTTTTAAT
>LPNX010624781.1:121345-175873 GCA_001517045.1 Pseudotsuga menziesii
CATATGTTAAATATATGTTGACGAAGGCTAAACTCTACTCCCAATGGACACTGACACTATTGTGGGCTCCCACTGCCTTCATGGAGGAATTGTGAGAGTCCTCCACTCTTCATTTTCTTGTTGGAAGATCATCATAGTGTGGATCTGCATATAATCACCTAATTATGGAGAGCACAAGAAGAATAATTTCGAAGAATTATCATTCCTTGACTTCTTGTGAGGAGTGTATTCATCAACATCACCGGTTGATGCTTCATGCTTCCTTTTGTTTAAATTTCTACAATTTCTGCAAAGTGGCCAAATGTTGATGAAGCATTGTATATGCGAGAGATCCTTCTTCTTCTTCTTCTTTTAATCTGGAGAAGGACTTTATCTCCTTTCTTGGTGCGTGTGATTGTGAAAATTTCTTTTCTTTTCCTTGCCTTTATTGGCATTGGCCATGAATGCTTGATTCTCCTCAGGTTGAGTGCCATGAAGTCTCTGTCTTGCTATAATCCTTGTTTCTTCATGGGTGCAATCTACCCATAACCTGTCAAATTTGGGAAACTTGGTTCGACCACTTATGGTTTGCATGAATGACTCCCAAGATGTTGGAAGACCATTTAGATTAGTTATGATAAGATCCTTATCATCAATGGGTTCTCCATAAGACCTTATCTTGTCCATTAGTTCTATGATCCTCATGAAATATGAGGCAATTGGTTTCGACTTGGACATCCTTATATTTGATAGTAGGTTCCTCAATGTGAGAGTCACATTGATGATATTTTACTCAAATAGCCTCTTTAGGGTTTTGAACATCTTCCTCGTAGTCTTATTTTGTGATATTTGAGAAACCAAATGATCCTTGACTGAGTCTACCAAGATTCTTCTTGATCTAGCATCACTCTTCCTCCAATGAGACTTGTCTTCTTTAGCTTCTAGTTCTAGAACCTTCTCATTGACAAGCTTCTATAGATCATTTTCTTCTAAGATCTAAAGAACTCTAAACTTCCAAGAGATGAAGTTTGTGGCTCCATCAAGATGATATTCAACCTTCATTGCAATCATCTTGCCTACAGATTTGAACTAGAAACCCTAGGAGCTAGGTCAAAAATGAAGTTTGGAATCTTGTGAAACTGAATCCAAAGGATCACGTGCCTTATCAAGGAGAGTTTAGAGGAGATAATATCAATCCAAAACTATGGACCAAACAACATGAAACTTGAAACCCTAATATCCACAGTAACTACGACAATTGCAGAATTGTGTCAAAAACAAAACTTCTTAGACCTGGATTTTTCCTTCATCAATAGATGCACCTTCCCTAGAACGAAGTTTCCAAGTCACGTTTTCTCCTGAATTGGTGAGAGGAGGCCTCATAATGTCAATCCCTAGCTTTTGACAATGGCTTCTAGAACTGCTTTGATACCTTGTTAGAAATTGACAGTTGTAAAACCAAGAGCACTAAAAGAAAGACAGAGTAGAGCACAGAAACAAACTAGATGTGGAGATTGTTTAACCGCGGTGATGATCTATCACCTCCCAACCATAGACAATAGAACACTATTGTCTCCCTTGAGATCATAGCTTTTAATACATAACTATGTACATGCAAATGGATGTTGACCGAGCCTAGATTCTACACCCAATGGCCTTTAAATGCCATTTGTCATACACACTTGTAGGTCGATTGTGGGCCACAATAGTGTCAGTAACCAAGCCTGAATTCTATCCTCAACGACCTTAGCTTGGTGGACCTTATCTTGTCCATTAGTTCTATGATCCTCATGAAGTATGAGGCAATTGTTCCTGACTTGGACATCTTCATATTTGAAAGTTGGTTCCTCAATGTGAGAGTCACATTGATGATATTATGCTCAAATAACCTCTTTAGGGTTTTGAACATCTTTCTAGTTGTCTTCTTTTGTGATATTTGAAGAACCAAATGATCTCTCACCGAGTCTACCAAGATTCTTCTTGCTCTGGCATCACTCTTCCTCCAATGAGACTTGTCTTCTTCAACTTCTGGTTTTGGAACCTTTTCATTGACAAGCTTCAAGAGATTATTTTCTTCCAATATGAGAAGAACTCTAGACTTCCAAGAGATGAAGTTTGTGGCTCCATCAAGATGATATTCAACCTTCATTCCAATCAAGAGATGCGCCTTCCCTAGGGCGAAGTTTCCAAGTCACCTTTTCTCCTAAATTGGTGAGGGGAGACCTTAGAATGTCAAGCAATAGCTTTCAACAATGGCATCTAGAACTGCTTTGATACCATGTTAGAAATTGGTATTTGTAAAACCAATATCACTATAAGAAATATAGAGCACATAAAAAAACTGGGTGTGGAGCTCGTTTAACCACGGTGATGATCTACCACCTAGAAACCTTAGACAATACAACACTATTGTCTCCCCCGAGCTCATACCTTTCAATACAGAACAATGTACATCCAAATGGATGTTGAATGAGCCTAAATTCTATTCCCAATGGCCTTTAAATTTCATTTTTCATACAACCTTATAATTCGATTGTGGGCTTATAAGTGAGGCTTGGCCACTGACACTTTTCTGGCCCACCATCGACCACGACCCACCACAGACCACTAAGGGTGTATAATGAACGACATTTGAATGTCGTCGGGGATACAAGTCAGGCTTGGCCACTGACACTATTATGGCCCACCATCTAACACTAAGGGTGTATAATGAATGACATTTAAAGGCCACTGAGGCTATAGTGTCTAAGCCTAGATTTTATTCAATACAATATCTAGGCATTCACTAGCCTTCAAAACCATAATTCCCAAACCATTTTTTGCTAGATGATTGTTGTAGGTTACTCAAGGTTTATCTAGATGGATATCGGTGGCCACCCACCTGTTCCACTTCCCAAGAGTACATTTTTCCAGTTTTGTGGTTTTTTACTTTTTTTTTTGGGTCTTGATCCTCTGGGGCCATTTTGAGGCCCTAAACGATTTTTTTTGCAATTCATTTTCCAAATTGATTAGCTAAAGCTACACTTTGGAAAATGGGGAGTAAGAGTACAAAAACAAACTGGATGTGGAGCTCATTTAACTACAGTGATGATCTATCACCTCCCAACCATAGACAACAGAACACTATTGTCTCCACCGAGCTCATACGTTTCAATAGAGAATGATGTAAATCCAAATGTATGTTGACCGAGCCTAAATTCTACTCCCAATGGCCTTTAAATTACATTCCTCATACATCCTTTTAGGTTGATGCCACAATAGTGTCAGTGGCCAAGACTGACTTCTATCCCCGACAACCTTCAAATGCCATTCATTATACACCCTCAGTGGTCAGTGGTGGACCACCAGGGTGTTAGTGGGTGCCCACTAACACTATGGTGGTCCACCACCAACCACTAAGGGTGTATAATGAACGACATTTGAACGTCATCAAAGATAGAGGTTAGGCTTGGCCACTGACACTGTTCTGTCCCACCATCAACCACTAAGGGTGTATAACAAATGGCATCCAAAGGCCATTGGGGCTGTAGTGTCTAAGCCTAGATTCTATCCAATACAAATTTAGGCATTCACTAGCCTCAAAACCCTAAATTCACAAATTGATATTTGCTAGACGATGGCATCTCTGTCAAATAATAAGTGTTGATGGAATCTTTGTCAAATGTTGGTAGCTACACACCTTTCTTCCCTCTTGACTCTCATTAATGATCTGCCAGAAAATGAAACTTGCACCGATAGTCTCTTTGACAACGTTGTTGGCCCAGGTGTCCCTATGAAGCATATAAGATTTAAACTCCTCCTTAGATTGTATATTTGCAATGAGCCATTTTCCCTGGTTTGCAACCTCTATCTTTTCCTACTCAGAACTGCCCTTGAACATCAATCCGAAGGGTGGGTGATAAAGCGCTTCAAGTCTATCATTGCCTCTATACCACTCTGTCGATTGTTGATCTCTGTCTCATATATAATCATTATCATATAATGCTTCTCTCCTAACATGTAATGGTGAGCATACATACTCAGAATGATTTTCATGGGACGAATTGATCATCAGATTGTGGGCCAAAATAGTCTTAGTGGCCAAGCTTGACTTATATCCCCGGTGGCCTTAAAATGCCTTCCAATATACACCCTCAGTGGTCAGTGATAGACCACCAAAGTGTTAGTGGGCACCCACTAACACTATGGTGGTCCACCACCGACCACTAACAGTGTATAATGAACAGCATTTGAACGATGTCGGGGCATACAAGATAGGATTGGCCATTAACAATCATCATTCCATTAGGGTTTTGAACATCTTCCTAATTGTCTTCTTTTGCGTGATTTGAGGAACCAAATGATCCCTGATTGAGTCTACCAAGATTCTTCTTGCTCTGGCATCACTCTTCGTCCAATGAGACTTGTCTTCTTCAGTGTCTAGTTCTGGAACCTTCTCATTGACAAGCTTTAAGAGATCATTTTCTTCCAAGATGAGAACTCTAGATTTCCAAGAGATCAAATTTGTGGCTCCATCAAGATGATCTTCAACCTTCATTCCAATCATCTTGCCTACAGAATTGAACTAGAAACCCTAGTAGGAGCTAGGTCAAAGATGAAGTTTGGAATCTTGTGAAAATGAATCCAAAGGTTAACATGCCTTATCAAGGAGACTTGACAGGAGATAAGGTTGAGCCAATACTATGGACCAAAATTGGGTCAAAAATGAAACTTCTCAGAACTAGATTTTTCCTTCATCAATAGATGCGCCTTCCCTTGGGCGAAGTTTCCAAGTCACTTTTTCTCCTGGATTAATGAGGGGAGGTAAAGTTTTTAGTCACTTTTTCTCCTTGATTGGTGAGGGGAGGCCTCAGAATGTCAAGCCCTAGCTTTCGACAATTGCTTCTAGAACTGCGTTGATACCATGTTAGAAATTGGCAATTGTAAAACCAAGACCACTAGAAGAAAGGCAGAGCACATAAAGAAACTAGTTCTGGAGCTCGTTTAACCACAGTGATGATATATCACCTCTTGAACATAGACAATACAACACTATTGTATCCCCCAAGCTTAGACCTATCAATAGAGAATGATGTACATCCAAATAAATGTGGAACGAGCCTAAATTCTAGTCCCAATGGCTTTTAAATGCCAATCATCATACAACCTTGTAGGTCGATTGTGGGCCACAATAGTGTCAATGGCCAAGAATGACTTCTATCCCCGACGGCCTTAAAATGCCTTCAAATATACACCCTCGGTGTTTGGTGGTGGACCACCAAGGTGTTGGTGGGCACCCACTAACACTGTGGTGGTCCACCACCAACCACCAAGGGTGTATAATGAACATCATTTGAACACCGTCGCCCATACAAGTTAGGCTTGGCCATTAACAATCATCATTTCTTTAGGGTTTTGAACATATTCCTAGTCGTTTTCGTTTGTGATATTTGAGGAACCAAATGATCGCTAACTAAGTTTACCAAGATTCATCTTGCTCCGGCATCACTCTTCCTCCAATGAGACTTGTCTTATTCAGCGTCTGGTTCTGGAACCTTCTCATTGACAAGGTTTAAGAGATCATTTTCTTCCAAGATGAGAAATCTAGACTTCCAAGAGATGAAGTTTGTGGCTCCATCAAGATGATCTTCAACCTTCATTTCAATCACCTTGCCTGCAAATCTGAACTAGAAACCCTAGTAGGATCTAGGTAAAAAATGAAATTTGGAATCTTGTGAAACTGAATCCTAAGGTTAATGTGCCTTATCAAGGTGACTTGAGAGGAGATAAGATAGAGCAAAAACTATGGACTGAAATTGGGTCAAAAATGAAACATCTTTGAACTAAATTTTTCCTTCATCGATAGATGTGCCTTCCCGTGGGTGAAGTCTCCATGTCACTTTTTCTCCTAAATTGGTGAGGGGAGGCCTCAGAATGTCAAGCCCTCACTTTCAACAATGCCTTCTAGAACTACTTTGTTACCATGTTAGAAATTGACAGTCGTAAAACCAAGATCCCTAGAAGAAAGACGAAGCACATAAACAAACTGGGTGTGGAGCTCGTTCAACCACGGTGACGATCTATCACCTCGAAACCATAGAAAATACAATACAATTGTCTCCCCTGAGCTCATACCTTTCAATAGAGAACGATGTACATCAAAATGGATGTTGACCGAGCCTAAATTCTACTCCCAATGGCCTTTAAATTCCATTCGTCGTACACCCTTGTAGGTCAATTGTGGGCCACAATAGTGTCTGTGGCCAAGATTGACTCCTATACCTGACGGCCTTACAATTCCTTCCATTATACACCCTCAGTGGTCGGTGGTGGACCAACAAGGTGTCAGTGGGAACCCACTAACACTGTGGTGGTCCACCACCGACCACTGACGGTGTATAATGAATGGCATTTGAACGTCGTCGAGGCATACAAGATAGGCTTGGCCATTAACAATCATCATTCCTTTAGGGTTTTGAACATCTTCCTAGTCGTCCTCTTTTGTGAGATTTGAGGAACCAAATGATCCCTGATTGACTCTACCGAGATACTTCTTTCTTTGTCATCACTCTTCCTCCAATGAGAGTTGTCTTCTTCAGTGTCTGCTTCTGGAACCTTCTCATTGACAAGCTTTAAGAGATCATTTTCTTCCAAGATGAGAACTCTAGACTTCCAAGAGATGAAGTTTGTTGCTCCAACAATATGATCTTCAACCTTCATTGCAATCATCTCACCTGTAGATTTGAACTAGAAACCCTAGTAGGAGCTAGGTAAAAAATGAAATTTTGAATCTTGTGAAACTGAATCCAAAGTTTAATGTGCCTTATCAAGGCGAGTTGAGAGGAGATAAGATCAAGCCAAAACTATGGATGAAAATTTGGTCAAAAGTGAAACTTCTCATAACTAGATTTTTCCTCATCAATAGATGCACCTTCCCTTGGGCTAAGTTTCCAAGTCACTTTTTCTCCATGATCGTTCAGGGGAGGTCTCAAAATTTCAAGCCCTAGCTTTCGACAATGGCTTCTAGAACTGCTTTCATACCATGTTAAAAATTGGCAGTTGTAAAACCAGGATGACTAGAAGAGAGACTAAGCACATAAAAAAACTGGGTGTGGAGCTCTTTTAACCACGTTGGTGATCTATCACCTCCGAACCATAGAAAATACAACACTATTGTCTCCCCCAAGCTCAGACCTGTCAATAGAAAATTATGTAAATCCAAATGGATGTTGACCGAGCCTAAATTCTACTCTTAGTGGCCTTTAAATGCCATTCGTCATACACCCTTATAGGTCGATTGTGGGCCACAATAGTGTGAGTGGCCAAGCCTAAATTTTATCCCTGATGGCCTTAGAATGCCTTCCATTATACACCCTCAATGGTCGGTGGTGGTCCACCAATGACCAATAAGGGTGTATAATGAATGGAATTTGAACGTCGTCACCCATACAAGTCAATCTTGGCTATTAACAATAATCATTCCTTTAAGGTTTTTAACATCTTCCTAGTCGTCTTATTTTGGGATATTTGAGGAACCAAATGATTCCCGACTGAGTCCACCAAAATTCTTCTTGCTCTGGCATCACTCTTCCTCCAATGATACTTGTCTTCTTCAATGTCTGGTTCTGGAACCTTCTCATTGACAAGCTTTAAGAGATCATTTTCTTCTAATATGAGAACTCTAGACTTCCAAGAGATGAAGTTTGTGGCTCCATCAAGATGATCTTCAACCTTCATTCCAATCATCTTGCCTGAAGATTGGAACTAGCAACTCTAGTAGGAGCTAGGTCAAAAATGAAGCCTAGAATCCTATGAAACTGAATCCAAAGGTTAATGTGCCTTATCTAGGCGAGTTGAGAGGAGATAAGATTGAGCCAAAACTATGGACTAAAATTGGTTCAAAAATGAAACTTCTGAGAACTAGAATTTTCCTTCATCAATAGATGCGCTTTCCCTTGGGCGAAGTTTCCAAGTCATTTTTTCTCCTAGATTTGTGAGGGGAGGCCTCAAAATTTCAAGCCCTAGTTTTCGACAATGGCTCTTAGAACTGCTTTGATACCATGTTAGAAATTGACAGTTCTAAAACCGAAATCACTAAAAGAAAGGCGGAGCACATAAACAAACTGGGTGTGGAGCTCATTTAACCACGGTGATGATCTATCACCTCCCAACCATAGACAATACAACACTATTGTCTCCCCTGAGCTCAGATATTTCAATAGAGAATGATGTACATCCAAATGGTTGTTGACCGAGCCTAAATTCTACTCCCAGTGGCCTTTAAATGTCATTCATCATACACCCTTGTAGGTCGATTTTGGGCCACAATAGTGTCAGTGGCCAAGCCTGACTTCTATCCCCGACAGCCTTAAAATGCCTTCCATTATACACCCTTAGTGTTCGGTGGTGGAGCACCAAGTTGTTGGCGGGTTCCCACTAACACTATCGTGGTCCACCATCAACCACTAAGGGTGTATACTTAACGGCATTTGAACGTGGTCGCCCATACAAGTTAGTATTGGCATAACAATCATCATTCATTTAGGGTTTTGAACATCTTGCTGGTCATCTTCTTTTGCGATATTTCGAGAACCAAATGATCCCTAACCAAGTCTACCAACATTCTTCTTGCTCTGGCATCACTCTTCCTCCAATGAGACTTGTCTTCTTCAGCATCTGGTTCTTGAACCTTCTCATTGACAAGCTTTAACAAAGCATTTTCTTCCAAGATGAGAACTCTAGACTTGCAAGAGATGAAGTTTGTGGCTCCATCAAGATGATCTTCAACCTTCATTCCAATCATCTTGCCTATAGATTTGAACTAGAAACCCTAGTAGGAGCTAGGTCAAAAATGAATTTTGGAATCTTGTGAAACTTAATACAAAGGTTAATATTCTTTATCAAGGCAAGTTGAGAGGAGATAAGATCAAGCCAAAACTATGGATGAACATTAGGTCAAAAATGAAACTTCTCAAAACTGGATTTTTCCTTCATCAATAGATGCACCTTCCCTTGGGAAAATTTTTCAAGTCACTTTTTCTCCTATATCATTGAGGGGAGACCTCAGAATGTCAAGCCCTAGCTTTCGACAATGGCTTCTAGAACTATTTTTGTTACCATGTTAAAAATTACCAATTGTAAAACCAAGATCACTAGAAGAAAGACAAAGCACATAAACAAACTTGGTGTGGAGCTCGTTTAACCACGATGATGATCTATCACCTCCCGACCATGGAAAATACAACACTATTGTCTCCCTCGAGCACAGAACTTTCAATAGAGAACGATGTACATCGAAATGGATGTTGACTGAGCCTAAATTCTACTCCTAGTGGGATTTAAATGCCATTTGTCATACACCCTTGTAGGTCAATTGTGGGCCACAATAGTTTCAGTGACCAATAATGACTTCTATCCTCGACGGCCTTAAAATGCCTTTCATTATACACCCTTAGTGGTCAATGGTGGACCAACAACGTGTTAGTGGGCGCACAGTAAAACTGTGGTGGTCCACCACCGACCATTAAGGGTGTATAATGAACGGCATTTGAACGTCGTCTCCCATACAAGTCAGGATTGGCCATCAACAATCATCATTCCTTGAAGGTTTTAAACATCTTCTAAGTCATCTTCTTTTGCAATATTTGAGGAACCAAATGATCCCTAACTGAGTCTACCAAGATTCTTCTTGCTCTGCCATTAGTCTTCCACCAATGACTCTTGTCGTCTTCAGTGTCTGGTTCTAGAACCTTCTCATTGTCAAGATTTAAGAGATCATTTTCTTCCAAGATGAGAACTCTAGACTTCCAAGAGATGAAGCTTGTGGCTCCAACAATATGATCTTCAACCTTCATTCCAATCATCTTGCATGTAGATTTGAACTAGAAACCATAGTAGGAGCTACGTTAAAAATAAAGTTTGCAATCTTGTGAAACTGAATCCAAAGGTTAATGTGCCTTATCAAGGTGAGTTGAGAGGAGATAAGATCAATCCAAACCTATGCACCAAAATTGGGTCAAAAATGAAACTTCACAGAATTGGATTTGTCCTTCATCAATAGATGCACCTTCCCTTGGGTGAAGTTTCGAAGTCACTTTTTCTCCTGGATTGGTGAGGGGAGGCCTCGGAATGTCAATCCCTAACTTTCGCCAATGGCTTCTACAACTGATTTGATACCATGTTAGAAATTGGCAGTTGTAAAAAGAAGATCAGTAGAAGAAAAATAGAGCACATAAACAAACTAGGTGTGGAGCTCGTTTAACCACGGTTTTGATCTATCATCTCCCAACCATAGACAATACAACACTATTATCTCCCCTGAGCTCAGACCTTTCAATAGAGAACGATGTACATCCAAATGGATGTTGATCAAGCCTAAATTCTACTCCCACTGGCCTTTAAATGCCATTCATCATACACCCTTGTAGGTCGATTGTGGGCCACAATAGTATAATTGCCCAAGACTGACTTCTATCCCCGACAACCTTAAAATGCCTTCCATTATACACCCTCTGTGGTCAGTGGTGGACCACCAATGTGTTGGTGGGCGCCCACTAACACTATGGTGGTCCACCACCGACCACTAAGGGTGTATAATGAATGGCATATGAACGTCATCGCCCATACAATTCAAGCTTGGCCATTAACAATCATTGTTCCTTTAGCGTTTTGAACATCTTCCTAGTCTTCTTTTGCGAGATTTGAGGATCCAAATGATCCCTAACTAAGTCTACCAATATTTTTCTTGCTCAAGCATTACTCTCCCTCTAATGAGACTTGTCTTCTTCAGCGTCTGGTTTTGGAACGTTCTCATTGACAAAATTTAAGAGATCATTTTCTTCCAAGATGAGAACTCTAGACTTTCAAGAGATGAAGTTTGTGGCTCCATCAAGATGGTCTTCAACCTTCATTCCAATCATCTTTCCTGCAGATTTGAACTAGAAACCCTATTAGGAGCTAGGTCAAAAATTAAGTTTGAAATCTTGTAAAATTGAATCCAAAGGTTAATGTACCTTATCAAGGCGAGTTGAGAGGAGATAAGATCGAGCCAAAACTATGAACTGAAATTTGGTCAAAAATGAAACTTCTCAGAACTGGATTTTTTCTCCATCAATTGATGCACCTTCCCTTGGATGAAGTTTCTATTTTTATGCAAAGTTACTAAAATAACCGGGCATGCAAACTTCCATGCAAAAATTCCCTATTTTATAGCTAAAATTAGGGTTAGGGTTTGCAGGATAGAATGTAACACTTACCACTAATAAGCTATCTGAAATGGTCTTGAGAGAATATGCATGCATCAAGAGCCAATTTGGAGATGAAGTTCTGAGGTCTCTATGCATGCTAGCAAATTGATCTGGAGGTTTAGATGCTCACGCCCCCTCTGATCCCGAATTTACTGATAACTGCTCTGGATGAGCAAGACCGGATCTGATAATTTTTGGGTACTAGAGTATGATACTGATGATGAGAATGGTGCCTGGGTTCTAAAGGTAAACTAAGATATGAATACCCAGTGAATGATTTGGGGTTTTCCAGCTAAAAACCCCCTTACGCCGCACACGTTCCCCTGCAAACAATCTCTGATGGATACTGGATAACTGTAAAGGAATGGATAAATTTAAGAGCAGATGGTGAACCTGGATGGTTTACCCTGGATGAGACTAGGGAAGATATCTCACTATCGAAACCCCATTAGCTGAAGACGCCATCTTCAACCCCAACTGATATGGCCGCACGCTGTGCTACTGCTCAAGAGCTCCAAAATCATATCATAATCAAAAGTGAAGTCTACATTCACTTTATCTTTCTTTTATAACTTTCAGCTGTGAAAACCCTACCTTTGACCTAATTAGGTCACTTTAAATTCTAATTTGCAGTTGACTTGCATGCATACGCATGGAGAATTAAATGGGTGTATGCATCATTAAATAATGCTTAGATGTCATGCATGTCGGTGGGATTTGGCTCCGCTGGCCCTCTTTGACCTAATGGTGATATCATATTGATGCCCTAAATTTTCTGTAGATGGCATTAGTCTTTAGTTGATTCACTAACTATTAGTACCTGCTTGAACCCACAGGAATCACATAGGTTAGCGGTTTTGGTCGTCAATTCCTAATCAGATGAGGACATTACTGTCCTCCCCGCTTAAGATTGCTTGTCCTCAAGCAATTGCAAACTAGTATGCTGCAATACATGTTCACCTTCCCATGTGGCATCCTCTGGAGGTAGTTCTTTCCATTGAACCAAGTATTCCCTAATCACCCAGTTCCTGAATTTCCTTTCTCTAGTCTGTATGATCCGTTCAAGAATCAGTATCAGTAGTCCTTCGTCATCTAACGAAGGTAATTCTGTTGATGGAACAATGTGTTGTCCAATGGTCTTTTTTAGGTTGGACACATGGAATACATTGTGAATTTTAGTCTCCTATGGTAGTTCTAGTTCATATTCCACCTCTCCCACTGTCTTGATTATTCTGTAGTGTCCATAGAAGCGAGGTTTTAACTTTTCTGCTCCTTTCTTCTTAAGTGAATACTATCTCTAACGTTGGAGCCTTAAGTATACCAAATCTCCTACCTCAAAGCTCCGCTCAACCTTGTGTCTGTCTGCATACAACTTCTGCTAATTCTAAGCTGTCTGTAAGTTTTCCTTCAAGATTTTAAGAATATCCTGATTGTCCTGTATCCAATCCTTTGCCTTAGGATCCCTACTGTCTCTGAATGCTAAATCTACATACTCCAAGGCCTTGTAGACATATAATTCCTTAAAAGGTGTCATCCTAATAGACATGTGATAGGCAGTATTGTAGCATTACTCCCCTAAGTGTAGCCATTTAATCCAGGTTTGATGCTGCCCTGTTATGTAGTTCCTCAGATATCCTTCAATCTACTTGTTGATAATTTCAGTTTTTCCATCACTCTTGGGGATGATAACTCGTGCTGGTAGCCAGTTCAGTCCCCACTAATATGAATAGTTCCTACCAAAAGGCACCTATGAATCTACTGTCCCAATCACTGACAATGGTCTTAGGTAACCCATGTAACTTGAAGACCTCCCTAAAGAATAACTCAGCTACTTGAGCGACAGAGTAATCAGATGATATAGAAAAGAAATGTGTGAACTTGGTCAGTATATCAACTACGAAATATAAACAATCCCTCCCTTGGACCTTGGGAAATCCTGTAATAAAGTCCATGGAGACACTTTCCCACTTTTGTTCTGGAATTGGTAGTGGCTAAAGCAACCTTGCTGGATGGATGTTCTCAATCTTGTTCTACTGACATATGCTACATTCCTGTACATGCTGCATAACCTCCCCTTTGAGGCCCTTCCATGAGAACCTCTCTTGGATCTGTCTGTAGGTCTTCAAGAAACCCTGATGTCCTGATAATGGAGAGTCATGTGTTGCCTGTATGATCTTTTTCCTCAAAGTTGATTCTAGGACGAGGTATATCCTGTTCTTGTAATAGATGATGTCATCAAGAATCTTGTACCTGTCATCCTGAATCTATCCATCTAATAATTTGCAAGCAAATTTATTTTTGGAGTATTCTACTAAGAGAAGTTCGCTCCAATCTGTGGATATACTCATTAGAGATAGTGAGGCGGGTCGCCTGGATAATGCATCAGCTAATATATTATTCTTACCTTTTACATACTTGATCTTGAAATCGTAGGCTTGTACTTTGCTGACTTATTTCTATTGGTTCTCATTTAGTTCCTTCTGCTCCAAGAAATACTTGAGGCTATTATGATCTGTCTTGATTTTGAACTTACTACCCACCAGGTACTGTCTGAACTTCGTGAGAGCATGTAAGATGGCTAGCATTTATTTGTCATATATGGAGTAGTGGCGCTCATATTTCTTCAATTTTCGGCTCTCAAATGCAATAGGGTGATGATTTTGCATCAATACTGCTCCTATCCCTTCCCCTGAGGCATCACATTCTACTACAAATGGTTGTGAGAATTCTGGTAATGCTAAAACTGGGCAAGAACTCATAATGACTTTCATCTCCTTAAAAGTTCTATGTGCTAGCTTTGTCTAGGTGAATGCTCCCTTCTTTGTGAGATCTGTGAGGGGTGTGGTAAATTGGGAGAATCCCTTAACATACCTTCGATAATAAGTGTAAATACCCTAAGAATCCTCTCAATTCTGTGACTATTTTTGGCGCAGGCCAATCTCTGATAGCTCGAATTTTCTCCATGTCAACTTGTACTCTTTTTTCACTAATTATGTGCCCTAGATAACATTTCCTTCATGCCAAATTCACACTTGGACATTTTTGTGTAAAGAGAGTGTTCTTCTAGAATGCTCAGTACTTCTTCCAGGTGTTTCAGATGCCCCTCCCATGTTTTGCTGTAAATCAGGATGTCATCAAAGAATACTAGCAAAAACTTACGTAGCTGAACTCTGAAGGTATGGTTCATGCACGACTGAAAAGTGGTTGGAGCATTGGTAAGTCCAAAAGGCATGACTAAAAACTCATAGTGACCATAATGACAATGAAAATTTGTTTTGGAGATGTCTTGATCCCTTACTCGGATCTGATGGTACCCCGAGCGAAGATCAATCTTGGAAAAGTGTTTGGCACCCCGTAGTTCATCCATGAGTTCATCAATCCTAGGGATGCGATACCTGTTTTTAATGGTCTTTTTGTTGAGTGCTTGATAGTCGATGCACATTCGCAATGTACCATCCTTCTTCTTCCCAATACCACTGAAGATGTGAAGGGGCTAGAACTAGGTCGAATGTATTCAAGCTCCAACAATTCTTTGATTGTTTTCTCGATCTCATCCTTGTATCTTTGGGGATGCCGATAAGGAGTGGTGATGATTGCCTGTGTCCCTTCCTCTAACTCAATGATTTGTTCAAAGCCCCGATCTGGTAGTCTACCTGATGGAAGGTCCCGAAATACCTTTTCGTGCTTCTGTAGCAAGTCCTGAATATCTCTTGGGTGTTGTGTGCTAGTTTCTAGAGGTTTCCTAAATGTGACAAAACATTATGCATCCCATTCTATGTCATCCTATCTGAGTACTGCATCCATTTTATGTGACAAGACTGGTTTTGAGGGATAAGTGTTCATGCCCCTCAAAACTACTCATTTGTCATCTAGCCCCTGGAATTCCATTTTCATTGCCCAGTAGTCAGTAGTATATTTCCCTATTGAATAAAGCCACTGAACACCTAATACTACATGAGTATCTGATACATCTACTACATAAAATGAATTTGTCATCTGATAGTTACCTAATGTGACATTCAATTTTGGAATCCAGTAGTTGCACGCCAGGCTGGAGTTCCCAGCTACTGCTACAGTAAATCCTTTGAACTTCTCGATTTGAATACCCCTCTTGGAAACCCAGGTGGAGTTAATGAAATTGTGGGTTGCTCCCCCATCAATCAATACTCCTACTCTATGACCCTATACTACTCCTCTGACCCTGAGAGTATGGACTCTTGGTACTCCAGATAATGTAGCAATGACTCCCTTTGGTGTATCACCCTGGAGTGATTCTTCCTCAGCTACCCATAGTTCTTATGTGGCTCCCTGCTCATAGTCCTCCTCCTCATTGTTCGAATACACTTCAATGTAGTGAGCCTTCGCCTTCCCTGCACACCTGTGTCCTGGAATCCATGGTTTCTGACAAGTGAAACATAATTTCTTCCGCCTTAATTATTTTCTAGTGTCCTCGTCTAACCACGTTTTCTTGGGAACATCCTGCTGGAAAGGTTTCTTGTCCTTGTGCCTAACATGAAAGTTGGTTTTGAGAGGGAACTTGTTCTTCGGAACTGAATCCTAGAGATCTCCAACTTTGTTAATGGCATCCTACAGAGTGGGGGGTTTGTGGGATTTCACCCATCCCCTTAGTGGCTCTATTGGGGCCTCAGTGAATAACATCATCAACCTACTCTCTGACACATCTGTTACCATGACTGTTATCCTCTAGAATTCTGATATTAAGGCTTTTGCACTACCTGTCTGTTTGAGTTGAGCCAACTCCATGAAATGTATCTCTGGATCCTTCCTGTCAAACCTCTCGATGAGATTCTGAGTGAACTCACCCTAGGAGTGTATGGTGTTGTGACCCAATGTCACTAGTCCATGGTACCACCACTCGTGAGCTTCTCTGTCTAGGTGGAGTGTGGCCAATTAAATGGCATCTGTCTCTATCATGGGATTGAGTTGGAAATAGGTATCCAAATTTTAAACCCATATCTGTGTTGATCCTCCGTGAGTCCCATCAAAGTTTGGAATGGTCAACCTGCCTAAGATTTTCTGCAATTCATAGTTGTGATTGAATCCCTTGTTGAAATTTCGGGGCCTGTTCCTACTCTTCATGTTGCCAAAATCTGAAAAAGACATAATAGCATGAAAGTCATCCCCTAAGTCCCTATATTCCTGCAAATAAGCCCCAAAGGGTTTGCTAGGCTCTACCTGCATGAATGGACATCCTACCGCATCTACCAAGAAGTGAGGCATAGTAGGCCTATTGGAAGGTCTGCTATATATATGCGGTGTATTCTGTATATTGGCGTAATACCCCGGTTTTAACCCCGCTTGCATTAAAAATACATGATACACATATTGCAAATAATCTTGGTGCAGATCTAAAGGCCAAGGCCCCACCATAGATTTTGTTATGTTGTGTTTCTATTTTGGGAATGGTGACCGATGGTATATCGGGACGTACGACATATAGTTAATTGTGGCATCATGTAAACACACATTTTAATTAAATAACCCAACCAGCTATGTTCACGGAAACTAAATTGAGAAGGGGCATGATCCCGAAGGATAAGGAAAGGGGAATGTTGAACATTGAAGACATGGGGGAAAAGCCATGTGTCACCACTCTCTTTTTGTCTCCTTAAACCACCACCTTAGTTTTTTGTTGTGAGTGGGGGGCCAGCGATTGGTTGGCAGGAAAAACCACCACCACGCTCACACTTGCACCCACCCTCCACGACGTGCTTTCTGGGTAACGGATGGTCTGCCCACTACGTTGATCACGAGTTTGTTCATTCACCTCATGTAGTCTGAGTTAAAGGAATCCACATTCCATTGTTGGGGGTTCACCTTTCTCACTCTTAGGATTGCTAGCTCGTGGGTTTTTATTCCCCATTCATGCAGAAGGTAGTTCTCCTCTGTCTCACAGATTTGATGGCTACAGATTGACTTTTTACCGGATTCACACAGAGTTTTGTGTTTTTCCCATCATTATCAGACAATGTATTGTTCTGTTCTTCCCATCGTTGAAATTGTGCATGTAATTGTATCCATAGTTCTGTGGGTTGAGTTTTGTCTCTCATGCAGAGTTTGGAAGTCGAGTATTTTCCATTTCCAGTCTATGTAAGTTTTCTCCAGCAATTTCATGAAGGATCGTATGTTGTGGGCTCAGGGTTGCTCATGGGCTGTTGTTTGGCCATGAATTCTTGACTGTATTTTCCCTTTTTGTGGTGGTATCACTTGAGGAAGTGCTGTGGGTTCATAGTTGTTGTAGGCTGTTGTTTGCCACAATGGATTGATTGTGTTTCTCCCCTGTAAAAGCTTGAATAGCTTTTTGGCTTCTTGCATGTAGTGATTTTTTCCTCAGACTATGTTGGAGTGGTGAATGAGGGCCTGAAGTGCTTGATAAGCCTAGTGGATTGAGAACCACACAGACAGATCTACTGAGCTGGATTTCTTCTCCACAACCCCTGAATAGCACTGAAGGGAAGATCAGGGTCTAAGGGACTGCATTGCAGAGAAGGGACTGAATTCCTTGTGTTGGGTGTTCTATAAGCCAAGCTGGCTCTAGTGTTGGTGTCTGCAGCTCTTCAAAGAGCTCACCAAATTAGCATTAGCCTTTCCTAGCTCCTGGATGGCCTGATAAACCCAACTTTATTGGCTTGGCTAATCTGTTGTTCGCCTGATAAACCCAACTGTGTTGGCTTAGCTGAACTATGTACCCTAGTGGTGTTGTTATCCTTGGCTACGTGTAAGCTTGTTAGTTCCTTATTCCTTCAGGAATCATGCCCAGCTCGAGGGTGGCAGCGTTGCTGAGAGATTAAGGAGCACACTGGCCTATGGTTGGGTGGAACATTGTAGTGACGTAACTAGTTGTGGAACAAATTCTCTATAAGATAAGTACTCTTGCCTAACTTGTGTCTGTAATTATATATTTACCATTGATGAATGATGATATACATGTTAAATGCTGATCTATAGATCATGAATGTTGATTGATATGTTTTTCTTCCGTTGTGTATATGAATGATTGTGCTTCATAAAATGTTCTGTGTTTTAAGTATCATGCTTCAACACTATATGTATGTATGTTCATGTTCATGGGGCTAGATTCTCCGATGATTTGATGTAATGTAGCATCCTCTTCGACGGTCGGAGGGTCAGGGCCATTACAGTGTAGTATCAGAGCTCTGGTTGCAGTGTGGGCTTGAATGGGCCATGACAAATCAGATAGCAGAGGTAGGTTTCCTTCTTCCCAGCAGCAATTAGAAATTGTGGCAGGAAAACTCAAAAAATTTTCTAAGTGCTGGAACTATTGGCCCATCAGAAGATTTAGTGGCAAGATCTTCCAATGCAATGAGCACTTAATGGGAAGGCCACCCGATGGACAGTAACACGAAAAAATTTGAAATTTTTTTCTAAGTCCGACCATCAGCGATCAACAGAAGATAGTTGTTCTCATCGCCAATGATTAGACAGAGAAACTACCGATGAACATCGGCAAGAGTTAGTTGAATGGGTTGCCGCCGTTGCGACTGCCGTGGAGAATAAAATGTCGATGCAGCAGTGCCAGTGGTTCCGAATGCCAACAGAAGAATAAAGTTTCAAATATTTTGTTTAAGTGTTGAAATCATCGACGGAGATTAATTGAATGAGCACCCGCTGTTGCAAATGGCTAAACCACTATGCTTCCGATGCATAGAGCCTGCGACCACCGACGCCGGGGAATTTTGGAAAATTTGAGGAAGTAACAAGACCATCAGTGATCAGCGACGATTAGTTGATCGCATCGTCGACACGCAACTGATCATGTTGCTGATGTGGTGAAAGTTGACGACTACAGAAGATGGAATTAGTGGAACAAAGCACCACCATTGCGGAAGCCTAGTCCACTAAACCTATGACGGTTACATATTCCACTTGTCGATTCCAAGGTGGTTGTTAGTTGATGCGGTGACGTATAAGGGAAGATAGAGCTGACTGACAGTTAAATGAATCAGCGGAAGAGAAAAAATTTCAAATTTTTTTTAAGTCATGGAACCATCGGCCATCGACGATGGTTAGTGTATCACATCGCCGATGATTAGAGGATACGGTCCCCGATGAGCTACGTCAAAGTTAGTTGAACATCCGTCGTTGTAGAGATTGAGAAGACTAACCACCCAACAATGAGTGCATCCGAGCGCCGATGCCGCAACTTCTAGAGGCTCTGACCGCTGACAAAGTCAGGAGCTGCGGATGACTTAGTTTGATTGTGGGTCTCCATTGTAGAAGGATTGATGACTAACTGTCCAAAAGAAAAAGGTAAGTAGTTTGATTTATATTAATGTATGCATCTAACAGTTTGCTACCAACACATTTGTAGAACTATAGATAATTTCCAAGAGTAGTACTCTAGAAAGAACAGTGTGGTAAAGCAAGAGGTGGTTTATTCATGAAAACCCATGATGGGTATGATGCTCGGGATTCTTACAAGCGTGCAGAAGATGCCATGGGAGAAAATGTCTATAATAGAAATGATGACATAGAATCTAATGGAAGGAGATTCCAGGGGACACCTTCCAAGGTTGTAGCCACCATGAGAAGCTTGGTTAAATCCCAGGAAGAGCAGCATCAGTTGAATGCTACCATATTGGAAAGCTTGACAGACTTGCAGAAAAAGATAGATTCTGAACTAGGTACATCAAGACAGGAAGGTAGTAAGAGCATCACTAGGAGAAGAAGAAGGAATTCTAGTGGATCATCTGACTCTGAAGAATCCCGTGGAGATACCAGCTCATCTTCTCATAAAAGGAAAAGAAGAAAACACCATAGGGATCGCTCTCAATATGAATTTAAGAAAGCTAAACCTCCTACATTTGATGGTGAGATAAAGACGAGACAAGAAGCTGAAGCTTGGCTTCTTGGGATAAAGAAGTACTTTCAAGTGCAGGACTATTCAGGAAACATGAAGGAAAGAGTTGCCATATTCAATCTGAATGGAAGAGCATCCATTTGGTGGGAACACTTCAAGCAAGTAAAGAGGATTAGTGAAAGGAAACTAAAGTGGAAATAGTTCAAGAAGTATTTCAGGAAGAAATACATTTCTGATAGTTATTATGATGAAAAGATCAAGGAGTTCCATGAGATGAGATTGGGACAGCAGACCATGGATGAATATGTAAATAAATTCTTGGAATTGTTGAGGTATGTCCAGTACATCGGAGATGAAAAAGTGAAGATCCAACGGTTTTTAAGTGGATTGCCTCAAGCCTACAAAGATATAATTGAGTTCAATGAGCCGATAACTCTCGAAGAAGCAATAAGAAAGGATAAATATTGCTATGAGCAAAGAAAAGGTAAACCTGATTACCATAAGGCTTGGAAAGACAAGAAGAATCAGAAGTTTGACCAAAGAAGGAAAGATTTCAAACCTTCTATATTCAAGAATCAGCAAAAGTAGCCATTCCAAGCTACGAGTAATCCAGTTGGAGTGACAGATGGAAAGCCTAAAAATCCCCATCAGAATAAAGGTCCACGCAAATGTTCGAAATGTGAAGGACCTCACTTGCGGAGATATTGTCCACTTGAGAATGAAAGTGCAATACCAACTTATAACATTTAGGGAGCAATAAAACAGTGGGTCAGGTAGCCAGAGCAGTCCCTAGAATTTATGTAGCACTGGAGGACCGCCAGGCAGATCATCAGTCAACTGTGGTTGAAGTTGCAGGTAATATTGTTGAATAGTCTGTTTCTATTTTGATTGAGCTTGGTTCTCCTCACAGTTATATCACTTCTAGGGTAGTGGAGAGTTGTGATTTTAATAAGGTAAAGCATGGGAAAACTTGGTTAGTTCAGCTAGCCACTGGGACTAAGAGAAAGGTCAATGAATTGGTAGAGAAATTTCCATTGGTTATGAATGGATTGATCACTTGTGTGGATCTGAATGTTCTACCGCTTGGTTCCTATGGTGTTCTCCTTGGAATGGATTGGTTAGAAGCTCACCAAGTGAATCTTAACTATTATAATAATACTTTTGAATGCACAGATGAAGAAGGAGACCCAGTAGTTGTAAAGGGTATTCCAAAGGTAATTTCAGTAAGACAGATTTCAGTAATGCAGTTGAAGAAGTTCTATAGGAAAGGTTGCCAGTTGTATGCAGCTCACATTCTGGAACCAACAAGAGATGAAAATCCTAGGTTGGAGGACTATCAGGTGTTACAGGAATTCAAGGATGTGTTTCCTGATGAGATTCCAGGGCTTCCTCTACAGAGGGACATTGATTTCACCACTGAACTTGTGCCAGGAGCAGCACCAATGTCCAAAACACTCTACAGGATGAGTACACTAGAGGTGCTAGAGTTGAAGATGCAACTGCAAGAGTTGTTGGAAAAGAAGTATATCTGACCAAGTGTGTCTCCTTGGGGAGCACTGGTTTTGTTTGTAAAGAAGAAAGATGGTACAATCAGGTTATGTATTGATTACATCTAGTTGAACAAGGTTACTGTGAAGAATAAATACCCTTTGCCTAGGATTGATGACCTCTTTGATCAAATGAGAGGACCAAAGGTATTCTCCAAGATTGACTTGAGGTCTAGTCACCATCAAGTGAGAATCAAGGATGAAGACATTCATAAGGCAGCCTTCAGGACAAGGTATGGACATTATGAGTTTGTAGTGGTACCGTTTGGTCTCACAAATGCACCTGCTACATTTATGTGCCTTATGAACAGTGCTTCAGTAAGTATTTGGACAAGTTTGTTCTTGTTTTCCTTGATGACATTCTTGTTTATTCTAAGAATGAGGAAGAACATGAAGATCATTTGAGATTGACATTGCAAGTGCTCAGGGAACATCAGTTGTATGCAAAGCTGAGCAAGTGTGACTTCTACAGAGATAGAATATAGTATTTGGGTCACATTATCTCAGAAGACGGTATATCTGTAGACCCTGAAAAGATTGAAGCCATTATGAATTGGCCTACTCCAACAAATGTGACGGATGTAAGATCTTTTATGGGACTTGCAGGATACTACAGGAGATTCATTGAAGGATTTTCTAAGGTTGCATATGCCATCACTTCTTTGCAAAAGAAGGGGATGAAGTTTGAATAGACTTAGAAGTGTGAAGAATGCTTTCAGCGATTGAAGAATCTTCTCACCAGTGCACCAGTGTTGAAGGTTGTAGATCCAGATAAATATTTTGTGGTATGTACCCATGCATGCAGACAAGGGCTTGGAGGAGTCCTCATGCAGGACAAACACGTGATATGTTATGAGTCAAGAAAGTTGAAGGAGCATGAGAAGAACTATGCCACTCATGATTTAGAACTTGCAGCCATAGTACATGCTCTCAAGATGTGGAGACATTACTTGATGGGTATAATATTTGAGCTCAGAACAGATCACTATGGATTGAAGTACTTGTTTGATCAGCCTACTCTGAATGCTAGGCAAGCAAGATGGCTGAAATTTTTATGTGAGTTTGATTTCAAAATCAAGCACATAAAGGGAAAAGAGAACAAATTATCCTTATGCACTCAGCAGGAAGGTACAAGAAATGCATGTGGCATCTTTGAGTATTTGTCAATCAGATTTGAGGCAGCAGATTGTTAATCGTGTTGTCGGAGATGAATTGTATGAACAGGTAAAAGACAAATTGCAGCAGTAAAGTCTTGAGAAGAAATATGAAGGATATAAATTGGAAGAAGATGGACTTCTCACTTACAAAGGAAGAATTTATATTCCAAATGTAGCAGATTTGAGGAGGGTTGTTATGGATGAAATCCATCAAGCTCTGTATTCTGGTCACCCAAGATACCAGAAGACAATTGCTACATCCAGAAAGCAGTACTTTTGGCCAGGTATGAAAAAGGACATGGTTGAATACATTTCAAGGTGCATGAAATGTCAACAGGTAAAGTTTGAGCATCAACATCCAACAGGTTTGTTGCTACCTTTGCCAGTTCCGGAATGGAAATGGAAAGTTATTTCCATGGATTTTATTACATGATTACTGATGACTTGGAGACAACATGATTCCATCATGGTTGTGGTAGACAAGTTGACAAAAGCAACACATTTTATACCAGCAAAGTCTATGCACAAGACTGAAGACATTGCAAAGATTTTCATGAAGGAGATTTTCAAGTTGCGTGGGTTTCCGAAGGCAATAGTTTCTGACAGAGATATCAAGTTCACTTCCAATTTTTGGAAGGGGTTGTTTGTAGATTTGGGTACCAAGTTGAACTTCAGCACTACATACCATCCACAGACAGGTGGGCATACCGAAAGGGTGAATTAGGTGCTTGAAGATATGCTTTGCATGTATGTAATGGACAAACCAACCAAGTGGGAAGATTACTTACACTTGGAAGAGTTTGCTTACAAAAATGGACAGCAGGAATCCTTATGGATGAGTCCGTATGAACCTTTGTATGGAAGAAGGTGTAGGAGATCAGTGACTTGGGATAACCCAGTGCACAGAGTTGTGCTTGGACCAGAATTGCTCAAGGAAATGGAGCAAGAGGTTGTAAAGATCAGGCAAAATCTGAAGGCAGCATAGGACAAACAGAAAAGCTATGCAGATAAGGATAGGATGAATAGAGAGTTCAGTGTTGGGGATCATGTTTACCTCAGATTAAAGTTAAAGAAAAGTTCCTTGAAGCTTGGAATTTGTGCCAAGATTTCCCCTAGATATTGTGGGCCGTTTGAAGTGCTTGAAAGAATAGGGCCAGTTGCATATAGACTTGCATTGCCTACTAGTACTAGAGCTCATAATGTTTTTCATGTTTCTTTGCTTAAGAAATATGTACAATATCCTAACCATGTGATAAATTGGGATGTGATCCAGGTGGAACCCAAGGGAGAGTTCCAAATCGAGCCAATGCGCATCCTCGACAGGAAGGTCACAATGCTCCGGAACCGATCCATAGGGAAGGTAAAGGTGCAATGGGAGCATTACGGACCTGAAGAGGCTACATGGGAGCTGGAGGATGCCATGTGATTGGCACATCCATTTTTGTTCAATCCTGCGGAACACTGAGGTAGTACTAGTGTAGCATTTTGTTCAAATTTTGTGAAGCACCGAGGACAGTGCTATTGAAGGGGGAGGGGAATGTAATACTCGGTTTTAACCCCATTTGCATTAAAAATACATGATACACATGTTGTAAATAATCTTGGTGCGGAGCCAAAGGCCAAGGCCCCACCATCGATTTGATGTAATGTAGCATCCTCTTCGACGGTCGGAGGGTCAGGGCCATTACAGTGTAGTATCAGAGCTCTAGTTGCAGTGTGGGCTTGAATGGGCCATGACAAATCAGATAGCAGAGGTAGGTTTCCTTCTTCCCAGCAGCAATCAGAAATTGTGGCAGGAAAACTCAAAAAATTTTCTAAGTGCTGGAACTATTGGCCCATCAGAAGACTTAGTGGCAAGATCTTCCAATGCAGCGAGCACTTAATGGGAAGGCCACCCGATGGACAGTAACACGAAAAAATTTGAAATTTTTTTCTAAGTCCGACCATCAGTGATCAACAGAAGATAGTTGTTCTCATCGCCAATGGTTAGACAGAGAAACTACCGATGAACATCGGCAAGAGTTAGTTGAATGGGTTGCCACCGTTGCGACTGCCGTGGAGAATAAAATGTCGATGCAGCAGTGCCAGTGGTTCCGAATGCCAACAGAAGAATAAAGTTTCAAATATTTTGTTTAAGTGTTGAAATCATCGGCGGAGATTAATTGAATGAGCACCCGCTGTTGCAAATGGCTAAACCACTATGCTTCCGATGCATAGAGCCTGCAACCACCGACGCCGGGGAATTTTGGAAAATTTGAGGAAGTAACAAGACCATCAATGATCAGCGACGATTAGTTGATCGCATCGCCGACACACAACTGATCATGTTGCTGATGTGGTGAAAGTTGACGACTACAGAAGATGGAATTAGTGGAACAAAGCACCACCATTGCGGAAGCCTAGTCCACTAAACCTATGACGGTTACATATTCCACTTGTCGATTCCAAGGTGGTTGTTAGTTGATGCGGTGATGTATAAGGGAAGATAGAGCTGACTGACAGTTAAATGAATCAACGAAAGAGAAAAAATTTCAAATTTTTTTTAAGTCATGGAACCATCGGCCATCGACGATGGTTAGTGGATCACATCGCCAATGATTAGAGGATACGGTCCCCGATGAGCTACGTCAAAGTTAGTTGAACATCCATCGTTGTAGAGATTGAGAAGACTAACCACCCAACAAGGAGTGCATCCGAGCGTCGATGCCACAACTTCTAGAGGCTCTGACCGCTGACAAAGTTAGGAGCTGTGGATGACTTAGTTTGATTGTGGGTCTCCATTGCAGAAGGATTGATGACTAACTGTCCAAAAGAAAAAGGTAAGTAGTTTGATTTATATTAATGTATGCATCTAACAGTTTGCTACCAACACATTTGTAGAACTATAGATAATTTCCAAGAGTAGTACTCTAGAAAGAACAGTGTGGTAAAGCAAGAGGTGGTTTATTCATGAGAACCCATGATGGGTATGATGCTCGGGATTCTTACAAGCGTGCAGAAGATGCCATGGGAGAAAATGTCTGTAATAGAAATGATGACACAGAATCTAATGGAAGGAGATTCCAGGGGACACCTTCCAAGGTTGTAGCCACCATGAGAAGCTTGGTTAAATCCCAGGAAGAGCAGCATCAGTTGAATGCTACCATATTGGAAAGCTTGACAGACTTGCAGAAAAAGATAGATTCTGAACTAGGTACATCAAGACAGGAAGGTAGTAAGAGCATCACTAGGAGAAGAAGAAGGAATTCTAGTGGATCATCTGACTCTGAAGAATCCCGTGGAGATACCAGCTCATCTTCTCATAAAAGGAAAAGAAGAAAACACCATAGGGATCGCTCTCAATATGAATTTAAGAAAGCTAAACCTCCTACATTTGATGGTGAGATAAAGACGGGACAAGAAGCTGAAGCTTGGCTTCTTGGGATAAAGAAGTACTTTCAAGTGCAGGACTATTCAGGAAACATGAAGGAAAGAGTTGCCATATTCAATCTGAATGGAAGAGCATCCATTTGGTGGGAACACTTCAAGCAAGTAAAGAGGATTAGTGAAAGGAAACTGAAGTGGAAATAGTTCAAGAAGTATTTCAGGAAGAAATACATTTCTGACAGTTATTATGATGAAAAGATCAAGGAGTTCCATGAGATGAGATTGGGACAGCAGACCATGGATGAATATGTAAATAAATTCTTGGAATTGTTGAGGTATGTCCAGTACATCGGAGATGAAAAAGTGAAGATCCAACGGTTTTTAAGTGGATTGCCTCAAGCCTACAAAGATATAATTGAGTTCAATGAGCCGATAACTCTCGAAGAAGCAATAAGAAAGGATAAATATTGCTATGAGCAAAGAAAAGGTAAACCTGATTACCATAAGGCCCGGAAAGACAACAAGAATCAGAAGTTTGACCAAAGAAGGAAAGGTTTCAAACCTTCTATATTCAAGAATCAGCAAAAGTAGCCATTCCAAGCTACGAGTAATCCAGTTGGAGTGACAGATGGAAAGCCTAAAAAGCCCCATCAGAATAAAGGTCCACGTAAATGTTCGAAATGTGAAGGACCTCACTTGCGGAGATATTGTCCACTTGAGAATGAAAGTGCAATACCAACTTATAACATTTAGGGAGCAATAAAATAGTGGGTCAGGTAGCCAGAGCAGTCCCTAGAATTTATGTAGCACTGGAGGACCGCCAGGCAGATCATCAGTCAACTGTGGTTGAAGTTTCAGGTAATATTGTTGAATAGTCTGTTTCTATTTTGATTGAGCTTGGTTCTCCTCACAGTTATATCACTTCTAGGGTAGTGGAGAGTTGTGATTTTAATAAGGTAAAGCATGGGAAAACTTGGTTAGTTCAGCTAGCCACTGGGACTAAGAGAAAGGTCAATGAATTGGTAGAGAAATTTCCATTGGTTATGAATGGATTGATCACTTGTGTGGATCTGAATGTTCTACCGCTTGGTTCCTATGGTGTTCTCATTGGAATGGATTGGTTAGAAGCTCACCAAGTGAATCTTGACTATTATAATAAGACTTTTGAATGCACAGATGAAGAAGGAGACCCAGTAGTTGTAAAGGGTATTCCAAAGGTAATTTCAGTAAGACAGATTTCAGTAATGCAGTTGAATAAGTTCTATAAGAAAGGTTTCCAGTTGCATGCAGCTCACATTCTGGAACCAACAAGAGATGAAAATCCTAGGTTGGAGGACTATCAGGTGTTACAGGAATTCCAGGATGTGTTTCCTGATGAGATTCCAGGGCTTCCTCTACAGAGGGACATTGATTTCACCACTGAACTTGTGCCAGGAGCAGCACCAGTGTCCAAAACACTCTACAGGATGAGTACACCAGAGGTGCTAGAGTTGAAGATGCAACTGCAAGAGTTGTTGGAAAAGAAGTATATCTTACCAAGTGTGTCTCCTTGGGGAGCACCGGTTTTGTTTGTAAAGAAGAAAGATGGTACACTCAGGTTATGTATTGATTACATCTAGTTGAACAAGGTTACTGTGAAGAATAAATACCCTTTGCCTAGGATTGATGACCTCTTTGATCAAATGAGAGGACCAAAGGTATTCTCCAAGATTGACTTGAGGTCTAGTCACCATCAAGTGAGAATCAAGGATGAAGACATTCATAAGGCAGCCTTCAGGACAAGGTATGGACATTATGAGTTTGTAGTGGTACCGTTTGGTCTCACAAATGCACCTGCTACATTTATGTGCCTTATGAATAGTGCTTCAGTAAGTATTTGGACAAGTTTGTTCTTGTTTTCCTTGATGACATTCTTGTTTATTCTAAGAATGAGGAAGAACATGAAGATCATTTGAGATTGACATTGCAAGTGCTCAGGGAACATCAGTTGTATGCAAAGCTGAGCAGGTGTGACTTCTACAGAGATAGAATATAGTATTTGGGTCACATTATCTCAGAAGACGGTATATCTGTAGACCCTGAAAAGATTGAAGCCATTATGAATTGGCCTACTCCAACAAATGTGACGGATGTAAGATCTTTTATGGGACTTGCAGGATACTACAGGAGATTCATTGAAGGATTTTCTAAGGTTGCATATGCCATCACTTCTTTGCAAAAGAAGGGGATGAAGTTCGAATAGACTTAGAAGTGTGAAGAATGCTTCCAGCGATTGAAGAATCTTCTCACCAGTGCACGAGTGTTGAAGGTTGTAGATCCAGAGAAATATTTTTTGGTATGTACCCATGCATGCAGACAAGGGCTTGGAGGAGTCCTCATGCAGGACAAACACGTGATATGTTATGAGTCAAGAAAGTTGAAGGAGCATGAGAAGAACTATGCCACTCATGATTTAGAACTTGCAGCCATAGTACATGCTCTCAAGATGTGGAGACATTACTTGATGGGTAGAATATTTGAGCTTGGAACAGATCACTATGGATTGAAGTACTTGTTTGATCAGCCTACTCTGAATGCTAGGCAAGCGAGATGGCTGGAATTTTTATGTGAGTTTGATTTCAAAATCAAGCACATAAAGGGAAAAGAGAACAAATTATCCTTATGCACTCAGCAGGAAGGTACAAGAAATGCATGTGGCATCTTTGAGTATTTTCCAATCAGATTTGAGGCAGCAGATTGTTAATCG
This sequence comes from Pseudotsuga menziesii, assembly GCA_001517045.1. Lineage (NCBI taxonomy): Eukaryota > Viridiplantae > Streptophyta > Pinopsida > Pinales > Pinaceae > Pseudotsuga > Pseudotsuga menziesii. The sequence goes on from LPNX010624781.1 coordinate 150,208, forward strand.
TGTTGTCGGAGATGAATTGTATGAACAGGTAAAAGACAAATTGCAGCAGCAAAGTCTTGAGAAGAAATATGAAGGATATAAATTGGAAGAAGATGGACTTCTCACTTACAAAGGAAGAATTTATATTCCAAATGTAGCAGATTTGAGGAGGGTTGTTATGGATGAAATCCATCAAGCTCTGTATTCTGGTCACCCAAGATACCAGAAGACAATTGCTACATCCAGAAAGCAGTACTTTTGGCCAGGTATGAAAAAGGACATGGCTGAATACATTTCAAGGTGCATGAAATGTCAACAGGTAAAGTTTGAGCATCAACATCCAACAGGTTTGTTGCTACCTTTGCCAGTTCCGGAATGGAAATGGAAAGTTATTTCCATGGATTTTATTACATGATTACTGATGACTTGGAGACAACATGATTCCATCATGGTTGTGGTAGACAAGTTGACAAAAGCAACACATTTTATACCAGCAAAGTCTATGCACAAGACTGATGACATTGCAAAGATTTTCATGAAGGAGATTTTCAAGTTGCGTGGGTTTCCGAAGGCAATAGTTTCTGACAGAGATATCAAGTTCACTTCCAATTTTTGGAAGGGGTTGTTTGCAGATTTGGGTACCAAGTTGAACTTCAGCACTACATACCATCCACAGACAGATGGGCATACCGAAAGGGTGAATTAGGTGCTTGAAGATATGCTTTGCATGTATGTAATGGACAAACCAACCAAGTGGGAAGATTACTTACACTTGGCAGAGTTTGCTTACAAAAATGGACAGCAGGCATCCTTATGGATGAGTCCGTATGAACCTTTGTATGGAAGAAGGTGTAGGACATCAGCGACTTGGGATAACCCAGTGCACAGAGTTGTGCTTGGACCAGAATTGCTCAAGGAAATGGAGCAAGAGGTTGTAAAGATCAGGCAAAATCTGAAGGCAGCATAGGACAAACAGAAAATCTATGCAGATAAGGATAGGATGAATAGAGAGTTCAGTGTTGGGGATCATGTTTACCTCAGATTAAAGTTAAAGAAAAGTTCCTTGAAGCTTGGAATTTGTGCCAAGATTTCCCCTAGATATTGTGGGCCGTTTGAAGTGCTTGAAAGAATAGGGCCAGTTGCATATAGACTTGCATTGCCTACTAGTACTAGAGCTCATAATGTTTTTCATGTTTCTTTGCTTAAGAAATATGTATAATATCCTAACCATGTGATAAATTGGGATGTGATCCAGGTGGAACCCAAGGGAGAGTTCCAAATCGAGCCAATGCGCATCCTTGACAGGAAGGTCACAATGCTCCGGAACCGATCCATAGGGCAGGTAAAGGTGCAATGGGAGCATTACGGACCTGAAGAGGCTACATGGGAGCTGGAGGATGCCATGCGATTGGCACATCCATTTTTGTTTAATCCTGTGGAACACTGAGGCAGTACTAGTGTAGCATTTTGTTCAAATTTTGTGAAGCACTAAGGATAGTGCTATTGAAGGGGGAGGGGAATGTAATACTCGGTTTTAACCCCGCTTGCATTAAAAATACATGATACACATGTTGTAAATAATCTTGGTGCGGAGCCAAAGGCCAAGGCCCCACCATCGATTTGGTTATGTTGTGTTTCTGTTTTGGGAATGGTCACCGATGGTATATTGGGACGTACGACATATAGTTAATTGTGGCATCATGTAAACACACATTTTAATTAAATAACCCAACCAACTATGTTTGTGGCAACTAAATTGAGAAGGGGCATGATCCCGAAGGATAAGGAAAGGTGAATGTTGAACATTGAAGTCATGGGGGAAAAGCCATGTGTCAGCACTCTCTTTTTGTCTCCTTAAACCACCACCTTAGTTTTCTATTGTGAGTGGGGGTGTAGCGATTGGATGGCAAGAAAAAACACCACCCTGCTCATGCCTGCACCCACCCTCCATGATGTGCTTTTCGGGTAACGGATGGTCTACCCACTACATTGATCGCGAGTCTGTTCATTCACCTCGCGTAGTCTAAGTTAAAGGAATCCACATTCCATTGTTGGGGGTTCGCCTTTATCACTCTTAGGATTACTAGCCCATGTTTTTTTCTTCCCCATTCACATAGAAGGTAGTTCTCCTCTGTCTCATGAATTTGATGGCTGTGGATTGAATCTTTATCAGATTCACACATAGTTTTGTGTTTTGCCCATCATTATCAGACAGTGTATTGTTTTTTTCTTCCCATTGTTGAAATTGTGCATGTAATTGCATCTATAGTTCCATGGGTTGCATTTTATCTCTCACAGAGAGTTTGGAAGTCAAGTATTTTCCATTTCTGATCTGTGTAAGTTTTCTCCAGCGATTGCATGAAGGATCATGTGTTGTGGGCTCAGGGTTGCTCGTGGGCTACTGTTTGGCCGTGAATGCTTGACTGTCTTTTCCCTTTTTGTGGTGGTATCGCTTGAGGAAGTGCTGTGGGTTCATAGTTGTTGTAGGTTGTTGTTTGCCACAATGGATTGATTGCGTTTCTCCCCTGTAAAAGCTTAAATAGTTGTTTGGCTGCTTGCATGAAGTGGTTTTGTCCTCGGACTGCGTTGGAGTGGTGAATGAGGGCCTGAGGTGCTTGATAATTAGGGGTCAATAAAGAAGGAAGGGAATTATTTCAAATAGGGTTTATTTTTTATTAAATAACCTAGGGCTCTCGATTTCCTAGTGTAGTGCAATCAATTTTCAGCCAGAAGTAGAATTAACAACAAATTCACGAAAGAAGGGAAATCTATGTGTCGCAAAGTTACCTATTTCCATTACTGAGCCAACTAATATAAATCTTGTAGATTGAAAGAGGTGGACAACAAAGAAGTTCACCTTGAAAAGTGTTGATGCTCCTTTCGAGCCTTCATGGTTGACAAGAAGAGTTAGCACATGCCTCCTTGAGAGTTTCACCTTTCTTGAACAAACTTGCACAAGAAATTCCACCTTCCTACAAAACATGCACGACCCTAATCTATAATACAATGCAATGATGCCACTAGGTATACCATATAATTGATAGAAAAACAATATAAATAAGATGTAAAAAGGAAGGCAAGCACTTATAATAATATGGGAGAACACGTTGTGGCAATAGAGGAATGCCTGTAAAGGATGGTCAAATAACTAAAAATATAAACTAGTTCACTAAGGGACGAGTTTAGGGCATTTAAAAGACTATTCCATGGTACATTAGAAAACCAAAGAAATATATCTATAGCTCCCTTCCCTAAACTCAAAATCACAACTTCAATATATAGTTAAAACACATACTATCATTATAACATTCTCAAGAGAATGCAAACCACATTCATGCATATTTGGGGGCAAGAAATTTGTTTCAAGATTAAACCTTGTAACTTTTAAAATCCAGGTTTAAAAGCGTTCGATTAAGGGAAGGAAGGGTTGATTGTAGTTCCTAATGGATTCAATAAAATGTAATGCAACAATTAAACTAACCCTACCACCAAAGATAGAAGGGAGGTGCTGGACTCACCATCCGGTTAATGGAGCAATTGAAAACCTGAGTGGTAAAAGAGAAGGAATACATTAAATTACTTGCCAAATATAAGTTTAATATTATCTTGGGGCTCATTACTTTTAGTAAACAATATTTATAATTGAAGGTTTCCTTTACATGTAGGTAATTGAAATAGCCATTAGAAAAGTCAGTAGATCTATTTCTGAATTATATTATGTAATCTAGGAAGAAACTCGATGAATTAAAACAAAAGTTACAAAAAGGGATGGTTGAGAATCTACTTGAGAAAGGTTGGACGAGCAATGCATGTTGAATACTATCAAGGGTTGATCGTCTCGACATACGCCATAGCACCAAGGTTGTTTTGGTAGAGTGCCTACAAAAATGATTCAAGTCAATGCAAAATATGTATAATAACGCATTGCATCTATGAAATAATTAATGAAACAATATCATCAAGTGATAGATCTAGTTGGCCACTAGCTATGAGATGATGATAAGATTAGCTAACTGCAATGACATGTAAGGTTATTTATCTACAATGAACAAGAAGTAAACCAAGAAATAATTGAGCTGTCAAATAGATGAAAACATCATTAGTGCAAATAGAATTAGCACATCCCTATGCATTGAAGGTAATAGAACTAGCCTAAGAAATCAAAAACAAATCTAATTACTAAATATCAATAGTAACTAAACTAATAAATTCAGCATTTAAACACAAAATAGAATAAGGAAACTATCAACAATAAGCAAACAAAATGGGTGTGATACCTACAATTGATTATACATGTCACAAGGTTAAAAATGTCCAACAATAAGGTGACTAGATCAAGGGTAAACCTTTAATCAAGCATGCCAAAAAATAAGCATAAAGAAGAGAAAAATAAGATGATAGGCTTTCATTGCCACTTCTGAAATAGTAGACACTAGTCATAACAATTTTACACAAAATCAAAAAAGACTAATGTGAAGGGAACCCACCTATATAGAAGTAGGAACTGAGCCTACCACCAAGCAAATTAAGGTGAAGAAGTTAATGGAAGTGAAAATTCAAGATAGCTCTTTGTTTGAGTATTTTAGGACATCTAAAAGACTATTGCATGCCATTCCACCTAATTGAGTCAATATCTCTATATCTCCTAAATCTGAACTTGAGATCACAACTATGATACATGATTGAAAAGAACCCCATCATGATAACAATGTGAAGGCATCCACAAAACCATGGTTACATTGGATGTATTTTCCAATACAATTATCTCTAAAGGAAATGCAAGGATGAGTGATTGTTGTTTGAACCATAAACCTCAAGTGGGGACCTCACCTAAAGGGATAACCCAATAACAATTAGTCATCATAAAAAAGGGGAGACAAAAGTGGTGCACTAAATCAAGAGAAGAATTGTTCCCCTAATATGTCAAACAAAACCCATGTGATAAAAACGAATCAACTTGCAAAGTGAGCCATGAAATGATGATGGAAAAGCTTATAATCAAGTTCTCCAATTATAAATATAAAAAAAGGACATTGGGCTTCAAAGCTATGCCTAGAGTTAACATGACAACGAAATTTCCTTTTGAATCATTAAAACCTCAACAAGTATACCCATTTCGATGCAAAATCAAACAAGGATAAAGTTAAGGTTATATACATGCCCAATTGCCCTCTTAAGATTAAAATTGCCAAACATGACTTTTATATTGAAGCAGGAACTGAGTTTATCACCCTACAAAGCAAGGAAAGGAAGGTCAAAGAGGTGAAAATATAGGATAGGTCTCTAAGGGAGGATTTTAGGACACCTAAAAGACAACTGCATCGTCCATCGCCCAAATAGAACACTCTCTCTTTATCTCTCCAATTTTTAAATTCGAAATCACCACTTCAATACCTTGTTGAAAACCATACCATCATTATAATAGTGTGAAGAGACTTAAAAACGATACTTGTAGAGTTTTGGTGGGGTGAAATTTATTTAAAGGTCAAACCATACAACTTTTAGAAATTTAGCTTACAATCCACTAGTTAAAGAAGGAGAGGGTTGATGGTAACTCATAATGTATTCAGAAAAATGCAGGGCAGGGGTTTAAGTGGCCCAACCATAAAAAGAGACGAAGGAAGTGGACTCACCATTCAATTATTGTGGCAATCAAGATCAAAGAGAAGGAAGCAAGACACTAGTTTAAATGAAAAAATATGAGTTTAATATTATCTTAGGGATCATTACTTTTATTATAAAAAAACAAGTCAAAAGGTTTGCTTTACATCTCGGAAAATGAAATAGCAGTTTGAAAATTCAATAGATTTGCCACCTGATTATACTATGTGATCAGGGTAGAAACTGAATGGATCAAAACAAAATGAATGAAATGAGATGGTTGATAGCTACTTAAGAATGGGATGCCATGATAAACCTTGAGGAACACCAACTCAGCATGGAGGCAGCGCATATCTCAAAGAAAGACTATGAAAAAGAAGTAATTCTCCATCAGGAATTACATGCGGCCTATAGGCATGAGGAGGAGTTACGGAGGCAAAAGTCCAGATGCTTATGGCTCAAGGCAGGGCATTAGAACACAACATTCTTTCACAAATAGGTAGAAGCGAGGAAAAATTACAAATCAGTTCAAGAGATACATATGCTCAGTCAAGTCATCCAAGACTTTGATGAAATTAAAATGGAAGCTACAAGGCACTTCAAATCAATATACACTGTGGAAACAGATAATACACTCCCAAACGCAGAAATAATGGAACTTGTGCCAAGGATGATTAAGAGCAAGGACAACAACGCTCTCATGCAAAGGATCGCTTTAGAATAATTGAAAGTTGTCATGGAGAATATCGAGGAAGACAAGGCACCAGGCCTGGACGGGTTCAACGTAAAATTCATTAAAGTCTGCTGGGATATTGTGCACAAGGATATGTTCAAAATGGTTTTAAAAGCACAGCACTGTGAAAGAATCAGAGGAAGCACCAAATCTATGTTTTTGGCCCTTATACCCAAAGAAAGAGACGATGTGTCTTTTGACAGATACCAGCCCATTTCACTATGCAACACTGGGTACAAGGTAATCACAAAAATAATGGCCAACAGATTAAAAAACATTCTGCCCACGCATCATTCCAGAAAACCAAGGGGGTTTCATCAAAGGTAGGAGAATATGGGATAACATCATATTGGTCCAAGAGGCCTTCCACTCCAGTCTAAAGAACCATGAAAAAGGAAAGGTGGTGAAAATAGACTTAACCAATGCATTTGATAGAGTCGGTCGCTCCTTTCTCATCCAGGTGATGGTAAGGTTCGGATTCGATCCAGGCTTCATTCACTGGGGAAAATACGTGACCCGTGGATTGCCCCTCTTGAAAATGGAAGAGTTGTAGCCTTATTTCAAGCCTCCCAAGGCCTTAGAAAAGGCTACCCACTCTCCCCACTGTTGTATGCAATTCAAGCCTCAATGTTGAGCTTACAACTCAAGTAAGCAAGGATTGAACATGAATTAATAGGAATCAGAATCGATCGAGGAACCAAATACATTAACCATGCACAATTCGTGGATGATACGATCTTGCTAGGAGGCGCCAATAAGCTAATAGTGAATAAATTCAAGACTAAATTGGACATCTATTGCCAAGCTTCTAGCAGTAAGATAAATCTCAGAAAGAGCAAGATCTATAGTTGGAATATAAATCCTAGAGAGATGTCTGGAATATCGCGCATCTTAGGAATCGAGGGAGTAACAGCCTAGGATTCCTTTAGGTACCTGGGGGTTCCAATCTTTAGCAGCAAGTCAAAAATAACTAACTAGAATCCGCGTTTCCCCAAAATTTCCCTAAAATTTGGGGTAGCTTCCACATGTCCCCCTTATGCGTTTCCCCGCTCCCATGCTCCCCCGCCCCGGAAACTCCGTGGAACATTGCATTTTAATGACCTCTTAAGGGAGAGCTTCTCTCCCTATGTTCATTGATTCCTAAAAAAACGTAGCGGAGAAACCCTTTTTTAGCTATAAGGGATTGGGCACATGTTTATAAATTTCTCAAGGCTGATATTAGAAAATGCTTTAACTCATTAGATCATGATAAAATAGTACGAGCAGTACAATCTTTTATAAACGATGAGGGAATCATTAATATTATCAATTTGTTTCTTAACATGGATATCCGTGACAATGATGGAATGAATTACAATTATTCATTCGAATCGAAAGGGCTATGTACACCCATTGTTACTCAATATGTACCTCAATATGTACATATTACTCAATATGTACCTCCATTCATTTTATCTCGCTTTATCGAACTTGTGCCGTACATTTCTTTTGGTCCATTGTGCCAGATATGCAGACGATATAATTATTAGCGTATCTACAGGAACTGGGTTGATAGATAACCCTATAGATGACCAACAGGTTATCAATTTTCTAGTGGGGAACATCAAAAATCATAAATTAGAACTTGAAATCCAACAATTTACGATTGGATAACCCTTTATTTTTCTAGGAATCTATTTCCTGCTAAGAAATGATGGTAAAATCAATCTGACGCCCCCCTTTGGAAGAATCCATCAGAGGATCCGATGAATGGAGTCTCCTAGCCCATATAGTCTGGACAAGGGAAAAATGCCCAAGCTAACTCCAGCTACTCTGCAACAAAGGGAAGAGAACCATATCATTTCTTTCTTCAATTGAAAGATGATCACATACCTTTCCTTTTATTTTTGGTGCTCTGATTCCCTAAATCTAAAGGATTCGTTGAAGCAACAAATAGTTGAGAGGTGCGTGGAGAATTTGGAGTGTTTCCACAACACAACCATGGTTCAAAATTGAGAAAGCCAAAGTACCTTTCCTACACGAGGGCAATATTGATCTAAAAGATCATAAAATTCATGAAAGATGTTTCCTATGGGAAAAATATTTCAAGACTTTAGATAAATCGTTTCTTCCAAGAAGGAGTTCTTCAAGTAGCGACTCTCCCGGTAGGGGAAAATAGTAGTCGGGTAGCCGCCCGTGGGAGCCAGCAAACATCCGTTTGTTTGGGCAATCAAAGTCGTTGCCAAACTTGAACCCATGACTGCAGATACAACAGCAGTAGAGGTAGACATTCAAGCCTATCTTCCTCATGGATTCGAGGACATAATGGAGAATAAAGGGTTAGGGTTAATCATATGGAGATGGGCGCCTCAACTTCTTATTATTTCCCACCATTCAATCGGGGCCTTCATAACCCACTCAGGGTCGAACTCCGCATTGGAGAGCATAACTCTGGGCATCCCTCTGATCACATGGCCCATGTTTGGAGATCATATTTCAACTCTACCCAAGAAGCTGAGCAATTTGGTATAGAAGTCCATTTTTTCCAGCACAGAGATGGGATTCCTGAGGAGAACACAGTGAAGGAAGTTCCAAGGCTTGTGTTAACTGAAGATGAGGGAAAGAGGATGGGGAGGCCTGCAGAGAAATTGAAGGAGATGGTTTCGAAAGCTTTTGGAGAGAGAGTATCTTGTAAAGCTAATTTGCAAGCTTTCCTCCATGAGATGCAGAAATTGACGGTAATGAGATACCACAATCGGGAAAAAGAAACTCATGGGAATATAAAATTGATTCCAAGAGTTTAATAAATTACCAGGATCACCATCAGAGAAAGATCAATGGAATGTGTTAAAGTGCAAAACAAACCATGAGATGCCAGAGAGTTTCTGGGAACAAATTTAGGAGAGCCTTACAAACTCCAAACCAACGTGTATGGGACCGGGACAAGAGATGGGTCAAATCTCATTGGCAGGAAGTAGCAATTCTGTCTATAGTTCGACCCCACCAAGCCCTTTCCCCATCCTACAATTATAAAAATAAATGAGCCTACAATACACAAACCCATATTCGGCAATTGAAAACCAAAGAAGGCATTCTACCCCACCAAACCCTTTCCCCATCTTGCAATTGTAAAAATAAACGGGCCTACAATACAGGCGGCAACTGCAGCTTCTTAGAGATAGAGATTGACCCAGGGACAGACCTAGAGATAGTGAAGCTAAAAGCATTCAGTTAGTCAAGAAAGAAGCATACAATCAATTAAGAAAAAACATTCAATCAATCAAGCGAGCCACTGTCCTTGGACGATAATATCCAGGTGTTAGCTTCACATGGAACCACTATCCTTTCCCAATTTTTTTCACAGAATTCATGAATTTAACCTATCATTTATATTCCTATTCGAATAATACCATAAATATTTCTTCAATTTTATTGAATTTCTGAATTCAATCTACAGTTTCAATTCCTATTCTAAGGAAAACATGAAAATAAAGACAAATAACATACCGGTGATGAACCTAGCCCTCTAGAAGCAATTCTATAACTTTCCCAACCATCCTCCATTTGAAACTGTACATTCAATCTAGCGAAGCCAGCTAGCCAACCCCCTTGAAGCAAGAAAACCAGTCATGCTAGAAATCCCCTGAAAAATATATAAAAGAAATGCTCTGGAGTTGTTCCGTGAATTCATTTGAAAAATGTTTTGAAATGCAATTTGAGATATATAAAACCTTTGTTTTTGGGTGGTTTAGGTATTTACGTGAATCCCAATCAAGGGTGTTCTCAGGGTTCAACCCATGTATATAAATCTATGTTGTTTGATGTGGTACCTTATTCGTATGGTCCCTTCACTCCTTCCTTTTGATGCGGCACCTTATTCGTTCCTTCCCAGTGAAGCACCTTCCTTCTTCAGCAATCATTATTGGGGCGGTAGCTATTAATCAAATTTATTCAAGGGCAGCATCCCCAGGAGCACCAGTCTGGGGATGCCTATTAATCAATTTTTTTCCATAAAAGTGCCTACTCATTGTTTCAAGAAGATGATGGTAAGAATTCCTTACTAAATTCGTAGGTTGATTGCCTATATGTATGAGTGTTAGACCAACTAGTCTAGAACATTTAGTACCCAAATGGGTAGTTGAATTGGATCAAGAGGCCAACTTAATACTGAACCAACTAGTTTGGATGTCGAATTGGCTAGTCTATGGGACTAGCGACGGTTCCATGGGGGGGATAAAATATTCAAGGGAAAGAGGAACCCTACCCTTTTTCCCAAACCCTAAAAAGAATTTATATAAGGACCCCCTTCTATTTCCCTCACACCTCTCTCATTGAGCATTTATGAGCATTTGGAGATTGTGGAAGGACGATGAAGAGACTTTTTCTAGAGTTAGCTTGGAGTTGATTTGGTATTGTTTGTGGGTTGTTTTCGATGTTTGGAATCTACATCACTAATCTAGTTATCATCTCGAACCCTCATTGTTTTTCTCCTAAAATTGCAAATTTTTGTTAACAAGTAAGTTAAGCTAGGTTTTGAATTTTCAAAGTTGTTTTTGTTTGAGATATTACCATGGACCCCTAGAATGTAAAAGGTACTACATGAAACTAATGTGATGTGGTTGATGGTAAAAAATATCACAAATATTGTAAGAACATAAAGGTGGGGGAGCTCACTTAGCTACTGTTCGAGAGCAAGTTACAACCTTCACTTTAGTTAAAGTGGATATTTTGCTAGACTATATTGAGGAATATCAAGTAGAAAAGGCCAAGTAAAAAGAGATAAAAAATCGGATAAGGAGAAGGGAAGAGTTTGCATCCCAAAGCTACCATACTTTTGAAGGGTCCCCTACTAACCCTAAACCTTCTATTAGGGGTCTCTTTAGATATCTTGCTTGTATTCATGAAAAACCTACACCAAAGTATATTAATAGTTTTTCCACCCATTTCCACCCCTACCACTAACATAGTCCACCATTGATACCCATTGGAAGAAGCAATACAAGGATTCAACTATTGAATACATCGCTAGATGGTTGTATGATGCAAATATCTCTTACAATGCTTCCCAATCACCTTATTACCTATTTTAGGTGCCATAGGTGTTGTCTTAAGGGATTCAAAGGACCTGATTTTGATGATATTTGGAGAAATTTTTATGGAATGCAATTGGATCCATAAACGATTACCTAAAGGGTTTTAAAGAACTATGGACCAAAATGGGATGTACCATCATGTCAAATGGATGGTGCTATTCCCCTATTTTCATGGATATCCTGGGGGTAAAATTTCTATGCCACTTTCAAGCCATCAACAATGAAGAGGGAGAAAAAGAAGAAGTATGTGCAGCATTAGCTTTAAAATCAATTCTGGGCAGTATTGAAGTAGTTCAAGGCTGGCGTGATAACAAATCTGAGTGCAATTCCCTTGGCTATAGAGAAAATCAGGTCTGGAAAAAAAATTTGTGCTTGAAAATAATTTAGGGGTAGATTTAAAAACAGTTTGAGCCTTCTAATATACATCTACAGCAGTAAAATACTTCAATTTGAGATCTATTTGAGCATTTTGGGTCTCTTCTTGTGCATTCACATATCAGCCATTTTCTTGTAGCAACTTGGAAAAAGGTTTGAAGTAATATGCTACACAAGGAGTAATGTAATTGTGCAGGAATTTATTTTGTGTATGAAAGTGGGGATTGTGCTATGTGATAATGATGACTATAAGCAGCCTGTGCAAAATTAGATCTAGCCACCTCTATAGTGGCATTGATGATTATAAAAGGAGATCATTTTCATGATATCCTTTCAGCTATGTAGCAAGCATACCTGTACCTGAGGGTAGGGTACACATGCCTGTACCAGATACACGTATCGAGTACTTGGGTATGGGTAAGGTATGTATCCTGGCTCCACGTACCCGAGATTCCATTATAAAAAAGGGTACATATCGGCTAAATGGTATGGCGTACCCCATACCCCATGTGTGGGTACTCTAGGGGTACAGCGGACTTAGCAAACCACAATATCGTTGGAAAAAATGTAATGACCCCCAAATTTACTAAATTTTTGCTAGCTGTGTATAAAGTCTGGTTCAGGACTTATGTCAAACACTTTGCTACACAGTTCAAATTCCACTGAATAGCGTCCAAATATGGTAGACTGATTTTGCATTGATTTACAAGGAATGTTTTTATGGTTTTGTGTTCACCACTCATGGAACATAATTTGACTACTAAATTGGCACCTAAAAAATATACATATGTATTTAATACTGAGAAATACACTCACATCAACCAAGGAATATATTTACAACTTTTTATTGCCTATTACGGCAGTAAAAATAAGTATTTAAAATCAGATTTCAAGTGTACCTTCATATCTGAGTTTGATTGTTTGTTACAGCTGCCTTGTACAATGACTTATCAAATTTTATGTAACTTCCAGTTGTCCACTTGATATCTACTATGAGTTTGATTTATCAAATTTTATTTTTCAAATTTTCAATGTGAATGTTCATTGTTCAATGCATCATTGAATTTAGAATTATGAATCATGATTCATAATTTACAAAGAAATATGAAATATGCATGTATGATGTGACTATGACATATATATATATATATATATATATAGAGAGAGAGAGAGAGAGAGAGAGAGAGAGAGAGAGAGAGAGAGAGAGAGAGTACCCCGACATACCCAAGTACCCTGTTTCAAAAAGTTGCTTCCTCATCCCATACCTGTCCTCGTCCCCAAGTTTCCTAGAAACTTAACCTTTCGGACTTTATTTTGTATCTTACTTATTGAAGGAAATTTGCATTGAGATGATGATATTTGAACTGCCCAGGGTTGGTTCAAGGTCATTCCAGGGCTCTCTTCGTGCATTTTGAGAGCAGTAAAAGGGAACATTGTAGTTCAATATGAAGAAAAAACTTCTTGTTTAGAAAGGGAGGCCCATCTGTAGTAATGAGAAACTAGGGATGACTTGCAATCTAAGAAGAATGCCAGCATCCAGCTATATTTGAAAGTGAATCTTCATGAAATAAATGTTTGAGCCTTTAACATGGCACCAACTCAGCATTTGAGCAACCTATGGAGAATATCCTGGCTACCTGTCGCAAAGAATGAAAGACTTTAACAGATTTGTCAAAGGGTTTTTATGGGATGTGTTGCAGCCCATTTGAAGTTGAACTACAATATCTTTTACCAGAGCTCACTCCTCAATAGTTGGATGAGTGTGGATACGATGTTCAAAAGAGCTTAAATAGACTACTTGATATGGCTGCAGCCTCTCAAATTCATCACAACGATGTTTCTTCTGGTACATCAAGTGGAGACAATGGTAGTAAAAGTGGGGTTGATTGAAACCTCATTTTGAGCAATGTTAGAGTTTTCTGGATATAATAAATGTGAGCTCTCAAGAGCATGTCAGACAGCTAAGGGTGGTTGTTTGGAGGCAGTTCCCATCGTTTGAGAATCCTCCAACGATGACTTTGAAGGTATAATATTTCAATTGACCTGAATATTGAAGATAAGCATTCAATATTCGTTTCAATATTGGACAGTGACTACAATGAAAAGGTTGAAGAATTGGAAAGGTGATTATGGAGCTGAGGAAAAGGATGGAGAATCATGAAGATTCTATTGCCAACAACTTTGAAACAAAAGTAGTTGGTTGATGATTGTAAGTTTGTATACACAGCTAGGCAAGCTGATTAAACTCCCACGAAACGAAATCCAACTGTGGATGACATTTTGAAAAAGTATGTGGAGCACAAATCCAAGAACAAGCATCAACACACAGATCTAGGTCTTTGATTTGCAGAAGTAATCCATAAAAAATGAAGTTTCTTCAAATAGATGTACCAAAATCTGACGATGAGAGACGGATCCAGGAGTGATCGATGGCCTAGAACAAGTTATTGTAATGCAATGAGTTGTTGAGTAAGTTGGTGGCTGAAAAAAACACTTGGCCCATTTCACAGTCGAGCCATCCTCAATTGCATGGTTTGCATGATATATTATTTTGGTTGGGCAGAAATGAGGCTAGATTTGTATCCATGGGCTGCATGTGTTGTCGAGTCATCGGGTTGTGGATCGATGCATGCAAGGAATCGTTCTCAGCTATGTGGCTAACAAGATGGGGCCATCTCTTTTTTGAAAACTAATAGGCATTATTGAAATTGTGATGGGTGGAGTGGGCTGTCCTTCTGATATGGATTGGCTCGATTTTATTAAGTGGACAAAACTAAAAATTGTGGATCATGGGCCCTTTCGCCAAAAATTCTTCATTGACCCAAATTCATTGTTTGAGAGGTTTCTCCCTTGTTTTATTCGGCCCATCGTAGCATACAACGTGGCATGGATTTTTGACTTGGGGGTTTCAATGGAGTAACCCATCATGCAACATTTTATGTTTGAGCCTATCTTTGAAATGGTCACAGTCCTCTTTGTATGAGATAAATTAGGCATAGCCGAAGTGATCTTTAGGTTCTAGTTAATTTTGGTGAATGAGCTACTTTCAATCTGTGCAAGGGTTGATGGAGCATGCTTTGATGCTTGCTCTGCGTGAGCTGCGGATGAAACCATGGCGGCCTTACCCCTAAGGTTCCCATTGCCTTTCGCTCATTTGGGACTTCTCCTAGTGTTTCTTGTCTTACCTTCTGTCTGCTCACCGGTTTCAGACATACCCTTTCTCTATCGTTTCGGTGCTCTGGTGGTTTTGAGGTTCTATAGGGTTATTGCAGTTCCACAGAGGGCGACGTTCTTGGAGTTCCTCACCTTACTAGGGGGACTTGTACCAACCAAGCTAAAAAGTGGGAATGACATCGATTTCGTTCTGCTGCCTCTATGTTTTGGTTTTTTTGGTTTATCAACCCTGCATGGGCCTTTACGTTTCTTATGCTCTTGATTTCCTTTATGCCCTCGTCAGCATGCATAGGGTTGACTTCTACTTATTTTCCAGTTTCCCTCATGGAGCTGGGGTTTGGTCTTCTCTCTCCAGTTTTTGTGGGTTTTTTCTCGCCCCCTGTCCTTTTCCAGTACCTCTACTTTCTGAATTCTTGTCGGACTGGTGGTTTTTTTTTGTGCTATTTTTCCTGGACTTCCCTTTTCTGTCTAATGGGGTTTGCCCTAGAACTTTTTATGGGGTTTCAACTTTGGAAGCCCTATCAAGAGTTGTTTTCGAGTTTCCAGTGGTGTCTGCTTGGGTTTATTCCCAGTTCACAGATACCGGTGGATTTAGGGGTTTTTCTTACTATTCCTTCTCTGAGGGTTTGGGGGTTTTCGGTTGCCTGCCCTTGCCGGCACACTTTGGGTTGAATTATTGAGGGTTCTCCTCATGGATGACATTGGGTGCTAGCATTCTCATTTTGACCCTCTCAGGGAATGGGTGACGAAGAGTCACCTCTGGGTTCTGCTGCCATCTCTCCCCTTTCCCCTCTGGAATTTGAACATACTCGAGGACATTGTAAATACGATTGGCAGGTTCATTACGATCGATGAGGATTTCCATCTCTCCTTTTATAAAAGGATGGCTCAGGTGTTGGTAGAGTTAGATGTTTCTCTTAGTTTACTTGCTGAGGTGGAGATACTCTGCAAGGAGCGACTTCTAGTTCAAAAGCTTGATTATCTCTATGTTTCGTTTTGTTGTAGCAAGTGCCACCATACTGGTCATCTTCGAAGAACTTGTCCCCTTCTCCTAAATGAGCGATCTTGTTCCATCTTGAAGGGTTCACCTGATGCCGGTGGACCACATGCTTCCTTTGCTCCGGAGCATCCAAAAAATGGTATTTACTCCCAATCCCTCTCTCTTTTTGATGATGTTTCTGATTCTATGCTCGAAGCTTTAAATGAACTGGACAATACTCCTACCGCAGCTTGTCCCTCTGAGCTGGACTTGGTTGAAACCCCTCCTTTGGTTTCTTCTGTCAAACATTCTTCCCCCTCTATTGTTTTTTCTCAGGAACCTACGCTCTATCTACCTCCTCCCTCCATCCTGAACCATAGACCTTCCCCTTCTGTGCCTTCTTTTTCTTCACTTGTGGATTTTCCTCCATTCCCTTCCATAACTTCCCCTCCCTCTCATCCACCCTCTCCTCATAGTCCTACTATCTCCCCCTCCTTGTCTGATCCCTCACTCCAAAAGTATCTGTCTATATTTTCGACCACTATCCCCTCCTCCCCTTCTACCCTCCACCTTAACTCTATTCATTTCGAGAATGTGACAGTCAAGAAAAAAAAGAAGGAAAAGAAGGGTTTGTCAGGGGATCTCTCCTCAGCCTCACCTCCTTATATCCCCCTCTCGGTTCACATCAAAGATGCTGCAAGAGGGTTACTCCTAGGGGACTTTGAGCATCACCTCCCCTCCCTCCTATCCCTTAATGAAGATATTTTCACTAAATGTTAGAGGTATGGGAGGCAAGACCAAACATAGTAGCATCTGCACACTTTTTCTTTCAATTCGTCTGAACATGATTCTCCTTCTGGAGACCATGTGCAGCACTTATCCAGCTCTCCTTGCTTTCTCTAATCTCTTACCCAGCTGAGAATTTTGTGCCATTAGTGCCTCTGGCCTCTCGGGAGGGTTGCTTACGGCTTGGAACCCTTGTCAGGTTAGATGTCATGCTTATGAAACTATCGTTGGTATCCTTGTTAAGGCCAACTTTCGTGGTATGAATGCCCCCTTAGTCATTATCAATTATTATGGTCCTTACCAGAATAGGGATATTTTCTGGGAGAAGGTTCATAGGGGGGGACTCCTCAACACATCTAATCTGATTTTGTGGGGGGGGCCTTAATTTAACCATGAGAGATTCTGAGACTTGGGGGAAGAAGGCTTACTTAGATCCACTTTCTTCACATTTCAAACTCCTTTTTGACTCTATTGGTCTTGTGGATATTGCTCCTTCCAATGCTGGACCCACTTGGAGAAATGGTAGGGTAGGAGATGAAGGGATCAGTAAAAGATTAGACCGCTTCTTAATCTCTTCTTCTTTGATCCCCTCCCTCATGGTTCACTATGTGTGGACTCACCATGCTGATAACTCTGACCACTATCCGATATGCTTTGAGTGGAATAAACCGATGTGGTCCTGTAATTTCCCTTTCAAATTTAACAAATCTTGGCTTAATGATCTGGATTTCATTCTTTGGGTTTCCAAGAGATGGCCTGAGATGACTCCTCTATCTTTTGGGAATGATTTGGACCTCCTTACCCACAAAATATGATCACTTAAGAAGGATGTTAAACGCTGGATCAGGGAAAAAAGATCCATTATGGAGTCAGAGTCCATTAGGTTGGATAAGGATATTGGCTCCCTACTCTGTGGTTCCTCCTCAGGTATTCTATCTCATGAGGAACAGTTATCTCTGACTCTGCTTAGATCCAAAAAAAGAAACTGATGGATCACATCCTTTTGACTTGGCAACTTAAGAGTCGAGCTAAGTGGGCTCTGTATGGTGATTCAAACACCAAGTTTTTTCATGCACTGGCCTCAGGAAGAAGGAATCAGAATACTAT
The DNA here is from genome assembly GCA_001517045.1 of Pseudotsuga menziesii. Lineage (NCBI taxonomy): Eukaryota > Viridiplantae > Streptophyta > Pinopsida > Pinales > Pinaceae > Pseudotsuga > Pseudotsuga menziesii. The sequence continues at coordinate 168,014 of LPNX010624781.1, forward strand.
TTGGTATCTTTTGGATAATGAGGGACACAATATTGAGGATGAGACTGCTCTAAAGGAGCTGGGACAGAGACATTTTTCCCATATTTTCCATGATGATAAGAAAACCTGCTTGCTTGCACAGCTCAAGGTTGTGATGCTTTACCCCACTATGATCATGCATGAGGAAGCCCCTAGTCTCATACAACCTGTTGCTCTATTTGAAATTGAAGGTGCCTTAAACTCTTTCAAGAAGGACAAGAGTCCCTGTCCCGATGGCTAGCCTATCGAATTCTACTTACATTTCTTTGACTTATTGGGAAATGAATTATTGTTTGCAGTGGATTGTGCTAGGGTTTTGGGCTGCATTCATCCCTCTCTGAATTCTACTTTTTTTGCCTTGATTCCTAAAAAGGAAAATCCTTTAACCTTCGCTATTTTTAGGCCTATCTCATTGTGTAATCTGTTGTACAAATTGATTTCTAAGGTTATTGTTGTTTGGCTTAAGCCTTTTTTGGATTCCCACATCTCCAAGGAACATTATGGTTTTCTAAAAAACCGTCAGATTGTTGAACCTATTGGCATTGTCCAGGAGACCCTTCACACTGTGAAAACTAAGAATACTTGTGCTCTTGTCCTCAAATTGGATTTGGTGAAGGATTTCTATAGAGTGAACTAGTCCTACATTAGGCTCATTCTGATACAGATTGGGTGTCCTCTCCTGGTGTCAACTGGATAATGGGATCCCTCACATCAACAAATTTTGTAGTATTAATTAATGGTATTCCCTCCAAGTTCTTTATTGCATCTAGAGGAATCAGACAAGGCTGTCCCTTATCCCCCTTGCTTTTCACACTTGTTCGTGAAGGGCTCCGTCTCTTGATCTCAAATGCAAGGAATCATGGCCTCATCAGAGGTATTAAAATCTCTTCTTCACTTTCCCTTACACACCTCCTCTTTGTGGATGATGTGATCTTGCTGGGCACTGGTACCTTGCCTGAGTGGATTGCATTCGATGTTATTTTAAGTACTTTCTGTAAGGCAGATGAGCATTAGTGTTGAAAAATCCTGCTTTCTCTTCAACAATGTGGATGATGATACCCTCATAGACATTGCTTGGGTTCTACCTTATAAAATGGAGCCTATCGTCTCTGGTTTTAAATATCTTGGCTATTACCTTAAGCCTCTGGGGTATAAGGTTAGTGACTGGAACTGGCTGATACAGAAATTTGAAAACAAAATCTTCCACTGGTCTCATAAGCTTCTCTCTCTTGGTGGGCGCTTGATCCTCGTACAAGTTGTGTTGTCTAGTGTCCCGGTCTATTGGTTGGGCCTTGCACCCATTCCAGTCTCTGTTTTGAATAAGCTCAGAATTTTAACATTTGCCTTTTTATGGGGCTCTTCAGGCAATAATCACAGGTATCATTTGTCCAATTGGAAGCACCTCCGAAAATGAATGGGGGCTGGGGCATTAAAAATATACACTGCTTCAGTATTTCATTACGATTAAATAATTTTTGGATGGCTCTAAAGAATGATGGATTGTGGCACCATGTTTTAATCAGAAAATACCTAAAGAATACTTCGATGGTGGCTTGGCTCAGAGGTAAAAATTTCAAATTCCGAGGTGTTTCTGTTATCTGGAAGGGTTTCTTGCTAACACTTCCTTGGTTAGGAAGAAGCTTAGCCTGGCAAGTGGGTAATGGACATGATGTCTTGGTTGGAATTGACCCCATCATTGGTGTACAAGGTTCGCACTCTCTTCCAAATGGGCTCCATGACTTCTTGGAGGACCTAGATATTACCACAATCTCTCAAGCTTGTAATATCTTACCGGGTTTGCACCATTACTGGTATACGACCGAGGATCTTTTCATTGATGGGGATTGGAAGACTGCATAGGATACTTTTACGAGGGGTCTAGAATGTGGAAAGATTCGACTCAATACCCAGTCCGATACTTTGGTATGGGCACACAACAAAATTGATGGTTCTGTTACTACAAATCTGGTATATGACAGTATTGTTCAGTCTTCATCTCCCCCGGCTAGCAACAGACTTCTTGCCCTCATCTGGTCTGGTAATTTTCCCAAAAAATCAGCTGTTTTATTTGGATGGAATTGAAGAACAAGGTACTAACGTGGGATAATCTCTAGAAGAGAGGATGGATCGGGCCCGACATATGTGCACTCTGTTGTGTGGGTGAAGATAGTGTTCATCATTTATTTTGTTCTTGTGTTGTTTGGAAGAATGTTCTTTTTCATCTGAGTGATCAGTACCATTTCTCACTCTCCTTCCAGTCTAATAATCTCTGCACTTTTTTGGAAAAATGGACTATCGGATTTTCCAAACACTTGATCTGCTGCTATCTTCCCTTCCATGCAATGTGGGCTATCTGGAAAGCAAGGAACAACAATATATTTGAAGGGAAAAAAGATGCCTGTCTTAAGCTTACTCCATCAAAATGTATATTCCTCTCAGATGTATTGTCCTCCCGCTATGAAGGAAAAGAAATCAAGAGCCTTGGGCTCTGACCCTACTCTTATTTACCCTTGTGGACTTTTTGATGGGGCATCTGCAAGCAATATTGGAGTTAATTTCTGCTTATTCTTGAATGAGTCACATTCCTTCAAGTTTGCTTCGGGGGCGGGTTATTGCACCAATACAAAAGATGAATAGGTAGGGCTTTGGGCTCTTCTGTATTCTGCCCAGGTGATGGGGGTTCTGACACTTAATGTTTTTGGTGACTCTTATATCATCATAAATTGGGAAAAGGGTACTGCTGGCCTTTCCACACCTGATCTCAGCCACTGGTGTAGGGAAACTAGAAATCTATGTACATGCTTTTTAAAACTGTCTTTCAGCCATATCTACCATGAACACAATCAGCTCCCAGACAGTCTTTCTAAATATTCTTTTTCATTGGCTCCTGGAGTTGGTAGTTACACTGAAATTTTTGAAGGCCTTTTGGCCTCTCATGACACTTTCAAGATCTTTTGAGCTAGGTGTTGGAGCTTGTTCTCCTTTTTTTTCTTGCACCTTTTTTGTTAGATTCGGAGCAGGCACCTTTAGACTGCAGCTCTGTGCTCTTATGTTCACGGTAGATATGGTTAGAGGGATAGATTTCACCATTTGTCTCTAATTAAAACTAAGTATTTGTTGGATTTGTACATTGACCTCTCCCTCTGCAGCTCTATTGAGTTGTGACTTGTTCTTGGAATTCAGCAGAATGTATCCACTACTTGCATGAATGTAACCCATACATATTTTGGGATGTCACTTCAGATGCCCTTTGATTCTATAATGAATATCAAGGACAAGCTTTTTTCCTTCTGAAAAAAAAGTAGGCATAGCCACTTATTTGCTATTGAGGAAATATGTTAGAGGATTGGGAAAAAAAACTTATTTATTCGTCATCAATGCAAAAGGGTATTTTTACGGCCTTGACTATATTTCATGAAGTTGGTGGGAAGTTAGAGCTTTATTAGGAGCTTATTAGAAAGGTCATGGTTTTTATAATATTTATATAAGGGTTGCAATTTATATAGGTTATTTTCTTATTTATTTTTTATAGTTGGATTGTGAGAATTTTGTTACATTTTTATGGAGTATATGATAGTTTAATATATTTTCTAGTCTTGGCTTGGAACTTGGTGGTTTTAATGGAGTAAATTTCTATATTTTTTGTCATTGTAAATATTGCTTGCTTGTTCCTAAGAAGGGTATTGTAACTCCAAGACTAGTTGCATTTTAACTTATTGTGATATGTGTCAAGATATTTAGCATCCATCTTTAGGAGGGGTTTACAACATTATGACTTGGCTTTGGGTGTGAAATGCTACCTTCTCTTGACAAGAATATTTTAATGAATCAATTTCTTGCATAGAAGTTTTGGCATGCATTTGTGGGGGGGTTCATCAAGCACTTGTAAACTAAGTCACCTGGTTCAAATCCATGTTTGAGTTCGACGAACTTGAAGTTCGACAAAATTTCGACAATGAAAATTTTGATGATAAAATTCGGCATTAAATTCGAGAGTACAAGATTTGAAAATAAAAAATATATATATGAATTTTTTTAAAATTCAATATGCAATTAAAATTATATATGAAATATATGTAATTATAATATTATATATGCAATTATAAAATTTTATAAAATATATTATATATGCAATTATAAAATTTCATAAAATATATTATATATGCAATTTAATTTAATTATATATGAAACTATAAAATTATATATGCTATTTATTTTAATTTTAAAATTTAATATGCACGAAAGTTATATATGAAATTCCCAATCTATCGGGCGGGTGGGAGAAGCTCCTTTAGGATGCTCAACTTGGAGGCTGAGGGTGTGTAAACATATAACCTGCAGAATCCAAAAGTCAACCTTCACTGACCCCTGAGCCCTCGCATCACCAATATTCAAAGTCTCACCTAGTGGCTGTACAAAATTTTAACCCGTGAAACACCTGCTTCGGAATCGAGGGTCGGCTAAACCTGCGATTTCACACTTCACTCTGGTCATAGCTTCACACTTCAGCAATTGTGGGATCTAACGGATTAAGACGATGGCCTCACAGAGGTATTTTTGGTAGTGTTTATTAGTGGGCCTTGTTAGGTGTTGTAGGTGGTGAAAGGGGATAAATTACCATGGATTCAATATGTGAGGTCATGCATAGGCCAAAGAGTAGGTAAGGAAAACATACAAGTATAAAAACAAAGCATAAACCCATTTGGAAAATCATTGATAATAGATGGAACAACGAATTACATTAGCCTACACATGCAATTGGGTATTTCCTAAACCCAAGGTACCGTTACAAAGCCTTATGAAAGTTTGGAGAAGAGAAACTTGGGGAGCTTGGCAATGGATTATACACTTACCTAGAGTGCATGGTCCTCAATCAGAAATTCCAATATGATGTACATAATAGAAGTATCTTTGCATGCAAGTAATTTTTCATGCAAGAGATGGGACCAAGTATCTTTGCATACAAGTAGTTTTTCATGCCAAAAACCTTCCCACCCTTTTTGGGTACAAGACGACTTGTGTGCTTTTCAATATAAGGAATGAGTTTGCCCTCCTATATGTGTGAGGGACATGTCGATCTTTAATTCAACATGTTAATAAGGTCAATCTCACTGGACTAGGGTTTTTTCATCACTTAAGTGAACATGCATTTCATATGTATGTGTTGTTCACAGGTCCAACATATTTTGAAATTATTATGAAAGAAAATCATCATGTGATGAACTCAACTCATCAGTTTACTACTTGTTAAAAAATATTAGGCCTCGTGATCCACACAAAAAATCAACAATTCACCATTGGGAATGGAAAAAATAAATTGACATCGGGTAGGGAACATAATGGGTAATGGGGCGAAGAGAGCATATGTAAGGGCACATTTAAAAAGAAAATAATTATTGGGACATGAAGAAACAAGAACGAATAGTGACTAGGAATGGGGGGGACAACAACCATAAAATCAATAGTTAGTTATATAGTTAAGGTTTTATGCCTACTTAGTTAGTGTGTTGTGTCAAAATCCAGTCAATAGACCTACCATAATTATGCGGTCATTTGTCTTCATTGATGTTCCCTAGTTACCTCCCATCCATTTGACTGGATGGGCCCTTCTTATTCGTTGATGTATTATTAGGGAGGTGACTTCTTTCTACTTCTTTGGGGTAATTCTTAGTTGTGGGTTGCATGGTGAGCAAGATAATTTAGATGGAAAATAGGTCTATGTTGGAACTAGGTAGGGAAGTTGGCATCGCCAATGAGATTTCTCACTCAACTGGCATTCATAAAATTCCAAGTAATTGGATTTCAATGGTGGAAGTAACTCCAACCACGACTTGGATTTCAAAATTGAATTGAGATTTAAAAAATAATAATAATAATAGCATGTGACCTATTGATAAACTGTCACCATAAACAAGTCATTATGTTGATAAACTCTCAACATATACAAGCCTTCATGTTGATAAACTTTCAACATATACAAGTGGTCGTGTTATCAGTGTTCTCAATTGGATTTTCCAAGCGAATTATTTGTTCGGAAAGAAGATATGACAAGTGGCCAACCCCTTTCCCTCAACCCAAAAATAGACCACATACAAATTACTTTATTTTAGTTTATCAGGTCAAAATTTTAATATTTAACACAATTTTATGATTCATGTAAAAAATCCATAATCTGCACATCTATATCATTTCCTATGAAATATTCGAAACTTCACACCACCCTTCAACATGCATAATCTTCAAACTAGACTCTTTCGAGAATGTTCCATCGGAATTTGACTTTGACACCTTTTAAAATGTAAAAATTCCATAATTATGACATCATAATTATGGCATCCTATTTCTTGTGAAGATTCAAAAGTCTGACCCACAAGCATTTATAATGGCTCCACTATGTTTAATTAATTGGGAAATCGAATTTTGCTATTAATTATACGTCACTCTCTTACGCAAATTGTACACAGGACATGTGGGAGATCTCTATGCACAGATATGTCTAACCAACCAACTAGGAGGTGAGGAGGCCAAGAACCAACCAACCAGATGACGAAGCATGCATAGGCATTGTCAGGAGACTAGCAAACGAGAACCTTCTTTCCTAAACTATTAGCAAACCCAAGCCTTTCCAGGCAACCAAACTACGCCATCCAACAAGAACGTTCTTCCAGAACTATTAGCACCCACTGTTGGATTATTATTGCTCGCCTTCTTGAACACTCGGGAAAGAAAGAACAACAAAAGCATGAACCAAAGTCGGCAACAACTATTCACAAACTGATCCAATCAAGGATCAATACAAGTTATCACAAAAGACTGTGAATTTGAAGAACTAGCCTCTTTGGTTTGGTAAATATACTCTAAACTAACAAGGGCAGTGTATAAGAAATTTTCTCTTGGATCGAAACATGATCTCCAGGCTATACTTTAATGGGCACAATAATAAAACTGTATCCTATGTATCATCAAAACATGGCTTTAAATGAATTCAGGCCGAGCCCAAAAAGGACCATCTCTATCCTATGCAGGAGGAATCGAGTAAAGACTCACCACATAATTCACCTGTCAATAATTACCTATTACGACCAAAGGGATGACAGGATTTTCAAAGCAGGGTTTCTTCACTAACATGTTCATCAGGGTTGTAGATGTATCCTTTGCTACAATGTTTCTAAAACCCTTCCCATGGAAGCATAAATTCACATTGTAAACAATTTTGCAGTTACAAAGACTTAAAGAAAGGTGGGTGCAATTGCAGAAAAAGGTGGGTTAAACACTCCATCGGATGGGGCAAGCAAAATTACAGGTTGATTATTCCTAAATCATAGGACAAGTGAAATATAGGTCAATTATTCCTAAATCATATTTAATTAACACATGGAACATATAGCAAATAAAAATTGCAGCTAGACATGTAGAGTGGGGAACAGAGGAAAATTAAAAACCAGGAAGAGGTGATTTAATCTCATGAAACATAGATACATACCTCAGAAGGGATTTCTAGTGTTGACGTTAGAAACAAATTTGTTGTCTCAGCATAGCCTTCTTCATCCATTTTGTGCAAAAATCTACAGTGAATTGTGAATGCATAACAAATTTCAAATAACTATAAGGCAGCCCGCAAATAATTGATAGTTGTGAAGGCCATAGCCCATGGATTTTAAATAATTGTGAATGCCATAACCCACAAAGATTGATAAGCTAGAAGGTTCACCTGCAGAAGCAAAGGCCCCCAGTTGACATCGCTCAAGCCACCTCCCATCCTTAGCATCTCGTTCAAATAATTGTGAAGGTGGGTTAAATACTACATCGGACGGGACACCAAAAATGTTAGGTCAATTATTC